>OZ023312.1:79040589-79365284 GCA_964007375.1 Ophion obscuratus
TCTCTATTAAATATAAGAACTCTGCTCGTCGTTAAAATTTGAGAACAATTTGCTACGTATTTGATACATTGTCTATGGAAGTACGTAGCATTTTTTTTCTATTGTCAAGTTCATTTGTTATTAACAATTATCTGACGATTTTTTAGGCACACTTTTCACTTTTCCAAAATTTGCCTGAAAAATCGTCAGATAATTGTTAATAACAAATGAACTATGCAATATAAAAAAAAAGTCCTACGTACTTGCATAGACAATGTATTTTTCGAGATATATTCAACATTTCAAGTGAATCGGTTGAAAATTGTCTGAGTTATGTTTCCGGCCAACGTAAAAATGCGGTTTTGAAATAAACGCTGCACAGCCGCCATTTTGAAATTGTTCGCTTCAAAAAAATTATTGTATAGAGTCACTGATATGTATGATAAACACCCTTTTTTGTAATCTCGATTTACTTTGCAGTTTTTCTGGGAAAAAAATCCTCAAAAAGCCTCTTTTCGGCCTCTAGAGTGGCCTAAGACCTTAATTTCATGAGTTATGGGGTTTTTAAGGTCCCGGAAATACGTGATAAGATAGGGCATTTTTTAAGATTTCAACGTCTATATTTGGGGTGGGGGTGGTTTGATGCAACCCAAACAAACAATCTTTAAGGACTAATACTTGATTCAGAACTGCACATTTGGCTCCGAAAAAATGTTTGAGTTTGGGTTTGTTTGAATAATAATCTTTAAGGGACAACACCACTGTGACCCCCTGTTTTTTGCCATTTTTCAATAATTTTTTTTTTTGGGAAAAAAAGAGATATTTAAAAAAAAAAATTTTGTTTTGTTCGTTGTTTATTGAAGATACATAAAAAAAAAATTTCAAATTTTTCACGCCCCATGGTGACGCTGGGGAAGCTGCCGCGTCAGGTGCCTCTGCAGTGGTTCGCGGCACGCAGCAGGACTCTCCTCAAAGTCGATCTGAAAAAAAATACCGAGTGTTTTCGTTAATAATATGATATTTTGAAGAGAATTACATAGGGATTTGAAAAAATATTGATTTTTAAAAAATAGGCACGCTTTTGAAATTAAAGGACGATTTTCGAGCAAAATTTCTCGTCGAAAATAGGCTATAACTTTTTTTATTATTGAGATATCGAAAAAATCCTATGTACTTCTTTAGATAATCTAGTTTTATTGATGCAGTCCAAATTTGAAGTCGATCGGATAAAAATTGCTCGAGTTCTGTTGCGTGCCGCACTCAAAAACGTGGTATTGAGAAAAACGCGTTCAAAGTTTTAGGTTTGTTACTTTATGCGATAAATTGGAAAAAAAAATGTTTACCTTTAATCAGCGATGCCGGCACCATATAGCTGGCCTTCAAGAAGCAAATCATTGTCCCTAGCATCTTTTCTCGAACTTGTAGAGGCTCTTCTTGCCTCTTTTGCAGCGTCTGTGAGCGAGCGCTCCGCCAGCTCGATCCGCGCTGCGTCGATTTCAACGCAAAAATTGAAACAATTTGGGCCGATAGTTATCCCCAACGTCTCCAAAACTTTCATGAGGTTTCTCAGACCATCATTGAATAATAATACCGCGATATCAGCTGCAATATCGGCGATTGACGATTGACGACTTGAAAATTTTTCAATTATCGCCATCTATGGCTTTTTTTCGAAACTATATTTATAACAATAGCCGGTTTTTGTGAAGGGAGACAAAAGAATACCTGGGAAAGACCCGCAGGACCTGGGAAAGACCCGGTATACCTGCCGACCCTGAGGCGCGCAGCTGCGCGGGACCCCGAGCGTCACGGAGCGCTGCACCGCTCCACAAAATATTCAATATCTCCGAAAATAATTATTTTTTCGACCTGGGTCCAACGGCATCTTAATCGTAAATGTATTTTAGATTTTTCTAGATGGTTTTCAAAAAATCGATTTTTTGAAGCCGTCACAGTGGTGTTGTCCCTTAAGAACTAATACCGGGTTTAGAAATGCACATTTGGCTCCGAAAAAAGGTTTCGGTTTGGGTTTGTTTGGGTTTCCATCTTTAAGAACTAACACTTGGTTGAGAATTGCACATCTGGACCGCAATATGAGCGTCGAGATTTTTGAAAATGCCCTATTTTATCACGTGTTTCCGGGAACTTCAAAACCCCATAACGGATGGAATTAATGAAAAATGTCAGTCTCCCCCGCCAGAATATGATTAGTGGTGATCGATTAAATCAGTTTGTGCTAAAAAAAATGTTGGCATTGCAATTGGAGTGGTGCCTCCCTTATGCATAATTACCAAAACTAGTAATAAAATATACCCTAAGTCTCGAAAATGGTGAAGAAATTTTTTTCTATTAAAAAAAATCATGAAAATCAGAAAAAAATCTCCCCTAGAGGTATCTCGCCCCTTAAGCACTCATAGGTGAGTCGGCAATTCTCATTGATAGTACAAAACACCGCGGCCACAAAGTACAATTCGAATGGTAGGAGACTCAGAAGAAGACATTTTTTTTGTTCAAGTCATCCATTCACTTTTCTGGCATAACCCCCTCATTATGAAGGCGAGGGAAGTATTCTATAGATGTTCGATACGAGACCGATCGATACTGTATTTGTCTGTGTACAAAACATTTTCTACCTACACGATATACTTCCGACCTCCTGACCCATTTCGAGCCGTGTGCTCTTTGTACGCGGTTTCGTATTTATTTGTCTCACTTTACGGTTGATTCGCTTAATATAAATTGTGTTAAGGGGACTTCTCACTTTAGACGCTAAAAAAGGCTACCTTCATGCATTTTTTTTATTGGTTTACATTATAGATATTGATATTAAAGTTGTTACACTTAATAAATACACTTTCGAAATATATACATTAAAAAAAATATATTTATTCAATTCATTATTTATAGACGAAAATGGTAGTTAAAAAAATGTCCTAAAAAATTGTAGATTTGTGCTGTTCATGAAATCTCGGAGATGGATCATGCGAAACAAAAAAATCAAGCGATTTTAGATTCTGTATGTTAATGGTTATAGCGCATATCATACGATTTTTGATATATGCAAAAATAACAAAATGGCGGACATTTTTCGAAAAAACAAAAAAAACGTTTTTTCACCGTTTTTGGAAACAAAAATAGTAAATATCGAAATTTAAAAGAATCCTTTATATGTACTATAGCTATAGTTGTAAAGAATATGTGGGTAAAATTTCATAAGAATCGGTTCAGTAGTTTCGAAGATTTTATCAACAAGCCGTCGAAAAACGTTGTTTCGAGAAAAACGCGTTTAAGGGGTGAGATGCAGTCAGAGATGTGAAAAAACGAGCATTTTCAATAATGGTTTTTTTATAGTAATTAAGTTTGTTTTAAAAAAGTGGTTACACAGACTTTTTATGTTATATTTCAACTTGACTTGTACAAATTTTCAAAGAAAAATATTGATTATTTATAAAAATATCGCCATATTTGTCGGACCCCCTTCGGCATATAGTGCTTTGCGGTGAACATCATAAAATTTTAGCGGATCATCTGAAATAAACAAAAAAAAAACAAAAAACATAATTAGTTTAATAATAAATGTAGTCCTTAATCGAAGCTTTTTTTAAATTATCAAAATGGCGGCTTCCGACAGATAACTTTCGATTTTCGACCAAAAGATCGCTCGTTTATTGTTAAAAAATATAAACTTTCACTAAAAATGAAAATCCTTCGATTAAGGACTAGCTTTAATGCTATCAATAAGCACATCAAATTTCATAAAAATCCATCGAATGTTTTTTAAATTATAGTGGTCACCGACTTGAAAAACACAGTTACGAGAAAAACGCGTTTAAAGTTTTTCGATGTGGATACGGTATTATATGTTCGTAAAATGTTGAGCTCGATGGTAGAAGCTAAACTTTTTTTATGTATTTTGATCCGCTGAATCCGAATAACACAATTTTTTGCCGAAAAGTCGAGCATTCAATTGTTTATAGGCAATTGGTAAACAATGTTTCAAAAAATTAAAGTTTTTCGGGATGAATTATTATTTTTTTAACATTTTGGGCGATGTTAAAACGAAAGAATTCTTTATACAATTTTGCTAAAGTTTATAATTTTTGAGTAATAAATTTTTTAAAATTTCTGCAAGAGTTTTCCATTTTTACAGTTGATTTATGTAGAGATATACTGATTAAAAAATTACTCACATCGAATCATCAATTCCTGGCCCATACAATAGGGCTTCTGCCGATGTGGAAGCTTCCAAAATATCAATTTGTTGTTGTCTTCGAAGCATTCTGCCTTCCCGGGTATTATCGCTTGCGCGTTTGTCAGCGATGTCTGTACGTTTGCCACGTCTATACGCCTTCACTAATTGTGGGATATCCCGGAAACTATTCATCGGATTGACTTGACATTTTCAGGAAATATTTTCGAAACATCATACTTCAAGAAAATGATTTTAACAAATCGATTTTTTGAACATTTTCACTGCAACTCACCCCTTAAAGTTTGTTTGGGTTACAAAAATGCATAAATTTTTTTGAAAATATATTTCGATAGTGTATTTATTACGTGTAACATCTTTTATATCAATATTTCTAATATAAACCTATCAAAAAAATCATGAAAATAGCCTTTTTTAGCGTCTAAAGTGAGAAGACCCCTTAACATGGTAGAACTTTACACGAACTTGACACGGTTCCTCAATGTAACACAGGATGAATAATTAATACGAGTCGAAAACTTAGTATTATTCATTGCTAATGAATAATATATTGGAGTGAATGCTGATTATTGGCGATGTGTGAAATTTTCCTTTGCGAATGCCGATAAATGCACATCAGCCATTTTTATCTATGGCAGATATGTATTTGAAACGACTTTGAACGCATATACTCATAGGTGCAATGCCTTATCAAATCACTATCGATAACATCGAACTCCGTGAATAGGGTAACATGTTCTTTGAAAATATTCTCGATCCCTAAATTTTTTAAAGCGGGATTTACATTTACAACGATCAAAGAATCGATTTCTTTTTTTTCTTCTTTAAACGATAGAACTATATATGTAGAATATTTTCCCAAAGTTTCAAAGCGAAATTCGAAAAACTTCAAACGTTACAGCCCGTTAACGATGTGCCTCACCGCTCGCATTCGGAGCGGGCCCGAACTTCAAACGCGTTTTTCTCAAAAATGCATTATCCAAATTGGCGTGCAGGAATTACTCAAAAACTATTAAGCCGATTGAGTTAAAACTTGGTAGAAATATTGATAATATTGGTACCTTCTACTTGACGAGAATTGTTTTTGAAAAATTAGAAAAAAAAACTACTTTTTTAATCCACATTTTACAGAAACGTCGCGTGAAGTGTTGATATTTTTGTAAATGCGTGCCAATTTCTTAAATTTGCATTTTCTTTATTTTAATTAGCGTCAAATAATTGTACAAATTATTTTTGATTTTTATACATGTTCTAATTGAAAAAATTATTTCTAAAATCAAATTATTTTTTATTTTATACATGTTCTAACTATACATGTTCTAACTGAAAAAAAGTTTGAACTTTTTTGCAAGTCAAAGTTTACGCGAAGCGGGACTGCACGCCGATTCGCAACTCCCGCGTCGACCGTCATTTTGATGAAGAATTCATATTAAAAAATTGTTTTGTATCGCGTATATGAGGCATTCTTCATCAACTGGGCCACTTTTGGTGTCAACCTTGCCAATTTTTATTCAAAATTTGCCAGTTTGAAATATTAGGTAAAAGGGACGTCCGTGATTTTTTTTAGATTTTTGTACGCGTCCGTTCGGGATTTTCAATTTTTCATTACGAACACTGTATCCGAAAAAATGTTCATCAAACAAAAAAAAACATGAGAATGAAAAGTTTTCATTTACTCCGCTTTATCGAAAAAAATCAAAATCATAATTTTTCTGCATTGAGAAAATTGAAGTTTGGCAAAAAAATGAGAATAACATTTTTTAAATCTAATAACACACTTTTGATTTCGGTACACATTTTACAGGATGTCTGTCATTGGGTAAAGAGTCTGCGGAAAAAATTTCAGAATGATACCTGCAATGGTTAGGATGAAAAAAAAATAAAAACCCTGCGAAATCTCGTAACCGCATACGTGCGGTTATGAGATTTCGCAGGGTTATATTTTTTTATATGAGATTTCGCAGGTCTTTAATTTTTTCATCCTAACCATTGCAGGTATCATTCGGAATTTTTTTTCGCAGACTCTTTATCCAATGACAGACATCCTGTAAAATTTGTACCGAAATCGAAAGTGTGTTATTAGGTTTGAAAAATTGTTATTCTCATTTTTTTGCGAAATTTCAATTTTCTCAATGCAGAAAAATTATTATTTTAATTTTTTCCGCTTTATCGGAAAAAATTAAAAGTTTTAATTCTTGTTTTTTTTTTGTTTGATGAATATTTTTTCGGATACAGTGTTCGTAATGAAAAATTGAAAATCCTGAACGGACGCCTAAAAAATCGAAAAAAATCACAGACGTTCCTTTTGACTAATATTTCAAACTGGCAGATTTTGAAAAAAAAAAAAATTGGCGAGGTTGAAAAAAAAGTGGCCCAGTTGATGAAGAATGCCTCATATAAGATTTTCGGAGATACTTTTCTAGCCGCGGTTAAAAAAATGACGCATATATTGACATATTTTTACAGATCATTTATGCACATGGTAAAGTATATGTAAAAAAAAATCAGTAATATTAACTAATGGCGGAGATAAAATATTATAAAACAATGTACTTTTTTGCGCGCGCGTTGATGGTTAAATTTCTCGGCATCGATGTGGGTGTCCGAAAAAAATGAACATATTTTTAATTGCATAATGAATGTATCATTAGTGTGAACCAACAATATTGTTAAAAAAATTATTATAATAAAAATTCGAAACCTACAATTTTTTTACTCAATTTTCTGTCGGTATTTTATTTTTTATATTTCTTCCTGTCATTGAAATTTTTGTTTCTGTGGATCACACGATAGGTGATCATCCTAGGAATATGTTGTAAAAATTTCAAAGCGATCTGAACCTTCGTTCAAGAGTTAGAACTTTCACAAGGTTCAAAAAAGTGAATCGTGGAAAAACGGCTTTGAAGTTGACGGCCGGGCGCGCCGCGCGGTATCTATTACAAATGCAATCTTACCTTATTTTCGGAATTTTTGGAATTTTTCAATTCTGTAAAGCTTAAAATATTTCTAACCGTTCAGACTAATGGAATCAAAAATTTAATAAAAAATGAAAAATTATGAAATTTTTCGCGTATGTAAGGTCTTAAATATTCTATTAAAGTCTAACTAAAGTTCGATAATTGCAAAATAATTATCAAATTATTTCAAATTGCAAAATAATTAATAATTAATATTAATTCTTAGTTCAAAAATGCCTCAAAATTGCCTCAAAAAATCCCTCATGTTCCAAAATCCCTCAAAATTGCTTTTTTTCCCTGTCTAAATGTATATCCCGCCTTAAGGCAACGCTTCTTCATTTCTGCCATTTGTGTTTTTTTTTTTTTCATTGCTTTTAGCTGTCGCGAGGGCGTGAAACTTGGGCTGATTCGCAAAAATTGCTTACAGTCTTCCGCTCACCTCGACTCATGTGGCGTTTGCGAACGTGTCACGTTGACCTCATTAATTAAAGGCGGAATGAGGCAACAGGCGCCGACGTCACATTGACGATCTTCATGTCGTGGCAATTTTCTCTCTTTCTCTCTCTCTCTCCCACCCCTTTATGCTTCCTGTATTTTTGTTAGTATCCGCTTTAAGGGGCTATTCTACTGTGACGGCTAAAAAATTCCCTATTTTCAATCATTTTTTTTTCTTCGAAAACTGTTACATTTTTCGGTACAAACTTTTTTTTTGCTCAAAGGTACATTCCTACAGAATAGAAAACAATTTTTTTTGTTGCATATAATTGTATATTTATTTAACAATTCGTAATCGTGTAAAGCCATGAAAAAAATGTGTTGTGGGCGTTGATAATTTGCGCTCTTCAGGTAATCGGAAACGGAAAATTAAAAACAAATATTAATCGGTATAAGTGTTGCTTTCGTCAGAGCTAGAATTATTAGGTCATCTTGCAAAATAAGAAAATGGCGTTGTTTTTTGGAAAAGTATTCGAAAAATACGTTTTTTTTGTCATAATTTTGGCGAAAGTACAAGTTAGAATGAATCTTTGTTAATAATTCTAGTTCGGGCGATAGCCATATATATGCTGAATATGCAGTAAGAATTTTAGCCTGATTGGTTAAGCCGTTTTTCCTAAATCACCAACGTCAGGGGAAAAAAGTCGTTTAAGGGGTCTTCTCACTTTGGATGCTCAAAAAGGATATTTTCATGAATTTTTTTTATATACTTATATTATAGATATTGATATAAAACTTGTTACACTTAATAAATACACTTCTAAAATACATTTTTTTAAATTATTTATTGATTTAAGTCACAATTTATAGAGGAAAATAGTAGTTAAAAAAATGTCCTATAAAATTGTAAGTCAGCGCTGTTGATGAAATCTCGGAGATGGATCACCCGAAACAAAGAAATCAAACGGTTTTAGATTCAGTATGTTGATGGCTACAGCGCATATCATACGATATTTGATATATGCAAAAATAACAAAATGGCAAAATAACAAAACCGCATTTAAAGTTTGTTTTGATCACAAAAAAACATATAAATTTTTTTAAATGTATTTCGAAAGTATATTTATTAAATGTAACAACTTTTTTATCGATATCTATAATATGAACCTCTCCAAAAAAATCATGAAAGTAGCCTTTTTAGCGTCTAAAGTGAGAAAACCCCTTAAAGTTTACTCTACTATACTATACAATACAAAGCGGTAGAGCGTCTTTTTACTCACACAGTGAAAAACGAGACTACTACTACACAGTGAATGCATATAAGTATACGTGAACATGTGTTTACTCAGGTATGATATCCCGAGTAAAAATGATTGTATATGCTTAGATACAACTATATAAAAATGATATACAATCATATATATAATCCGATATAAAAGTACTTCCATCAAATTTGATTTGTTAAAATTATACATAGTTCTGTATATAATGATATATGAGATACTATTTTTATAGAAAGTTTATATAATTAGATATAATATTATATTCAGTTATATATAATTCAATATAGTGTTGTATATAATTATATATATATATACGTGAACATTTTATTTACGGTATATAAAATTGTATATGACTGTATATGAGTACTTTTATTTTCTTTTGAAATACATATAATTGTATTTATCTTTATATAGCTTCATATATGATTAGATATAGAAAAAGTTTTCTTTGGTTTTATTCGCGTATGGAAGCAGGTAAATTAAAATATTGTTTATTAAAAGTTAACAAATTATGTATTGATGCAATATATTTAACAAATTTGATTACAACCCGAGTAAAAATGAATATATATAAACATACATAATTGTATATTAATTGATCATATACAATTGTATACAAAAATGGGCCCGATATAATTTTATATATTTGTATAAAAACGTATACAATTGTATATACTAATATACAGTTATGTATGATAGTATATAATTATATAGAAAATGTTATCGGGCCAATTTTCCTATCCAATTATATATGATCCATTGATATACAATTTTATATACAACATACTTTATACAATAATATACGATTGTATATTATTATCATTTATAGGATTTTATATTTGTTATGCATATAGTTAAATCTGTATATAATATATATGCATAACAAATATAAAATCCTATAAATGATAATAATATACAATCGTATGTTATTATATATAATGTATGTTGTATATTAATTGATCATATGCAATTGTATACAAAAATTGGCCCGATAGAATTTTATATATTTGTATATAAACGTATACAATTGTATATATTCATATACTATCGTACATAACTGTATATTAGTATATACAATTGTATACGTTTATTTACAAATATATAAAATTCTATCGGGCCAATTTTTGTATACAATTGTATATGACCAATTAATATACCATTATATATGTTTATATATATTCATTGTTACTCGGGTTCACAAGAGCTGTTCCCAACAACTACCAGGGACACATAGCGGGTACCCGTACTAGAGCGCGCGCACATATAATGTAGGGATGAGAAACGTTTTGAATAATTGCTGGGATAACAAAAAAAAAGAAAGAAAAAAATAAGCCCCGAAGGAGGAATCGAACCCGAGACCTCCGGCGCAAAAGACCGAGCCCTAATCGTCTAGACTAGACGACGGCTCGAAAAGTGTTTGACATTTTAAACTCATAAGGCGCCTAAGAAACTTTGAATCGATTTTTCTCGGAATTTTCCAAGTAGT
Organism: Ophion obscuratus; assembly: GCA_964007375.1. Taxonomy (NCBI): domain Eukaryota; kingdom Metazoa; phylum Arthropoda; class Insecta; order Hymenoptera; family Ichneumonidae; genus Ophion; species Ophion obscuratus. The sequence goes on from OZ023312.1 coordinate 79,050,940, forward strand.
GCGTCCTACTACTTTAACCACGTGAATCGCTAGGGGTCCTCTTTCATCACAACAAAATTCGGCCAAATCCCCGAACCCACGGTCGTGCCGTTTCCTTGTAAACGAGCCACATTCTCGAGTGCCTTTGTCTTTTTATATTTATAAACTCTTTTTGGGCCAATCTCAACAGATCTCCAACTTATAATTTCCGCGTCCTTTTCAACGTGAGATACTTTAGATTCGAAAGGAATCTTTTTAAACTGATGATCCAACGTACATGAACACATTTGTATTTAGCTTCGCCACTCTGAATCAGCCCCCTGACACTGGTAGATAAATGCTGTGCGCAAAATGTCCTTGCCGCACTGTGGCGCTAGTGGTCGTGTGACAAGTATGCATATATATGTGTGTTGTGCCGGTGTTTCGAATATTTTACACGAATAAAAGTCTATTGATATATTTGGAATGATTTTCCGTTCTAATGATTTTCCATTCAAACACAATAAATAACGTCGCCATAACGATAACAGGCATAACCCACGAAAGTATCGAATCGTTCAGCTGACCGGAGTATTAAAAGGCGAAGGCTGTCACACAACAGCTAACGCTAGGTAGTGGCGATTTTAAGAACTAAAAAGCCGGGACAAAACGCGTTTTCGTTTATCGTATAGGAATAGTAGGCCAGTGTCAGGGGGCTGCTCTGAATTGAGCAATTTTTCAGCAAAAATTCGAAATAAAAATTACGGCTTACCTCCTAACCTTGATTTTTGTAGTTTCGAATAATTACAGCATAAGACAAATGTGCGTGCGTATGTTTGTGTGTGTAGTCGTGTGCGTGAGTGACGGTGCAACACTTGTTGCTAAAATAAGCTCATAAGCAATACGAATAACTTTCGACTATTCGACGCGAAATCACCATGTTGAATGGAACGATTGTGCATTTAGAAATTTAAATTGCAAACTCGAAATCAGACATTAAAATCATTGGCGTGTTAGATTCCCAACAGAATTTGGATTGAAAGCCGAGTAGAGGGTGTCTCAAAATGACCGGACATTTTAAATTGCGCGCCATTTTCTCGTGGCGAACATGGAGTACTAGTCTTTGACAACTGGCATCAAGAAATATTGAGGTTTAGTCATGGAGAATTACACGATCGAACAAGGCATGGAAACTGTTATTTGCTGCATTGTTATTGCATAGTTATTGGAGACGAAGTTTCATGGTCGTGTTGTCGCGCGCCACGGTGATGTAAATTGGCCACCAAGATCGTGCGATTTGACAGCATTGGACCTCTCTCTGTGGGGTTTTCTGGAAGGAAAAGTGTATGCCAATGATCCACAGACCATTCCGGAGCTCAAGGAAGCAATTGGACGCACTATTAATGAAATTAGTCCGCAATTATGCCAAAATATTATTGAAAATTGCGTCAAAAAAGTAAACGGTTCCACACATAACCTCAATGTCTGTACCTTGTATTAAAATAAAAATATTCGTACTTTTCAAATAAATAATACGTTTTATTAATAAATTTACATGTCAGGTCATTTTGAGACACTCTATATATATATATATATATATATATATATATATATATATATATTTATTTATTTATTTCCGTAGTTCCAACGAGGGTTCCCTTGTGGATTTTTACCATTATCCTTTCCAATAAAGTCTTTCCTATCACCCCCTACCCGCGCTTCGCCAATCTGACCCAACTTCCGTTGCGTCCACCGCCATCTTAAGAGGTCTTCTCACTTTAGACGCTAAAAGAGGCTATTTTCATTATTTTTTTTGAGAGGTTTATATTATAGATATTGATATAAAAGTTGTTACGCTTAATCGATAAATTTTCGAAATACATTTTAAAAAAATTCATATATTTATGTAACCCAAACAAACTTTAAACGCGTTTTTCTCGAAACAAAGTTTTTCGACGGCTTGTCGATAAAATATTCAAAACTACTGAACCGATCCTTATGAAATTTTAACCACATATTCTTTACAGCTATAGCTATAGCGAATATCAAGGATTTTTTTAAATTTCAATATTTCCTTTTTTTGCCAAAAACGACGAAAAAAACACGTTTTTTTGGCTTTCGAAAAATGTCCGTCGTTTTGTTATTTTTGCATATATTAAACATCTTATGATATGCGCTATAGCTATTAACATACTGAATCTAAAACTGTTTGATTTTTTTGTTTCGGATGACCCATCTCCGAGATTTCATCATCAGCGCAGAGCTACAATTTTTTTAAGACATTTTTTTAAGTACCATTTTCGTCTATAAATACTGACTTAAATAAATGAACATTTTTTAAAATGTATTTCGAATTTGTATTTATTAAGTGTATCAACTTTCATATCAATATCTATAATATAAACCTATCAAAAAATTCATCAAAATAGCCTTTTTAACGTCTAAACTGTGGAGACCCCTTAAGCTGCATTGTGCCGCATTTGCTGAGACTATGGGGAAAATGTGGAAATGCACCAAACGGAGAATGGACCCACTTATATTTAATATAAATGGATCCTTTTGACACAACGCATTAAGATAATTTCGAGAATAGTTCAGAGCAAAGTATAAGCAGTACTCAAACCAATACCCTCAAAATCGCGTGAGAAATCCCCATTTTTTAATTAGTAGCAATGTTACTCAACGCTTGGCAGTACAGAAAACACGATCGCGATAGAATGCATGACAATGTAATACGACAAAAAAGAAGGTAAGTTTATGGATCCGTGAACGTAGTAAAGTGTGCAATGGTCGAACCAGTTTTACTTTCCATAAATTGATTATTCATTTGGAATATGCGCGTGGAACCTCCTGGCCTCCTGGGAATAACAATCGAATACGCGCTCGATTCACCTTTTTGCACGATGCATCAGAAATTTTCTTCTACACTGCGACCTCTATTATCGGGACCTCCACAGATACAACAGACCCCCACTATGTTCCGAATCCGGTGTAGAAAGGTGAGTCGGGAAAAAGGACTTCCCCTTATCTGCCTTCCCTAATTCTTCCCGAAAACGGTTTTTTTCACGTCAACAACATGGAGCGCGATTTCGCAAACTCCGCAAACGAACATAGAACCACGAATCGTCAGATTGGTTCGCAATGTGCAAACTCTTCGATGTTTCCGGGGAATCTTGACCCCTGTTCGACTCGCCCTTCTTCCCACCATTGGCAAGAATAAGCATGCTCGCATGATGGACGAGAACGAATTGCATCCGCAATATGCGTTGTTTATTCCGACGAACACTACGTTCGTCACATGTTTCAATCTTAATTCACATTTATCGCGAGGGTTTTGGTTTTTCTCGATTCCATATATCAACATTCCAACTAAAGAATAAGGATACATTACAGTAATAACTTAGGAATTTCAACGAGGAAAGACGACAAAATTCTTTGGCAATGAACAACCTGTACTGGAAAGATTCGTTCAGGGACCCTGGTGGCGAGACTTTGTACTAATCAATATGGCCGCCCGGAAGCGGTTTTTTCACGTCAACAACATGGAGCGCGATTCCGCAAACTCAAAATGCATCGCAATCAATTAGCGTGGGATAGTAATTAATGTTGTTTCTCACGATTGTTAACATAATCAATAATCATTTTCATCAAATATGGGTAATTCTGGCTTACCCGATCGCTACTTAAAAATGTCCACTTTCACTCATCTCACCATCATTTTTCCTTCTTGTTCAAACGATAAAGCGGGATCTTATAGTATTCCAATTGCGAAAGTATAAAAAGACCAAAAAGTAAATAAATAATCCGTTCCGAGCGATCAATGAGCCAGTTTATTGAAAAAATTCTGTTTTTTTCTCCTTTTTTTACCCATTTCCTGTTACCCGCGTGAGCGCTTAAACTCTGAAAAAATATATGTATATACATATGTATATTTATTTATACCTACTATAAATTACATATTGTTATAACCGTCTTGACGCGTAGTATTTATTTATAACCATCCGTTTCTAACGTGTATTAACTAAAATACGTTGTAACGTGCGCGTGTTTATTTGTTTGTTTAACAACCATGTGAACGTATAGTCTAAGTCTCGACTCTTTATTCAGAAGAGAATTTGATGCGACAGCGTTCGAAAATGCATATTTCTCTCGTACTAATAAATTCCCATATTCATTCAGTTTCTCAATCGTGATGGAGAATTGAACAAAATTAATGGACTATTCGATGGTAATATCCGATTTGTGTTATCCACTCGAATTATTATATAATCGCTCATATCGAATGACAAAGCTTTACGGAGTTTATCAATTAATCAACTGGTCGATTAATTTTCCTATACGCGATAAGGTTTCTCGATAGTTGCAACAATATTTAATATGAACATTTTTTTCCGCAATTCTGTGCGAGAGCACATTTTCGCTCTTTCCTCCGCACGTATTTCCCTCCTCGTTTGATTATTCGGCACAGCATCCTCTAATTCGAGTTTTAAGGGTGATAAGGAATATCCATCGTCCCGGATGGAAAATACTCCGAATAAATAAACAAAAAACTATCATCTATATCATTTTGTCATTCTAGATAATAATAGGGTCAAGTTAGCCATGTAACGAGCCTCAGGCCAGGCCCCGATACGCCGTTTCCGTTTTCAGTAACTGGCCAAGAAGTGGAGGGGAAACAAGCGGACAATCACCAGGAAATTCATAGGGAATGGATCGTGGAATAAGCGGGAACTGACGACGAAAGGGATGAGAGAATCGCCAAGAAATTACGAGTAAGGTGATAGTGTACTAACAGGGATCTGCATGTGATATATCTCGGCGGCTGGACAGGGAAATGATCAGTTACTGGAAGGGCTTCTGGCGATATACCCGAGTAAAATAGATTGTATTGAGTGGTACTGATACTTATTTTTCCAATAAAACAACGACGGGTCGAAGTCTTATCGTTGTACCATGGTGCCTTGGTTACGCGAAGCGTTTGGCTTGAAGCCACCTAGCGGACTGTTGACGAAATACATTCAGGTAATGTCTTCTCGGCCGGAACATGCACAGTTTCTGACAAGGCGACCTCGATTTTAAAAACGATGAAACACCTGCTTCACTTTTTTGCCTCGTTAAGGGGTTACCCCCACTTGCGATTTTGAAAAAACCGATTTTTTTTATTGCATTTTTTTGAAGTATCTGAGAATATGTCCAGAAAATTTCAAGTCGATCCGAACAAAATTTACTAAGATATGAGCGTTGAAAGAGAAGAATCCGTTGTGTAAACGACCGGAAATTAAAACTTTAAACGCGTTTTCCTCAAAATGGCATTTCTGACGTCGGTGACCAAGATTACTCGAACACTAATAAACCGATCTTCTTGAAATTTTGCAGGCTTATTTAATACATAAAAATGTAGTCTTTAATCGTTCGATTTTTTTTTCGAAAAAAATGGTCGTTTTATAGCCAAAAAACGGCCGTTTTTTTTCGTTAAAATCGAACCATTAACTTTGACTGTCCGCCATTTCGTGAAAAATGAATATTTTTTAAAATCCTTCGATTAAAGACTAGTTTATACTTATATTTGACTAAATCCATCCGCATTTTTTTTTTCAGATGATCCACTTCGCGGCAATGTTGGTCACCGCAAACCGTGTATATAAAAACATTATTTCATTGACGGCCATTTGCCACTAAACAATGTAATATTTTTCAATAAAAAAATTACAGAAAGTTCTTCAAGATGTGTTCTTTAAGATGGTATATTTATCGATTAAAAAAGTTTTGTCGTTTTCTTTAAAAAAACTCATGAAAAAGGCCTTTTTTTGCGCTACAAGTGGGGGTAACGCCTTAAGTAGTTTGGTTATTCGTTATGTTCAAATGAATACTTATTTACTTATATTCATTGCTTTATTGCTTATCACAAATACCGGTATTTGTGATAAGCATTTTTATTCTCGTAAACAATGCTTAAAATGGTGAATAGAATTACGAATGTATTAGTTTCTAGAGTTACGGATTTACATTGAGCCCGAATTATCATTGTGTATTGCACGTGTAAAAAATAAAGTGAAGCATAAGAGGTGTACAATAAAATCACACATTCTACTTGATCTCCTGGGTGTGCAAAAAATTTCGGAGCAGTATCATCCAATAACTGGAATGGCTATGCTATACGTTTTTTACATACATACAATGAAAGGGCGAATATCTAATCTCCGTTTGGTTCTCTATGCACTATGAAGCAACGTCACATACAGGGTGTCCCTCTTATCTCTTCCACTCGAAATAATTCGGTACTTATCGACGTCACAAAAAAATGTTCCAAACAAAAGTTGTACGGTGTGAAGATGGCCATCAAACGCGACCAATTTTTTTTTCTTTCGGTGGAGGCGCTGATGCACAATGAAGGTCACCTCCACTATTTAAAATGGAATGGTACATTTTTTTCAACCATCTTATGGAGCACCTCAAGCCGCATAAAAAACTTTCGGGGGTCAAAGTCGTTCAAGGTCATTCAAGGTCAGCATCGCTGATACAAATCTAAATATCTCGGAAAACTACCAATTATTTGGTAGTGGTCTGAGACATTTGGATTTGTATTTCATTTTAATATGTGACCTTGAACGACCTTGAACGACTTTGACCCCCTGATGTTTTTTATGTGGCTTGAGGTGCTCTACAAGATAGTTGAAAAAAATGTACCATTCCATTTTAAAAAGCGGAGTTGACCTTGACGTACCTTCAGCGCCTCCACCGATAAAAAATAGGGTGGTACAGTATGACGGCCTTCTCGGACACTGAAACGTTTGTCTGAAACACTTTTGCTTATGAGCAATAGTTTGAGTGCTATTGCTCTGCAACACTTGATGTGCCTCACCCTGTGTATAAGGTATTTTACGTGAAATTTTTGTCCCGGAATCCTTATTATTTTTTAATTATTATGAATTTTAAGGGTCAAAGTATACAGATAAAAATGTCACTATCGATGCATTTTTCAATTTACACAATGACTATGCGATAGTAGTCAAATGGAATAATTAATTCTGCCTCGAGCTCCATGGGTCAAACCGCAATAACTCGGACACTACTGCACACCGCACAAAAAATCGTCCTATTTTTGTTCAATGTTTGACGTACTTTTAGAAAAAAAAATATTCCTCAAATTTCTAACACAAATTGGATGTTATCCCCTATTTTTCTAAGAAGCGGTATTCGTCAAAAATACAATTTTTCATTTTGTAATTGCCTTTTTTAATGCTATGTGATATTACGAAAAATAGAAGACCAAGCTAGATTTTTTTAAAAGCGATACTACTCAGAATTCAGATATAATTTAAATCGGAATAGAAAACGAAATATTTTGTATACGTCGAATTTATGTCGAAAAATTAATTTCAGAGAATATTCTCGCATTGAGAGCTATATACAGTATTTGTAAGTCTTCATATTTGTAAATACACACTTTATTGTGACTTCCCGTTTTTATTATTTGACAGATTTTTCGATCAGGTGTAAGTTTTTTCATGAATGCTTCCCCATTTGTCTGTGGAAAAAATTAAAGTGGAAAAGAAAATAATTTCTAAAAAATGTTATGAGTTTCAAATAATGCCATTACCTCTTATTTTTCAAATACTCTATAAAATATTCCAACAGAAAATCGCTATAGAAAAAATATTTCGTTATCTATTTCCATCGAATTTCAATTATTGCTAAACGTTGAATAGATATGTCTCCTTTAAAAAAAAGATCCACTCTAAACTTGGTTTAAAAATTGTCTTTACTTACAAAAAAAATTCTAAAGTGGAATGAAAATTGTACCAAAGACCCTTCCTTGACATTTCTTGCTTTTTAGGAAAAATTACTTAAACATTTTTTTTCCAGAATTTTTGAGGGCTATTTTCCAAGAGTATGTTCAAAACCGAACAAAAATAGTTCAGATCATGTGTTGATTGTGCAGTATCAGTAATTTTCGTGCTATGGTGCTTTAAAGCCATAGAGATCGAAGAAGAATTTGAAAATTCTACTAAGCGTTACAGTTCAATAATTGAGTAAATGGGGCCGGGTTGAAATTCCGAACTTTGAATGATCAGAACGCTCAAAACTCCGGAAGAATACTACCCCGAAGATCAAAACTCCGAAAGAATTTTACACGAAAAACCAAAACTCCGAAAATCTGAACACCGTCAAAATAATTCGGCTATGGAGTATTAAAAGTTTCAAAATTTTCAATAAATCGACGAATTATTTCAAGAATTTTTTTTTTATTAAGAAGTGATTTTACGTCAATTTTGAAATTTGTCTAGACAGTGTTATAAGTTCTACATAATTTACAGTCAACTGTGTAGACTTTCGCTGACATAATCTTGGCGAACCTTTTAATTTCGGAACATTAAAATTAGGAATTTTAAACCGTCGGCGCATTCAAAGTTCGGAATTTCAACCCGGCCCTCGTGTCAAGATCAAGCGAAAGTCTACACAGTTGACTGTAAATGATGTAGAACGCAGAACATTGTCTACACAAATTTAAAAATTGACGCAAAATCACTTCTTAAGGCCTTAGGCCACTCTAGAGACCGAAAAAATAGGCTTTTTGGAGATATTTTTTCCAGAATAAATACAAAATAAATCGAGATTACAAAAAGGGTATTTATCATACGTACCAGTGACTGTATACAATAGTTTTTTTTGAAACGATTAATTTAAAAATGGCGGCTGTGCGGCCTTTGTCTCAAAACTGTATTTTTTGAGTTGGCCGGAAACATAACTCAGACAATTTTCAACCGATTCACTTGAAATGTTGAATATATCATGGAAAATACATTGTCTATGGAAGTAGGTAGGATTTTTTTTTATATTGCACAGTTCATTTGTTATTAACGATGTTTTAGGCAAATTTTTGGAAAGTAAAATAAATGCCTAAAAATCGTCAGATAATTGTTAATAACAAATGAACTATGCAATATAAAAAAAAATTCTACGTACACCCATAGACAATGTATTTTTCAAGATACATTCAACATTTCAAGTGAATCGGTCGAAAATTGTCCGAGTTATGTTTCCGGCCAACTTAAAAATGCAGTTTTGAGATAAACGCTGCAAAGTCGCCATTTTAAAATTAATCGCTTAAAAAAATTATTGTATACAGTCACTTATATGTATGATAAACACCCTTTTTTGTAATCTTGAATTATTTAGTAGGTTTTATGAAAAAAAATCCCCAAAAAGCCCATTTTTCGGCCTCTATAGTGGCGCATAACCCCTTAATAAAAAAAAATCTTGAAATAATTCGTCGATTTATTGAAAATTTTGAAACTTTTAAAACTTTCATAGCCGAATTTTTCTGACGATGTTCAGATTTTCGCAGTGTTGGTCTTTCGTGTAAAATTCTTTCGGAGTTTTTATCTTTCGGGATATTATTTTTTCGGAGTTTTGAGCGTTCTGACCATTCAAAGTTCGGAATTTCTACCCTCCCCAGTCTTGAATTTCGAAACATTAAAATTCGGAATTTTAAACCGTCGCAGCATTCAAAGTTCGGAATTTCAACCCGGCCCCGAGTAAATAAAAAAAAACGCGATCGTGTTGATTATCTTTGTATTTAATAACATCTTAAAAATTCGCACTAATAAAAAGCTGGCAGGGTTGCGGAATGAATTCTTCACGTAAAATGCACCGTATATATAATATTTATTGGAGGCAATTGCCATTTAAAAAAATTGGCATCAACAATATCGCGAGAATCCGGCATACATGTATAAACTCGCAATTATATATATTTATACACAGACAGAAAAAACCTTACTCGCGCTGCACTATAATTATTCATAGTGGTATACGTATTAATAGATTATACACCCAACGACCATAGAACCACGAATCGTCAGATTGGTTCGCAATGTGCGAACTCTTCGATGTTTCCGGGGAATCTTGACCCCTGTTCGACTCGCCCTTCTTCCCACCATTGGCAAGAATAAGCATGCTAGCATGATGGACGAGAACGAATTGCATCCGCAATATGCGTTGTTTATTCCGACGAACACTACATTCGTCACATGTTTCAATCTGAATTCACATTTATCGCGAGGGTTTTTGTTTTTCTCGATTCCATATATCAATATTCCAACAAAATAATAAGGATACATTACAGTAATAACTTGGGAATTTCTGCGAGGAAAGACGACAAAATTCTTTGGCAATGAACAACCTGTACTGGAAAGATTCATTCAGGGACCCTGGTGGCGAGACTTTGTACTAATCAATATGGCCGCCCGGAAGCGGGTTTTTCACGTCAACAACGTGGAGCGCGATTCCGCGAACTCAAAATATCTCGCAATCAATTAGCGTGGGATGATAATTAATGTTGTGTCTCACGATTATTAACATAATTAATAATCATTTTCATCAAATATGGGTAATTCTGGCTTACCCGATCGCTACTTAAAAATGTCCACTTTCACTCATCTCACCATCATTTTTCCTTGTTGTTCAAACGATAAAGCGGGATCTTATAGTATTCCAATTACGAAAGTATAAAAAGGCCAAAAAGTAAATAAATAATCCGTTCCGAGCGATCAATGAACCAGTTTATTGAAAAAATTCTGTTTTTTTTCTCCTTTTTTTACCCATTTCCTGTTACCCGCGTGAGCGCTTAAACTCTGAAAAAATATATGTATATACATATGTATATTTATTTATACCTACTATAAATTACATATTGTTATAACCGTCTTGGCGCGTAGTATTTATTTATAACCATCCGTTTCTAACGTGTATTAACTAAAATACGTTGTAACGTGCGCGTGTTTGTTTGTTTGTTTAACAACCATGTGAACGTATAGTCTAAGTCTCGACTCTTTATTCAGAAGAGAATTTGATGCGACAGCGTTCGAAAATGCATATTTTTCTCGTACTAATAAATTCCCATATTCATTCAGTTTCTCACTCGTGATGGAGAATTAAACAAAATTAATGGACTATTCGATGGTAATATCCGATTTGTGTTATCCACTCGAATTATTATATAATCGCTCATATCGAATGACAAAGCTTTACGGAGTTTATCAATTAATCAACTGGTCGATTAATTTTCCTATACGCGATAAGGTTTCTCGATAGTTGCAACAATATTTAATATGAACATTTTTTTCCGCAATTTTGTGCGAGAGCACATTTTTGCTCTTTCCTCCGCACGTATTTCCCTCCTCGTTTGATTATTCGGCACAGCATCCTCTAATTCGAGTTTTAAGGGTGATAAGGAATATCCATCGTCCCGGATGGAGAATACTCCGAATAAATAAACAAAAAACTATCATCTATATTATTTTGTCATTCTCAAATCTTATTGTGCATCTCACTCGAATAACACAAAGATTCACGAGCAAGATCATAACAGTCCACACGACTTTCTATTCACTTTCTCACACGCTCGACATTTTTATACGAATGAAATTTAATTCTCTCTTCGAATACATCATAATGTTATTTTTATGCCCGCAACTTTCCGCATAAAAAACGTATGTACAATTTATGTACAAGTTCCCTTGAACTATACCGCGTGTACTGACAATTAGAAAAGCACACTGAAGAATAAATAACCTTTCTCGGTAACAATTTAGCCCCCGACTTAAAAAACCCATTTTAAAGCTGCCTTGCTACGGGAGTGGAAAATCCGTCATTTCTTTCTTTCCCCTTTAGATTTTCCACGTACAACCAATTGATGGCTCGCCATAATATTCGGGTACAGAAGTTTCAAGTACAATATACGAATTTTTGTTTGACATTCCGAACTTAAGTCTGTAATGACGCTGAACTTTGCATCGTTGGAATGCAAAAAAGTCATTTTTGTCAATTTCCCAAATTTTCGTTCGTAGGTTTGAGCTACGAAAATTACGCAAACATTTTTTAGGTTAAAAATGATTAATTAAGAATTTAGCCATCTACGAAAAATTTGCGAAGTATGATTTTTGATAATGAAAATAAGAAATTGTAAAGAATTTTCGTTGCATTCGAACGATGCAACCTTCAACCCCATAGACGTTATCCGTATGAACAACGACGAAAGAAATCATTTACAACGTTGCACTTTGCGCTTACTTTGCAGTCACTCCTCGTACGAGATTCGCCATTAAAGCTTCTTTCTCCACACATTCTTCATGGATTAAATTTTATTTAAATTGACACGCATGCCAGATGCGTATTGTGCTTAAGTGCGAAAAAAGAAGATCCAAAGTCACCTGGCCTCGCGGCGATATACGTACAAATAATATACGCGCTACGTGTTCGAGTTCTCGAAAAAACAAACAAAAAACCTCCAATCACTGAAAAAATGTCTTCGCTCTACGTGCGAATTATTTCAGCATTTTTTGTTGCGGCCACGTGTCTCGCACGGCCCAGGTTCTCAACCCAGTTTTCTATTGTTATCCTATATGACAGAATTTATATGTCGAAAAATCATCAATGACTCGAGAGCGGAATTCTTTTGTTTTTTTTTTTCGAGCAAATCAATCAATAACCTGGATTACCGAGGGCGCGTCCTGCGCGCTTCATTTTTCCGCCGTCTCGCAACTATTGCATATATACTTTGGCTCCCTTTCATCGATGGACAGAGTGACGGTAAAGGCGATCCACCGCTACGAAGTTATTATAGTTAATTAATATCGAGATATTTCGAATAATTATTAAATTTATCGAACGATATCGATAAATATCGAAGTGCAATCGATCGTATCGATAAATATCGAAGTGCATTCGATTGTATCGATAAATATCGAAGTGCAATTGATTGTATCGATGGATATCGAAGTGCAATCGATTGTATCGATGAATATCGACAGAAAATCGATCGCATCGATGAATATCGAAGTGCAATCGATCGTATCGATAAATATCGAAGTGCAATCGATCGTATCGATGAATATCGAAGTGCAATCGATCGTATCAATAAATATCTAAGTGCAATCGATCGTATCGAAAGAAAATCGATCGCATCGATGAATATCGATCGTATCGATGGATATCGAGAGAAAATCGATTGTATCAATGAATATCGAAACAGAATCGACTGTATCACTCAAAAGATTAACGAACGATCGTTCTCATCGATGATTATCGAACTACCATCCATTCTATCGGAGTATATCATCAAAAATTCCCGAAGTACATCGAAATCGATGGCACAAATGCAAGTTTTTTTCTGTCTTCTTTGAACATCAAGCTCATAGATAGCTCGATTAATCATAAAATCACCCATTCATAACACACACGTCGCAACATAGTACGCCATTGTATTTACACCGTTTGAACCGTAAAAACTTAGCATCTTTAAAATAAATACGAATTTCCCCCAACTCCCCTGTTGTCTTAGTTCAATGCCCTGCTCTTCCATACACCGCTTTGCACACACACACACACACAGGCATATACAAACACGGCATTTACACGCGTGTGCACTGTCGCACTATAAATATCTCGTCGTATCTCGTAATAAACCTACGAAATTTTCGTTTACTTTCGCCCCGACGTTTTGTTCACACCTTTCAACCGCACTTCGGCAAATATTAATCACTCGAATTATTCATAAAGTTCTCTCGTTCCGTACTATGTTGTACGCTAACGCGCTCGTACTGAAATATTTTAAAATAACGCGTACAAATCTTTTTATCTCGGCGTTTCTTTTGCCCTCAAATTCGTCGTTTATCTGTAGCATGCTCCCACTTTGTTTTTTTAAATCATAACACCATTATACCGAACGTCATCACAAAGCATTTGATTCACAAATTTCTTTGTCTTCGCGCTAATGAGCCACTGCAAATTGAACCCGGTAGTAATAAACATGTATAATTAACGGAAGTTCGACGCGAGCATTGTTCTCAAACCCCTCGCGGACGATGAAATATAAAATGTCGTTGCCGAGTAATTATACGGTCCAGCAATTAATTACATCAATCATAGCAGTAGTATTAGGCATGATGATAATAATAATACTAATGATAATAATAGTGTCAAGACTATAATTGAACTTGTGTCTTGAATATAAATATCAACATTATCTAGAGAGTAGATAAAAGACAATATTATGTAGATAATAGATAATAGTATCTTGATCAAGGTGATATCATCTATTATCTAAAGTATCTGAATAATCTAGACAATCTGTATGTATATATATATACAAATTGTCCAGATAATCTAAATATTTGATTCAGCTTATCATTATTATTCAGATACTTTAGATAATAGATAATATTATCTACTAATAGATCATTTCCTCTGGATTATCTGCGTTATAGATACAATTGACGTGATAATAAAGCTACTATCATTTATTATCTACATAATATTGACTTTGATCTACTATCTAGATAATGTGGATATATATATATATCCACATTATCTAGATAGTAGATCAAAGACAATATTATGTAGATAATAGTGTCTTGATCAAGGTGATTTTATCTTTGATCAAGATCATCCAGAAGAAATTATCTATTAGTAGATAATATTATCTATTATCTAAAGTATCTGAATAATAATCTCGACAATCTGTATGTCTATATATATAAAAATTGTCTGGATAATAGAAATATTCGATTCAGATTATCATTATTATTCAGATACTTCAGATAATAGATAATATTATCTACTAATAGATCATTCCTTCTGGATTATCCGGATTATAGATAATATTACCTTGATGATCAAGATACTATTATCTGTTATCTACATAATATTGTCTTTTATCTACTGTGTAGATAATATGTGCATGTATATATATATATATACACGATATTCGCAGTCCCCATACAATTTTCGGCTTATCAATTGTGCGTCGAGACGTCTCAACTCTGCTCCGTTAGATTAACAGTGGACGTTAATCTATTTCAGCGACGCGGCTTTTATATTTTAGCTGACCCTTCCCGATTTTTGCCTGATGACGACAATCATGTGACGTCCAGTTATGACTTTGAAGCTCACAATTCGAAAATGTAGTCGTACGCGTGCGATTAGGTCGCGATTGAGGGGGGGGGGGGGGGGGCACGAATACCCACACACACAGGTTTTAGACACTCGACCGAAAGAGAATTTGCACTTTGAAGTACGCGTCGGTAGACACCTCGAAATTCGAAACTCAGTTGCCCATTGATCGGGGAATTTGTTTCTTTTGTTATTCGATTGTGAAGATCACGGGATCAATTGTTTTATTGTTGTAAGCGATAAGAATTTTGGTGGACGATGCGAATGCTGAGAACGGGATTTTTTATTCGAATCGACCATTATTCTCTTTATTCGAATAACAGTGGCTGGTTCGAATTCCGAAAATTCGATTTTTTGCCAATGTACACCGTAAGTCCAGAAAAACTCCAGAGAACTATCCGAAAAAATTACCGGGCGCTTCTGGACCGGGATCATTCGCGATTGCAGGTCGATTGCTCCGGCCACTGAGCTACGCAAGCCCGCTTACCACATTTTGTCGGATAGTTTCAATGTTCCCAACGTTACAATACAAGTATTAGCTTGGCAAGAAAGTCTTTGCGTTTTATCACCAAAAATAAAATACAAAGGCAGTCTTGCAGCACATGATTAATTCACAAGTTTACTAAATAGAATTAATTACTAAATAGAATTAATAAGTAACTAGATAGAATCCGCTGGTGAATACATAGAATCAATTTATTCATTCGTTTCAAGACTGCTTTTTTAGTTCATTTTTGGTGATGGAACTGGATGGACTTTCTTGCCATCCTAATATAGTGTAGATCAAAAGTTTTCGGACACTTCAGATCATTGCAAAACTTTCGATCACTGGATAATTGCCAAATGATGTTAGAATCATATAATTCATTTAATTTATTATTTAACGAAGATATTATAGGGACAAAGTGGGAAGAGTGGCAACAGTGGGTACACTGAATCTTTTCTGTTTCTCAAAAGTGGACATGTATATATGTGTGTCTTTTTCACATTAGAACCGCTCTCTGATGCGATTGGAAACTGCATGTGAGTCGCTCCCGCGCAATCGGTTGTGAGAGGTGATTTTATATTATTTTTGGTATCAAAAGTTGAAAAACCAGCTGGCTTTGTATGTTTTTTGCTTCTTTACCTATCGCCGTTATGTTCGAAGTCATTGTTCTCCCGTAATATACAGCTATATTGCGGTATTTGAGCATTGTGTTTGGTAACCTAACAAAAATAGAAACTTGTCAGTACCCGCTTTAGAAGAAAAGATCGGGTCGGTACACAGTGGCGCAATTTTTCGAGGTACACAGGGGTGAGTCATAATATGAATATTTTTGCGTTGTGATTTAGATAGGTACTGGTACTACCTTATTAGGTAGGTACTCATTGTTGATTAATATTTAATAAACGGTGATTGATCAAATCACTATTAGATTAATCTAATGGTGTTTAAACGGATATCACTAATGGTGATATCACTAATGGTGATATCACTAATGGTGATATCACTAATGGCGATATCACTATTGGCGATATCACTAATGGCGATATCACTAATGGTGATATCACTAATGGCGATATCACTAATGGCGATATCACTAATGGCGATATCACTAATGGCGATATCACTAATGGCGATATCACTAATGGCGATATCACTAATGGCGATATCACTAATGGCGATATCACTAATGGTGATGTCACTAATGGTGATGTCACTAATGGTGATGTCACTAATGGTGATGTCACTAATGGTGATATCACCATTAGTGGTAATATCACTAATATCACTACTGTGCTTGATCTCATAGTATGAGATCAATTGTGATCTCATGTTATGTGATCGATCTCATAAAATGTTGTCTTATGTGATCAATCACAAAAAAGATTGATCTCGTAATATGCTGTCTGTTTTAAATTAATTTTTCAATAGTTTACTGTACAATACTCCCCATTGTATAGAGAAAAGCATTCCATTACCTACAAGTGTACAGTGCGTCAGGGTAATTTTCTTCAAATTTTGCTTGATTTTGAAATTTTGTTTGACTGCGAAATTTAGCATGTTTCACTGTGTACACCCCCAAATACACAGTGGATCAAATCTCATGTTTTTTAACATGGTTATTATCGCAATATCTATTGGGTTAGGCCGTTCAGTGACTTTTAACAAAATCAAGCCATTGAACACACCTCACGCTTAGTCAAGGTTTCGTTGAGATTGTGTGAACGGTTAGGCAGCTATAGACCTCTGAAAAAAATGAGCCACTGATCCCACTCCGACCCTATAGCTCTAAATAACGAATAATATTATTCTAATACAATTTTGCAATTATCCAAAGTGATGAAAGTATTGCAATCGTTTAAAGTGTCCGAAAACTTTTGGCCGGTAGTGTACATGTGTGGGTGGAAATCGTATCTGATTTTTAGTATTACGGGAAATATGATTTGTTTGTTGGATAAATGCATATCGCGTGTGCGTTCTTACAATATCCGACGATCCGCGACTCTAGGAATCGAGTAATGTTATTTAACGCTTATCGACTCTACGGCCGGCGTTCGGATGATCGCGTGTAAGGCGGGCACTCGTCTTCTGAGTGTTCAAATGACCTCACTTTCTCGGTCGTAATACGTTTATCGTCTCTCGTCTCGGGCGCGCGACGTCGAAACATAGCACGAAAGAGGAACAAACGAAAGATCTTCTTACTCTTGCCAAATCCACATTGATACCTCACTATTGTATTCGCCTTGCTTTTGAACCAGTTCAATTCATCATTGAGTGTAATTTCAATAAAACTAAAACTTTTTGCAAAGCAAAAATCCGTCATTACAATTTTGAATAGTTTTCGCGTGTGAAAATATTTAATAACAATATTTTTCGCAGCTACACCGGAGACTCGATTTTCTTTGACGACACTTTGCACTCAAATCAAATTTTCGCTCTGTAATACAGGAACAGCGAAGCAGTTTATGGGGAAAAAAAAACTTGACTTGGCAGAAAATTGATTTGAGAGTTTTAAGGGGTAACACCAATCTAGGATTTCGAAAAAAATCGTTTTTTTTAAATTGTTTAAATAATATTTTAACATCATAAAAACAATATGCACCTGGTTTTATGGTAAAAAATTAAAAGGTTCTGCCAACGATTTTCCCGCAGCACCTCGGAGCACCTGCTGAGCACGGTTTAAACTTTATACGCGTTTTTCTCGAACCCACTTTTTGCAATCTTGGCGAACACTTCAATCCGGTTGCATGGGTGATTTTTTAATTTTGACAGTAGCTTCGTAATCAAAACTTATAGAAGTACGTAGCGGTTTATCGATTCGATGTAAACTGTTTATTTTATAAAGATTTACTGCTTATTTTGTAGCAATAAATTAATTTTTTTGTGGAAAGTGTACCATTTTTACAAAATTTGATTTAATAAAAAGTCCCTTCGTACTTCGATAGCCAATAGTATATAGATTTTTAATTTTTTTCCAGCTCTTATATTTCACGAGAAATTTGTTGTCCGCTACTGGAGCTATTATTTTAAAAAGATATTTCCGAAGATTGGCTCTCTCGCCGCCATTCCGTACGAAAGTAATCACGAAAAAAGAAATTTCTATACTTAAATGTATGCTGAATAATCCCCGTGAAAAGACTTGCCATTCCTTTTGTTATACTCCAAAAAAAATCATCAAAGTTAGGCCTTTTTTCGGCCGCTCGGGTGGTATTAGGAATACCTTAAGGAATACCCTTAAGGTATTCCTTTCACGAACCCGAATATTCAACAATTAACTGATTTTCATTTATAATCAAGTAATTCCTAGTATACATATCTAAGGAAGCGAAAACATATATAGAGAAGTGGGTAGAGGGGAAAAGAGATAAGGGGGGAATAGAAAATAAATTAAGGGGCTATAGCAGTGTGACACTTTAAAAATTCGATTTTTTTTGTCTTTTTCGACAGTTTATACTTTCAAGAATATCATTATCATTTATATCGATATCATTTTATCTTGCAATAATCGAATAGTTAAATCATTAAACGCGTTTTTCTCGAAATGTGATTTTTCAAAATTGCTGACGTAACCCAAAGAGCAGTTATCCGATTGACTTGAAATTTGAACTGAGTACTCTTGAACACATTTACTCTACAATGACGTAGAATATTTTTGGTGGGATAAAAATTGACGATTTGGCATTGAAAAAAACGACCATTTGATAGGCAAGAAAACAGACTTTTTTTCATAACTACGCCATTTTGTTAGATTTTGATATTTTTCGAAAATCCTACGTCATTGTACAGGAAATACCTTCCAGTTTAACGACATTTTTTCCTTTTTCGGTTTCAGCTACACAATCGGCCGGAATCATGTCAGCAGTGGAGGAATTCGTTTTTTTGGCGCCTCCGAAGGCATCGCATAAGTCGCTTGGATCTCAATATTTTTCTATGAAAAAACTATGTAGGATAGGTCAAATATAGCCAAATTCTTAATTTTCCGAAACATTTAATTGAGTACTTTTCCTTAAAAAAAATCCCGAAAATTACCCAAATTTTTAGCGTTCACACTGGTATAGCCCCTTAGAAATGTATTTTCTGTTCTTCACGAGTGCTTTGATTTGACACAAAAAATCAGACTAGCGTATTTTAGCTGTAGAAAAAAAAATCGCGAAAATCAGCTATTTTTCGACCGTCCATAATGGCATAAGTCAAACTACTTTCCGCATATCATATTTTTCATCGTCCAGAGCGTTCGCAACATTGGAACGTGCGGAGTAAGTTAAAAAAAAAAAAAAATCGTGAGCACGCTTCTAAAGTGGCAATCGTTACATTTGTTTTTACGACGTACTTAGTGATCGACAGATATCGTTTCTAACGCGTTCAACGCGCAATTGCTTTGGCCGATGCTTTTTTTCTGCAAACAATGAGCAGAACCCCCCCAGACTATGGGGCGAACAAATAGTGGCATCGCGTTTCAGAGGTATCGATATTCAGAAACACGAAACTACAACTCGTTCAACACGTAAACGGATAATGAGATAAAACTGCGAGTTTCGCGAAATCAATACCGAAATATGGTCAAATGGAGCTGGAAGAGAAAAAATCCATTCATTAGTATTTTCGTGCCAATCGTTATTTTTTCCTCTCCGCATAAAGTTTCTTTTGCCGGACGAAAAATGACCATCGTTTGAAAAATTAAAAACGAAGCTTTCAACAATCAAGGCTCACTCGGATTAATTATTCTTTCCCAGTGGAATTTATTTTTTCATATGATATTATTGGCATTGTTATTACTATTATTGTTACTTTTAGTTTTATGATTTTTGTTACTCCCATTCATGTCGATAACTAATCTGCCGTCACAGTAAAAGAGGCATCTACAAAAAAAAAATCGCAAATGCATTTTTGGTACCATTGGAATCAGTACAAAATTTCTCATAGTTCTGTATAGTAAAACGCAATTTCGATGTTTTTGTAGACGCCGCCTTCTTCCATACGACGGCAGTATTTCAATCATAAATAATAATCGTCGTTAGAAAAGTATATGAAACGTTTTATTTTCTTTCGAGCGATGCCCATCGTATGGTCGCGATTGTCTCGAAGGTCATTAAGGGGGGAGTCTGATCCAGCCGATCCAAACAACCGACTTTTCTTTGGGGCCGTCCATATATTACGTCATTCTAAATTTGGGGGGGGGGGGAGGTTCGTCTGCGGATGACGGTAAATGATGGATGAGAGGGGGGGGGGGCGTTTCGAAATTGACGTCATTCTTGTGATACCAGTTACTTCAAAATGTACAATAGTATATTGTACAACTAGAGTGGTTTCCCCGCGTGAGTGATGAAAAATATTTTGCAAGTACCTAATGGTATTAATCATTGAACTCATTATTTATTTATTTATTACATAAGGTTTGTCTACATTATATTCGAGAACTTCAAATAACAGCGTACCTATGAAAATAGTTCGATCGAGCCAAAATGAATATGGGGAGGATACGGAGATATTACCCGTGATCCAGGATTTGCAAGAATGGGTGAAAATTCCGTGGGAGCTATCCAAAGAAAACTAAAGAATAGGGAAGAATAATATTATTATATTAATGAAAATTGCCAAAGTATAAAATAATAAAAGATGATTCTGTAACAAAATGTGGGAGCTATCCAAAGAAAACTAAATAATAGGGAAGAATAATATTATTATATTAATAAACATTGCCAAAGTACAAAATAATAAAAGATGATTCTATAACAAAATGTTTTAATGTTACCCAATTTTTCTCAAATCCGCAAATGTTTTCATTTTGCCAAACTGGTAATGACGTCAATTTTGCGAGAGGGGGGGGGGTCATTAGGAAATGACGATAGGATGATTGTAGGGGGGGGGGGGGGGGTCGAAAATCAGCAAAAATCGATGACGTAATATATGGACGGCCCCTTTGTTCGCCTATAAAATGTTCCTATACACGTGGAGAATACATTCCCAAATTGGCATCAAATTCGACCTTGAAATATCGTATAGCCTGTTCGGCACGCACCGCTCCTAACGGCGCAGCGTCGAAAGCACAAAGGAGAGTCGATCTGTACGAAAAATGCAGAAACTTTAGAAGCAGCAGTACTTCGAGGAGTCTGAAGGCCTACTATATGCTCCAGAAACCGCAGATTAGCTTTTAGGGGAGATATACACCTAGATAGTCGAGGTCGAGGATTTAGAAGCTATGAACATTCCGTCGACCGTAGAAGACCTACACTATGGGCCTGGTATCGATGATTCCATGTGAGTTGACAAATTTCATGATTTATTCATTCTCAAATTTTCAAACGCGTTTTTTTCAAAACCACGTTTTTCAAATCGGTACCCAACATTTCTCGATAACCAATGAACCGATTGCCTTGAGGTTTTTTGTGGTTATTCTATATACACCATTATCTAGTACTTGTCATAGGATTTTTTTTCCGTTGCTTAGTCTTTGTTTCATAGGCAAAATAATAACTAATTTTTGGCCCAAAAATCACTATTTATGTTCAAACGTCGGCCATTTTGTCATAAATCGATATTTTCAAAATCGGCTATGACAAGTACTAGATTATAGTATCTAATTTAATAATCTTTTTGGTTTTTTTTTTTCAGATAATTTTTGAAGAAACCCCAGTGGGTACCGTATACGCAGATTTTTTGACGACGCTCCAAGGATCATACAATATCCTTGTATATTTTTGATATTTTTAAATAAAGAAAATTAAACATATTTTTGAATGTATATACTGTTAGATAATTAAAACCCCAATCCGAAATTTCAAATAGTTTTCCTTAAAAAAATTCACAAAAGTGACCTTTTTTCCGGCTCCTAGGTGTATATCTCCCCTTAAACAGCCGTAAGTGTTGAAAAACTTATGGTTTTTGCACGCGAAAACTTTAAGGTAATCCTATCGCTTCACACTAGTCATACCACTGATCATACTTGAGACTTGTACAATTTATATTTTTTACATATGCAAAGAAAAATAATTTGTAATAACTAAAATTTTCCATTTGTAAACTGTTTAAGGCCTTATATGCGCGAAAAATTTCATTTTTAACTTATTTTTGATTCCATTAGCCTGAACGGTTGGGAATATTATAAGCTTTACAGAATTGAAAAATTCCAAAAATTCCAAAATAAGGTAAGATTGCATTTATAATAGATACCGCGCGACGCCCCCGACCGCCAACTTCCAAGCCGTTTTTCCACGATTCACTTTTTTGATCCTCGTGAAAGTTCTAACTCTTGAACGAAGGGTCAGATCGCTTTGAAATTTTTACAACATATTCTTAGTATCATCACCTATCGTGTGAGCCACAGAAACAAACATTTCAATGACACAACAAAACATAAAAAATAAAATACCGAGAGAAAATTGAGTAAACAATTGTAACTTTCGAATTTTTATTATAATAATTTTTTTTTAAATATTGTTTGTTCACTCTGAAGATACATTCATTGTGCAATTATAAATATGTTCATTTTTTACAGATTCGCACATTGATGCCGAGAACTTTCACCATCAACGCGCGCGCAAAAAAAATACATTGCTTCATTATGTTATATATCCGGCATTTGTTAATGTTTCTGATTTTTTTACATATACTTAACCATGTGCATAAATGATCTGTAAAAAAAATGTTGTCAATATATGCGTCATTTTTTTTCGCGTCTAGAAAAGTACCTTCGAAAATCGGCGAAATCGCGTATATAAGGCCTTAAGGGGTTACCCCCACTTGCGATTTTGAAAAAATCGATTTTTTTTATTGAATTTTTTTGAAGTATAAGTATCTGAGAATATGTCCTGAAAATTTCAAGTCGATCCGAACAAAATTGACTGAGATATGAGCGTTGAAAGAGAAGAATCCGTTGTGTAAACGACCGGAAACTGAAACTTTAAACGCGTTTTTTCTCAAAATGGCATTTCTGAAGTCGGTGACCAAGATTACTCGAACACTAATGAACCGATCTTCTTGAAATTTTGCAGGCTTATTTAATACATAAAAATGTAGTCTTTAATCGTTCGATTTTTTTTTCCGAAAAAAAATGGCCGTTTTATAGCCAAAAACGGCCGTTTTTTTTTCGTTAAAATCGAACCATTAACTTTGACTGTCCGCCATTTTGTGAAAAATGAATATTTTTTAAAAATCCTTCGATTAGAGACTAGTTTATACTTATATTTGACTAAATCCATCCGCATTTTTTTTTCAGATGATCCACTTCGCCGCAATGTTGGTCACCGCAAACCGTGTATATAAAAACATTATTTCATTGACGGCCATTTGCCACCAAACAATGTAATATTTTTCAATAAAAAAATTACTGAAAGTTCTTCAAGATGTGTTCTTTAAGATGGTATATTGATCGATTAAAAAAGTTTTGTAGTTTTCCTTTAAAAAATTCATGAAAAAGGCCTTTTTTGCGCTACAAGTGGGGGTAACGCCTTAAAGGGAGATATACACCTAGAAGGTCGAAAAAATTAATGCAGAAACTATGAACATTCCGTCGACCGTAGAAGACCTACACTATGGGCCTGGTATCGATGATTCTATGTGAGTTGACAAATTTCATGATTAATTCAATCCCAAATTGTCAAACGCGTTTTTCTCAAAACCAACTTTTTTAAATCGGTACCCAAAAATTTCTCGAAAACCAATAAACCGATTGCCTTGAGGTTTTTGTGGTTATTCTATACACCATTATCTAGTGCTTGTCATAGGATTGTTTTTCCGTTGCTTAGTTTTTGTTTCGTAGGCAAAATAATAACTAATTTTTGGTCCAAAAATCACTATTTACGTTCAAACGTCCGCCATTTTGTCATAAATCGATATTTTCAAAATCGGCTATGACAAGTACTAGATTATAGTATCTAATTTGATAATCTTTTTGGTTTTTTTTTTTCAGATGATTTTTGAAGAAACCCCAGTGGGTACCGTATACGCCGATTTTTTTACGACGCTCCAAGGATCATACAATATCCTTGTATATTTTTGATATTTGTAAATAAAGAAAATTAAACATATTTTTGAATCTATGTACTTTTAGATAATTAAAACCCCAATCCGAAATTTCAAATAGTTTTCCTTGAAAAAATTCACAAAAAATACCTTTTTCCGTCTCCTAGGTGTATATCTCCCCTTAATGAATGTTCACATTTAATGTGAAAAATGAAAAAATAGTTATTCCAACGACTCGCGCAGTATTTCTAGGTTTGATATTTGGCAACATCTCCGTCTCTTTTTACTCAGCCAGGTGAGTTTAACCCACGGTCTTACATACAGGTCTGGAAACGAAGCGAGATTTCAATGGAGTCGCGAGGCACCGTTACGAGCTTCACTTTTCATTCCGCTCGCCGTCACCGCCGTCGCTACTATCGGCGAGTACCTCCCACTCACGGTCTTCTGTGATCTCTCCCTTCGCCCCTTGCCTTGTCTTAGACCGTGCCCCGTGCCATTTATTACTCCATTTTTTTATGACAACGTTCTCGATAACCTCTGTTTGCGTCAACGAGCATTTGTAGTTTGAAAAATATTCATAAAGCTGGCGAAGGTGGACCGTTGTTTCAGGGCTTTCTAAACTGACGAACCAATAAATGTATTTGTATATTCAACATTCCATGTGTTGCGTATTTTTTTACTTTCGTCATCGAAAGAAACTTGGTATAAAATTCGAATAAAAATCCATTTCACTCGAAAAAGGTAAGTATTTTTATTTATTTTTTAAATTTTTATATTGGTCTTCTTCCAGCCATACAGGATCTTCCCCTTTTTACAAGCCCCACTTCTATTCTCTTCCACAATCCCCCGTCCTTATTCCACAATTCTTTCTCATCTACCTCTATTCCCCCTTCGCCCCCCACGAAAAAGGTAATATGCATTTCGGATCATCGAGAAGAGTGAGAGAGACGGACGGAAGCTGTTCTGTCCTTGTCGCACACGTACACGCCGATAGCAATGCCACGTAGTGGCGAAAATTGGAAACAAACGTGGGTTCGTTAACGGTGCCTACCCCCACCACGGTCGTTTCCAGACCTGTATGTAAGACCGTGGTTTAACCTCCGTGCTTTTCAACGTCGATCTGTCAAAACAACGTCAGGTACGGGAAATATAAAGCATTGTATTCGGGCCGCGACTGGTAAAAAGCGTGGAAAATTTGTGTCGGTGAAATATGTCGGTTGAAAATGAAATATGTGTGGAAATTCGAACGAGTGAGATGAGGTTAGGACTGCAGTCAGCTGTTGCCTTGCTGTCACGTCTCTTTATCGTAGCAAGTGGTAATAAATCCAATACCGGAAGTTCAAATTAAACTTGATATTACATCAAAATTAGGTCAATAAGCGTAATTTTTTCTGAGAGCATTGAATCACTACAAGTGTTAAGTACGTAAATCTGATTATTTTTAAGAATCTGACGGATTCCCACTATTATATACACTTTTGTAGCGACCGGAAATTGGGTTTTTGTATGTCGTCTCGAAATTCCTTCACAAAAATCCGCAATTTTAGTAATTTTTTTCTCCGTAATTAGGTCGATAACCGGTCCTGAAATTTTACAGAGACGATTATCAATATATTCATTGAATCTCGAAAAAAAACCATGAAAATCCTGTGGATTGACGATCGGATTACCTTAAACGCGTTTTTCTCAAAACCACGTTTTTTAAGTTGGCTGGAATCGTAGCTCATCGAACTTCCATCCGATTCCCTTCATTCGAAGTGTAAATTGAAGAAAACAAAATTTATATGCGAATGAGTCTCAACATATGAAAAATTATTATTATAGGATAAAGTTATTGCAACATCAAGGCCGATTTTTTTTTCGTCAATTTTCATTTTATATCCGCTATTTTTGCATTCAACATTTTTTGTTGCAAACTGTCGTTCATGCGCATTTTACATTCATACTATAACGATTTCTTTTTTAATTTCATGTTTCAGATCATTTCGAACGACTCCAGGATTTCAGCCGATTTGGTCGGACCCTCCGCTTGCCACCGCTATATCTATATATATACATATTTATATGAAATTTGCAAGTGTCTTTTTTTCTTGTTGAAATGTACCTTTACATGTAACAAAAGTTTCGCGAACGAAAATAAATTTTATCTTAAAAAAAAAACGCATTGAAAAAAACAACCACGGCAGTACCAGACTCCCCCTTAAGCGGGATGCAAACTTGACACACACGAACACAAGTCTCTCTGTCCTTACAGTTTTGTGAAATTTATTCTCTTCTTGTCACACGCCGCCCCAAAGTGTTTACGGGCGTGTCACGCGCTACAAAATTGACCGTTCAAAATATTCCATTTTCCACAAAGCGCCGAAATAAAATCGACTTTTACCATGTGATCGACACGGTCCGCAATCACTAGATTTCTACTTATCTCGCCCTGCCGCTCACTCCGTCTCTCCCAGTCTCTCACAGCGAAAAAATATTGTCCGTTTTTCCAACATACTTCGGAGAATTGAGCCTGCGGCTTTGGGAGCACCCAGTTTTCTGAGCAAGTGAGGCAAAAACCCTTCGAGATCCCAACGTACAAACGGCAAATGGCGACATAATTGAGAAATTGTCCACGCTGTGAGCCGTTGACGATGTTCTCGAGTTCATCAGAGTTTTTCGTGAAACGACTTTTTTAACTCCCATCTCATTCGCGTAATTTTCCGTCACCGCTATTCCCATCCCATCCTCGTACAGCGTGATCGACGAACAAAATACCGCGCAAAACCTGTACAATGATTCACAAAGAGTGTTTATCTTTTTTTTCCCTCGTGACCCCGACGCTCGATTCGGTGACGCCGTACGCACAGCGGAAAGTTCAATATTTACAGAGTAACGTGAAGATACAGGCAAATATCACTGTCGTCGAATATCCACAAGTCAATATCCATAAGTCAAGGGTCCATAAGTACGAATATCGATAAGTACGAATATCCATGAGTCGCATATCCATAAGTATGAATATCCATAAGTCGAATATGTGAGTATAGAGTACAAATGAGTGCCAGAAATGGCGGGAGGTAGAGATAAGTTAGTTTGTTTGGGTTTGTTCGTTTGGGATTACTTGTGTTTGCTTGTTTAGATTTGCTTGAAATATACCTAAACAAGCAAACCTAAATTGCTTGTTTAGGTATAAACAAGCAATTTAGGTTGTTTGTTTCGGTTTGTTTGTTTTCGTTTTTGTTTGTTTAGGCTGTTTGGGTTTGCTTGTTTAGATTTGTTTGTTTGTTTGGGTTCGTTTGTATGGGTTTGCTTGTTTAGGTTTGCTTGAAATATACCTAAACAAGCAAACCTAAATTGCTTGTTTAGGTATAAACAAGCAATTTAGGTTGTTTGTTTCGGTTTGTTTGTTTTCGTTTTTGTTTGTATGGGCTGTTTGGGTTTGCTTGTTTAGATTTGTTTGTTTGTTTGGGTTAGTTTGGGATTCGATAAGTACGAATATCCATGAGTCGCATATCCATAAGTATGAATATCCATAAGTCGAATATGTGAGTATAGAGTACAAATGAGTGCCAGAAATGGCGGGAGGTAGAGATAAGTTAGTTTGTTTGGGTTTGTTCGTTTGGGGTTACTTGTGTTTGCTTGTTTAGGTTTGCTTGAAATATACCTAAACAAGCAAACCTAAATTGCTTTTTTAGGTATAAACAAGCAATTTAGGTTGTTTGTTTGTTTGTTTTCGTTTTTGTTTGTTTAGGCTGTTTGGGTTTGCTTGTTTAGATTTGTTTGTTTGTTTGGGTTCATTTGTATGGGTTTGCTTGTTTAGGTTTGCTTGAAATATACCTAAACAAGCAAACCTAAATTGCTTGTTTAGGTATAAACAAGCAATTTAGGTTGTTTGTTTCGGTTTGTTTGTTTTCGTTTTTGTTTGTTTGGGCTGTTTGGGTTTGCTTGTTTAGATTTGTTCGTTTGTTTGGGTTAGTTTGGGTTTGCTTGCCCAGGTTTGATAGTTTAGGTTTGCTTGTTTACGTTTGCTTCTTTACGTTTGCTTGTTTACGTTTGCTTGTTCAGGTTTGCTTGTTCAGGTTTGCTTGTTCGGGTTTGCTTGTTCGGGTTTGCTTGTTTAAGTTTGCATGTTCAGGTTCGCTTGTTTAGGTTTGCTTGTTTAGGTTTTTTTTGGGGTTTGTTTGTTTGGGCTTGTTTGCTTTGGTTTGCTTGTGTGGGTTTGTTTGGGTTCTTCCATACAATTTTTCTCTACTTCCTGCCATTTCTGAAACTCATTTCTACTCTAAACTCGCTTATGGATATTCGTACTTATGGATATTCACTTATGGATATTGTCACTTACGGATATTCGACTTACGGACATTCGTACTTATGGGCATTCTACCCCGATCGGCAAACATATCGCACGGATCACGGGCGTGATGAAAATTCTCGCTAATGGACGGGTGACTCGTAGCCTCTTGTACAAAGCTCGATACAACGACATACACGAATATTCAGCGTAGCTCGGCGCTTCTCTATTCGTCCTCCATCCGGTTTCCTTCATTCCATCAACTCGTCATCGACACGCGGATGTTGGACAATTGAATCGCGAGGAGTTTGTGCCCAATGAAAAATTGAAAAACCCGGAAACGAGCGTCGCGTAATCGTAAGATCCGTCGGTGAGCGCGCAGATGAAAATCTATCTCGTCGGTTGATTCAAAGCGCGATAATGTTGACACGGTTGCGGCGAAATGGGTCAACGGAAGATCTCTCTCTCTCTCTCTCTCTCTCTCTCTCTCTCTCTCTCTCTCTCTCCCGTCTTGGAAATTCTAGGTGGGTCCGCGACCTACACAGGACATCGAAAGACTCGTTCGCGCCCGCGCGTTTCCCTTTCCGAATAACGCGAGAGAACGCAAGAGTGAGAGAGGGAGAGAGAAAATCATTAATACACGTGAAAACGAATACGTCGTGTACAGATGCACGCGTACGTGTACATTCGTACATTTCTTATTCCCCGTTCAAACGCTCGTCGAATTCCTCAAATGTGAAATTTTCCACGTCATTCGCCGGCGAACCGGAAGTTTAGGTCACACGACTCGGAGAGACTTTGCTCAATCGTCGTCGTTAAATTAGTCGCTCCGGTGAGTTGGGTGAGTTTTTGCTTTTCCCACCAATTGACGTCTATCGACGTTTCTTTTGTTGTTCGTTGGGGAAGACGATTTCCATACGGAATATTAATCGGCTTCGCTTCAATCTTTGTATCTCGCATTCTATTCCCACGGAGAATGTTCCGAGTATGCAAAATTCGTCTTGGTGATCGCATAGCTTGGTTTTTCGTCTCATTGCCGATAGACGGGCTTCCTTCGTCTCGCAGTTCTTCTCGCGTTCGTTGGTCGATGGTCTTCTAGTTGGCCTTGAGCTTTCCATTGCTGTATTCGGCGGCGCCGATGTGGCCGTTCCCGTTCGCCTCGTACAGTGACTTCTTGGCCATTTTCGCCCGCGAGCCCGTGAGGTACGCGTTGTAGAAGAATCTCGCGAAGAGTACGAAGTAACTGAAGTACATGGTGAGACTGAATTTAATGTTGACCCTCGATATGCCGCACTCCTTTTGTCCCTGGGCCAGATACTGATAAGCCCATACGTTTATCGCACATCCGACAATCATTTGGGTCAGTTGGAGGGACGTTATGAGCATCGATATGCCCTTTGGTGGCGAATAACGCATTGCTCTCAGGGCGTAATACGAATACATTATCGAGTGGACGCAATAGTTCATCACGACGAACCATCTCGCCGAGGCTGTGTACTCGGTATACGAGAACCACGAGTACAGCAACACCGTGATGTGGTGGTACCAGTGGAGAAATATCAATGGCTGCTTCCTCAGTACGACGAAGAGCGTGTCACCGAGCTCCGGCAGCTTCGACAGTACGAACATCCACGTCCAGAAACCGGAAACACGATCGTGAAGAATAAAACTGTAAGAGACGGAAGAATATCGGGGGCATTAGTGTTTGTCGAATGGTGGAGTTAAAAGAAATTAATTATTTTTGCAATAGATGGCTTTAGCGATGTGTATCTCGCGTTGTACAAGTGCGATCGGATTAGGCTAGATGGCGTTGGAAGGATAAGATTTCGTATACTGACAAGGAACATCCTTCAGGTGACACCCTTCGATTTTGTTGAAATTTGGATATTTTATAAAGCGCCGAAAAGTAAGCGATACGTATTGTTTTTTATCGGCGGAAAAACGGTTTTGAAGGGTGAAACCACCCCTTAATATAGGGGTGGTTCGCCCCTTAATGTTTTTTTGCAATGACACTATAGTGGATTTTTCATTGCTTCGGATCAGAAGAATTTTCGTTTTTGTTTCATTAAAATCGGTGGACTCCTTGTGTGTGAAACTGCTATATTACCCCTAGAGATGCTTTTTCGAGGGGTGGTTTCACCCCTTGAAAACGGTTTTTCCGCCGATAAAAAAATACGTATCGCTTACTTTTCGGTGCTTTATAACATATCCAAATTTCAACAAAATCGAAGGATGTCACCTTAGGGATGTTCCTTGTGAGAAAAAAAAACCAATTGAATCAAATAATATTGAGTTGGTACAAAAATCTTGCAACACTTTTTTTCAATTAAAATATTTTTCCTAATAATGAAGTTCGAGAACATTCGAGAATGGGAAATACAAGAATGGTCTAGAACCGTCCATGCCGCAGGATATATAAGCGAGTCAGATGTTCCGCGGAGTCAGTATGAGCAAAGATGGATCAACGTGCACTTCGAGCAATCGCATATTACGAATTCTTGCAAGGGCATTCTGTAAGAGCTGCAGCCCGTAATATGTGCAGTGCGTTCAAGGCTAATGTAGTTAATTATTCAACGGTCTCCCATTGGTATCAGCGTTTTCGTTCTGGCGATACATCTTTTGAAGACAAACCTAGGTCCGGCAGGGAATCGATTGTGGACGATGAAGAACTGCGAGCACTTACAAAGGCAAAGCCTAATATGTCGTCACGAGAATTAGCCAACAAACTCAACTGCAGTCATCCTACTATCCTTCGACATTTACAAGAGATGGGATATAGGAAAGTTGATTCGTCTTGGATACCGTACAATCTCAGCGAATCAAACAAAGCAACACGCATGTCCATCTGTCTTTCACTCCTGCATCGTCCGCAAAGAAAGGATTTTCTTCAAGAAATAGTCACTGGGGATGAAAGCTAGGTGTTGTATGTTAATCACACGCGCAAGCGTCAGTGGCTATCGAAAGGGGAAAAACCAGAATCGACCCCTAAACAGCCCCGTGAAATGAAGAAAGTTTTACTCTGTTGTTGGTGGGATTCTGAGGGCATGCTCTATTACGAATTTCTGCCAACCAAAACCACAATACAGGCAGAGATTTATTCTGCACAACTGCAAAAGGTGGCTAAATTTATGAAACAGAAAAGGCGTAAACGTCTTCACGTTCGGCTTCTCCATGACAATGCTCGACCCCACGTCGCTAAGATGACACAAGAAACTATTTCGCAGCTAGGATGGGAAGTTCTACCACACCCACCGTATTCACCAGACTTAGCACCTACCGACTATCACCTGCTTCGAGCTTTGAATAACTATTTACGGGATAAAAAATTTGATGATCTGTCAGATCTCAAAAATACATTGGACGACTTTCTTAATTCACGATCAAAAGAATTCTGGTCTGCGGGCGGGCAAAGTCTACCAGAGCGTTGGGCAAGAGTTGTAGATGCGGAGGGAGCCTACATTACTGAATAATCGTTTATTGTTAAAATAAAATATTTTTCTTTTTTACTCATGTTGTGTGTTGCAAGATTTTTGTACCAACCCAATATATTGGTTGATCCAAATAAATGTGCTGCTGCGGAGTGCCACCGATATATGAGATTGTTACAATACTATAAAATATTGGAAAATATTATTGATTTAAATAACATATTATTTTATTTGAAAGGGCTCTTCTCTTCTCTGAATATCTACATTATCCTTCAAATAAAATTATATTCCATTGAAATCATTCTATATACAATCCGTAGATGTATGGATGAAATAATTAAGCGGTTGCTACAACATTTTTTATTTCGTACAAAAATATAATCAACAGAATTGATTATTTCTTTAATGCATCGAAAGGAATACGCCATGGGACGTAAGTTTTTCAAGTTGTTTTAAATCTTAAATAAAAAGTGAGCATTAGAATGATCATCCACGATAATAGTGGAGAGAATATCAGATATCCAATGAAATATCCATGGAGAGAATATCAGATATTCAACTGATACGAACAGATACTACACTTTGATTTTAGCCACAGGCCAAGAAGCGATACTCTTTAGAGTTTCTCCGGCGTTTAAGTAGATTTTCGGTTCGCGCTACGCTTACGAGAAACGAGCGCGCGTGCGGCTTCTAGCGGTTACTCCGAGAACTACGGGTTTCCACACACCTATAATTTCGGTGGCGCTCGACCATGATTTGGTAGAATTTTTTCAACCAAATGCGCAAGAAATAAATTTTATTTTCGCATAATTGTTTAACCAATTCAGACATTTGCTTAATATTTTTCAATCAAAATAAAATATTAATATTTAAATGAATAATGTACTTGGAAATCAATATCGGATATGGTGAAAAAATAAAATAACATATTTACTCAATAGAAATATTATCTGAATCAAACGAGCGAAATTCAATTTTTCTTGTGTACTCGAATCAACAATATTCATGTTATGAATTGAAACGCTTTTTTTGTTCGTTGCAGAAAATGCATTAAAAGTTATATAATTTGTTCGCGATAATTTTTTAGATATTATCAATAATATATTGTTCTCGGCTAACAATATATCTTTTGAATGAAAAAAAAACTTTTAATTTTATCACGTTATTAAAGTCAATAGCGTTTTGTTTGGACTAAAAAATCCGATTATTTACACCAAAAATTTTACAATTGAATCAACGAACCTTCATTCAATAACACCAATGATATTGGATCAATGATTTGTTTTCTCAGTGTACTGAAATAAACATCTCAGACAGTTTTGTGATTGCTTGACGCCATATTGTTTGAGCACGCGTCAAAGATGGCCACCGGCAAAGTGAAAATACGCCATATTTCACAGGTTTTCTTCGATAAAGAGCGAAAACGCAAGCCAGGCGGCTGAAAAAGTGAATATTGTTTATGATCCTCATACTGTGATAGCCAATCACGCGCAATTTTGGTTTCGTCGATTCTGTTCCGGTAATTTCGAAGTCAAAGATGCACCACGCTCTGGAAGGTCAATTGTCGAAAATATCGATAAAATAATGGAAATCGTCGAGTCCGACCGTCGTGTAAGCACTGTTTCGATTGCCCAAGAGCTAAACATTGCACAAAAAACCGTTTGGAACTGCTTGAATAAGGCTGGATACAAAAAAAGGCTCGATGTATAGGTACCACACGAGTTAACGCAAAAAAACCTCATGGATCGAATTTCCATTTGCGAATCGCTGCTGAATCGCAACAAAATCGACCCATTTCTGAAGGGGATGCTGACTGGTGATGAAAAGTGGGTCACTTACGACAACGTTAAGGGCGGGGTAAAGTATTTAATTTTTTTTCACTTTTTTTTTAATTTTTTAAATGAATGCATAATATATCAAGAATTTTGTGTTAAAATTTCAAGTCGATCGGAGTAAAATTGACGAAGTTATGAGTATTTGAGCGTCTATTGCTCCATGCCGTTCTCTTCTCTTCTGCGTTTTTCAAACCGTTTTTCTGATACTTGTCATATTTGAAGTCCGTGTGGACGATAACTCAAAATCTACTGGACCAATCGCTTTGAAATTTTGCACAGTACTTCTTCACATAATTCACCAGGTATTGTCGAGAGCTTTTTTGTTTTTTTAAATAATTACTAATTTTTCAACAACAAATTAGCCGATTTTTTTAGCGAAAATCGGGTTTTTGGCTCCCAAGTGCTACGAAAAATCGAAAAATCGAAAAAAAAAAAATCCTCCCGTCATTACCTCGAGAAACATCTCCTTTAACAAATGCATTTTGATTTTTTTTGTTTCAAATGATTCTGTTGCGAGTTATGGTGCACACCGCAAACCAACTTTTTTTCGAGGCGCCTCCGGGGTTTAATTTTCACTCGCTCAATTTTGAATATTTTGCAATGCAAATTTAGGAGAATGTTGTTCAAATGTTACTTTATTATATGTAAATTTTTCAATAAACGAACACTATTCGTTACGCCAAAAAAAAATCTCAAAAACATTCCTATTTTTCGCCGAATTAACTTTACCCCGCCGTTAAAGGGAATGATACCTCATCGCGGTCGGTATGGTAGAACAATTATAGATTTCCAAAAATCTCGAAAGCGGCTCTTCAGATCCCGTCGAAACTTTGCCAAATGACGTCAAATAGATAGACGAACAGCTGTCTTCCCCTCAAATTTTCTGAATTTGAGAAAAAAAACTAGATTGGCTTATGATAAGCCGATCTACATTTTTTTTCTCAAATTCAGAAAATTTGAGGGGAAGACAGCTGTTCGTCTATCTATTTGACGTCATTTGGCAAAGTTTCGACGGGATCTGAAGAGCCGTTTTCGAGATTTTTGGGAATCTATAATTGTTCTACCATACCGACCGCGATGAGGTATTATTCCCTCTTAAGCGAAAACGGTCGTGGTCGAATCCCGGCGAGCCGGCGCAAACGGTGGCCAAGCCAGGATTGACGGTCAGAAAGATTTCGATGTGTGTTTGGTGGGATTGGCAGGGAATCATGTACTATGAGGTGCTCCCCTACGGCCAAACTCTTAATTCGGACCTGTACTGTCAACAATTGGACCGTCTGAAGGAAGCAATCGGCCGGAAGCGGCTAGCTTTGGCCAATAGGAGAGGAATTGTGTTCCATCAGGACAACGCTAGGCCACACACATCGATAGTGACTCGCCAGAAGCTCCGGGAGCTTGGTTGGGAGCATCTTATGCATCCACCTTATAGTCCGGATCTGACACCAAGTGATTACCACCCGTTCCTATCTATGGCGAATGATTTTGCTGGTGACACATTCGCCTCAAGAGAATCTTGTGAAAGTCGACTGTCCTAGTTTTTTGCCAATAGGGACGAGGGTTTCTATAAGAAAGGTATAATGAAATTACCTTCAAAATGGCAACAACTTATCGATCAAAACGGTGCATATTTGAGCTAAATCCGATCATTCTAACTATGCTAAATAAAGCCTTCAATTTCATGCAAAAATAATGGATTTCTTTTTACTACATCTTTTATTAACCCTTTGCGGCATAGTGTGACACTGGTGTTACACCTAATTCAATTCAGATTTCGAGTCAAAAGTGTTTTTCTATTAAATATGGCTGTTGTCATAGAGTTTCAAGGTTCCTAAGACTTCAATAACTACCGGAACGTACCTATTGATTTTTTTATTTTTCACGTAGCGGGTGTCGTCAATAACGAAAGTGCGAAAAAACGAATTTTTTACATTATAAATCTGATTACGACTAATCTAGCAGGTAAACCGTGATCAAAAAATGGGTAAAAACTTGGTTTTCGATCCACTGAATACGAACCCGAAGTCTAAACCGTCAAATTGAAAATGGCGGATTCAATGTGGCGGCTGTAAATGGCAAAAACTGTAGGATTTTCTCCAAATTTGATAATCTATTTTTTGGGGAGGGGAGCTTTTTTCATGTGACAGCGACCCCGAAAACCCCCGAGTACCAACTTTAGCTATCGTTAAACGACGTTTTGCATTTATGCTCCGCCATATTGCATCCGCCATCTATATTTCTCGAATTTTTAGGGCAGATTTGTAATCAGCGACCCCGAAAACCCCCGAGTACCAACTTTAGCTATCGTTAAACGACGTTTTACATTTATGGTCCGCCATATTGCATCCGCCATCTATATTTCTCGAATTTTTAGGGCAGATTTGTAATCAGCGACCCCGAAAACCCCCGAGTACCAACTTTCGCTATCATCAAACAAAGTTTTACATTTATGGTCCGCCATATTGAATCCGCCATCTTGAATTCTCTAATTTTGAGTGCAAATTTATAATCAGCGACCCCGAAAACCCTCGAGTACCAACTTTCGCTATCATCAAACAACGTTTTGCATTTATGGTCCGCCATATTGAATCCGCCATCTTGAATTCTCTAATTTTGAGTGCAGATTTGTAATCAGCGACCCCGAAAACCCCCGAGTACCAACTTTAGCTATCGTTAAACGACGTTTTGCATTTATGCTCCGCCATATTGCATCCGCCATCTAGATTTCTCGAATTTTTAGGGCAGATTTGTAATCAGCGACCCCGAAAACCCCCGAGTACCAACTTTCGCTATCATCAAACAAAGTTTTACATTTATGGTCCGCCATATTGAATCCGCCATCTTGAATTCTCTAATTTTGAGTGCAAATTTATAATCAGCGACCCCGAAAACCCTCGAGTACCAACTTTCGCTATCATCAAACAACGTTTTGCATTTATGGTCCGCCATATTGAATCCGCCATCTTGAATTCTCTAATTTTGAGTGCAGATTTGTAATCAGCCACTCCGAAAACCCCCGAGTACCAACTTTCGCTATCATCAAACGACGTTTCGCATTTATGGTACGCCATATTGAATCCGCCATCTTGAATCCTCGAATTTTGAGTACAGATTTGTAATCAGCGACCCCGAAAACTCCCGAGTACCAACTTTCGCTATCATGAAATGACGTTTTGCATTTATGGTCCGCCATATTGGATCCGCCATCTTGAATTCCCGAATTTTGAGTGCACATTTGTAATCAGCGACCCCGAAAACCCTCGAATACCAACTTTCGCTATCATCAAACGACGCCTCGCATTAATGGCCCGCCATATTGGATCCGCCATATTGAATTTCCGCATTTTGAGTGCAAATTTGTAATCAGCGACCGCGAAAACCCCCGAGTACAAAATTTCAAGCAAATTGCACGTAAATAAAAATGTATGCTTCAAAGGATTAAGGCGGGAGCCTGAATTAGAAGGTCCGAAAAATCGTTTTTTTTTATTGCTTAAGGCAGTACGAGCGCGCAATCTTGATTTCTATAATTTTTTTTCAAATTTTAACCAGACATTGTTCATATAATTATGCATGTTTGAGTAAAATTTCAGAATAGTCGACTATTTAGTTTGGGAGATAATGGGTTTTAAAATTGCAACTTTTAACACTGCTGGGTCTGCATTGAAATTTAGACAGAATAATTTTCCGTAAAAAATATTTGTCCCCTATAATAAGAAGACATATGGCAACACCGCAACGTCCACGTATCCAATGACGTGAGTTTGCGCGGCATATTGAAAATAATACTGCAACACAAATTTTTATTTGGAAGTAATTTTTAATCGAACAAAGTTTTTAATTAGTTATGAATTAAACAACACTTTTATTTGTAATGAAGATAACATAAACAATATAAAATATTAATATTTATAATGCAAATATTTTTGTTATGATAAAAGTTTTTAACTTTAGGAACACGATAATTTTTCTTTTTTTTTTCCAAATATTGAACAATACTGTTCTGCGGTGTTGCCATATGTCTTCTTATTATAGGGGACAAATATTTTCTACGAAGAATTATTCTGTCTTTACTGAACGTTTTTACCAAAACTGAATAGTAAAGGCAATCCGAACTTTTTTCACTTTTTCCCTAACTAGTTTGCTATCTAAACATGATTTTTAGTCAAAATGTATAAACACAATAGAATGATACTACGAATTATGCAGCCTGACTTTCAGTCAATGCACAAATTCAGAAGTTCAGTCAACACTCTGCAGTGTTGAAACTTGCAATTTAAAAACCCATTATCTTATAATCTAAAAAGTCGACTGTTCTGAAATTTCACTCAAATATGCATAATGATATGAGCAGTGACCGGTTAAAATTTGACCAAAATCTATAGTTCTACCTTAAACATTCGGCGACCCCCTGTTTTTTATTGTCGTTACGAAATCTTTAGATTTTTCACACGTGTAAGCAGTTTATGTCACGCATCTAGAGTTATTTAGTGTATAAATTAGTAGACAGAAATGTAGCCAGCGTGTCATCTCCATAAAGCGCCGTATAAATGAATTAATTTTTAGAGTCGTAATTTTTGGTTAAAAGTTCGGTAACTTGACTTGAAATTTTACCAGTATTATGGGATGTGTTTTCTACTTGATTATAAAATATTATTACACGGTCGGGTTCGTGAAAGGAATACCTTAAGGGGTTAGGCCACAGTAACCGGAATAAAATTATGTGCGAATTTAACTTTTTTTTCGTATGACCAAGTCATTCACTCATAAAATTAATTACACATCTATTTAGTATGAATATCAAGCTGTTAGAAAATATATAATTTTTTTTGGATGTACAAAATGGCCGACTACTCGAAACTTCTCGAAACAGCTTTTTTCCAATTGGCGTGACAAATAACTTCAACGATTTTCACTCGATTAACTTCAAATTTAAAAGTTACGTTCCTAATTGCATTTCGCAAAGAAGTACGTACGGAATTTCTGATTAATCGAAAACTATTCATTTTATGAGCCGTTTATGAGCAGTTGTAACGAAATTTTTCACTCAAAATTCATTTCTTAAGTTCAAATACCTAAAACTCTTGAATAAAACAATATTTTTTAAATTCCGTACGTACTTCTCTAGGTATTCTAATGTAGATTGGCGAGAATTTTTGTTTTTTGTTCTAGGTCACAAATTGTGGATGTTACTGTCACGCCGCGGAGCGCCCAAAAAAAGATAACAAAAGAAAATATTAGTAGTCGGCCATTTTGTACATCGAAAAAAAATATATATATTTTTTCTAACAGCTTGATATTCATACTAAATAAATGTGTAATTAATTTTATGAGTAAATCAATTTTTCAGACGAAATTTTTTTTTTAAATTCGCACATGATTTTATACCCGTTACTGTGGCCTAACCCTTTCAATGTGGTTGCACCGGAGCGTTTTTGCCGGATCTATAGTGTAATATAAGTCTTAAACTATGCACTCACTATAGATCTGACAAAAACGCTCCGGTAAAACCGCATAACGTGTACCCGGCATAACGCAATTTTATTACGTCCGAGATTCGAACGAATGCTATGTCGATTCATATCTGTTTTTACAATGTACGTAAGACCAAGGTTACAATAGCCACATGACACGCACAAAACAATACACGGTAAACAAACACACGCTTGACATTTATCGAATGCGCTTGAGGACATCGTTGCCACGGATATTGCCAGAATGATGAAATGGCGACCGGTGAGACAACTCAAGTCAAATCTGACTGCTGTTTTAATATTTCACTTTCCATAATATAATACACACAGCTATCGCATACGCTTCTCAAACAATTATTTTCCGTATCATGATTATTAGTATACCTAAATGTATCATGTTTGGCTTTTTTCATATTTGAACACTTATAGATTTTCTGTTGACTAGTGAATCCGCTAGTTGTGCATTTTTATATTTTTATTATTGGAATGTTTAAGTTCTCGCTGTTTTTTTTTCGTGAACATGAAAGCTTTGTTTAAAAAAAATAATTCCTAATGCTTTCGAACGTTTCGAAACTGTTGTGTGATCAACTTCTAACGATGCTGCAAGTTCAGCTAGCTTCTGACATGAGTCTTAAGGGGTTATATAAAGTTAAAATTTTCGAAAAATCGACTTTTTTGTTATTTTCTTTCGTAATGTACATATATTCAAGTACACACACAGAAAATTTCTTGTCAATTCGGCGGATATGCTCGAAGTTAGACGCACATTCGTAATGATGTGTCAGAGTGTTCGAGAGTGCTTTTGAAACTTTAAACGCGTTTTTCTCAAAACTGTGTTTTTAAAGTCGGTGAGGAAGATTTCTCGGAAACGGCTGAACCGATCAGTCTCAAATTTTAACACAATCTTTTTAAGTATATTTTTTAGTAATTAATCGATGGTTTTTTCTCACCGATAAATATTTTCCATTTTATAAACAATTTAAGGCCTACATTTTTGTCAAATATCGATTATTTTTTTGAGACGCCGCCATTTTGTCAAAAATTATTATTTTGCTTATTCCTTCGATCAATTACAAGATAATCCATTATATTAAAGAAATATTTTTGGTTTTTTCATTTTACATGATCCAGTCCAAAAATATCGTGCTCACCGCAAGACTCCTTTTTTAGAGGTGCTCCCGGAGATCAGCTATAGCAGCTTTCAAAATAATTATTTTTACAAATAAACAGTGTTAAAATACAGTTGAAAGTTACCATAATATATGTACAAATTGGTATGTTAATAGATTTAAAGGTGTTCTCAAGAAAAATTCTTGAAAAATCGATCTTTTTGGGCCTCCTGACTGTATGTAACCTCTTAATGGTGCGTCCAAAGGGGTCTGGAGGCCGAAAAAATGAGCTTTTTGAGGATTTTTTTTCAGAAAAACTACAAAAGTAATCGAGATTACCGAAAAGGGTGTTTATCATACATATCAGTGACTATATACAATAATTTTTCTGAAGCGATTCATTTTCAAGTGGCGGCT
This sequence comes from Ophion obscuratus, assembly GCA_964007375.1. Taxonomy (NCBI): domain Eukaryota; kingdom Metazoa; phylum Arthropoda; class Insecta; order Hymenoptera; family Ichneumonidae; genus Ophion; species Ophion obscuratus. The sequence continues at coordinate 79,091,828 of OZ023312.1, forward strand.
GTGCAGCGTTTATCTCAAAACTGCATTTTTTAAGCGGGCCGGAAACATAATTCAGACAATTTTCAACCGATTCACTTGAAATGTTGAATATATCTTGGAAAATACATTGTCTATGGAAGTACGTAGGATCATTTTTATATTGCATAGTTCATTTGTTATTAACAATTATCTGACGATTTTTTAGGCAAATTTTTGAAAAGTGAAAAATTTGCCTAAAAGTCCCTATAAAGCCTATTTTTCGGCCTCTAGAGTGGCCTAAGGCGTTAAGGGGTTACCCCCACTTGCGATTTTGAAAAAATCGATTTTTTTTATTGCATTTTTTTGAAGTATAAGTATCTGAGAATATGACCTGAAAATTTCAAGTCGATCCGAACAAAATTGACTGAGATATGAGCGTTGAAAGAGAAGAATCCGTTGTGTAAACGACCGGAAATTGAAACTTTAAACGCGTTTTTCTCAAAATGGCATTTCTGAAGTCGGTGACCAAGATTACTCGAACAGTAATGAACCGATCTTCTTGAAATTTTGCAGGCTTATTTAATACATAAAAATGTAGTCTTTAATCGTTCGATTTTTTTTCGAAAAAAAATGGCCGTTTTATAGCCAAAAAACGGCCGTTTTTTTCGTTAAAATCTAACCATTAACTTTGACTGTCCGCCATTTTGTGAAAAATGAATATTTTTTAAAATCCTTCGATTAAAGACTAGTTTATACTTATATTTGACTAAATCCATCCGCATTTTTTTTTCAGATGATCCACTTCGCCGCAATGTTGGTCACCGCAAACCGTGTATATAAAAACATTATTTCATTGACGGCCATTTGCCACTAAACAATGTAATATTTTTCAATAAAAAAATTGCTGAAAGTTCTTCAAGATGTGTTCTTTAAGATGGTATATTGATCGATTAAAAAAGTTTTGTAGTTTTCTTTAAAAAAAATCATGAAAAAGGCCTTTTTTTGCGCCACAAGTGGGGGTAACGCCTTAAGCTCCGGAATAGTCTGTGGATCATTGGCATAGACTTTTCCTATCAGAAAACCGCAACTAAACAAGTCCAATGGCGCCAAACCATGAAACTTTGTCTGCAATAACTATGCAGTAACAATGCAGCGAATAACAATTTCTATGTGTTGCTCGAACGTGTAATTATCCATGGCTTAAGGGGTCGACCGTAGAAGACCTACACTATAGGCCTGGTATCGATGATTCCATGTAAGTTGAGAAATCTCACGATTTATTCATTCTCAAATTTTCAAACGCGTTTATCTCAAAACCACGTTTTTCAAATCGGTACCCAACATTTCTCGAAAACCAATGAACCGATTGCCTTGAGGTTTTTTGTGGTTATTCTATACACCATTATCTAGTACTTGTCATAGGATTTTTTCCCGTTACTCAGTTTTTGTTTTATAGGCATAATAATAACTAATTTTTGGCCCGAAAATCACTATTTATGTTCAAACGTCCGTCATTTTGTCATAAATCGATATGTTCAAAATCGGCTATGACAAGTACTAGATTATAGTATCTAATTTAATAATCTTTTTGGTTTTTTTTTCAGATGATTTTTGAAGAAACGCCAGTGGGTACCGTACACGCAGATTTATTTACGACGCTCCAAGGATATCATACAATATCCTTGTATATTTTTGATATTTTTAAGTAAAGAAAATTAAACATATTTTTGAATGTATGTACTTTTAGATAATTAAAACCCCAATCCGAAATTTCAAATAGTTTTCCTTGAAAAAAATCACAAAAATGACCTTTTTTCCGGCTCCAGGTGTATATTTCCCCTTAACCTCAATACCTTCTGATACCAGTTGTCAAACATTAGTACTGTATGTTCGCCACGAAAAAAAATGGCGCGCAATTTAAAATGTCAGGTGATGTTAAGACACCCTTTATTTGGTATTCGTTCGACCAAAAGATCATTTTTCAACCTATTTCCCATAGAGATTCCCATGATATGATGAATCCATATTTTTTATCTTCACAATTACCAATAGAGGGGAGGAGTGGCTCTATTTTCTAGCAACACGGCATTGACCGTGAGAATGTAAGGCCATTCGGTTTAACCGTTTTGAACGAAGTTCCGACAACTTTCAATGGGTTCCTACACCGCCACGGTCGTTCGTTGTTTCGGCTTAAAGATAATCGACGTATCGAAGAAGCGTGCAAGTGTCGCAACTTGCATATTGCTTTCTCATCGTTTTGCGCAATTCACTCACGCAAAGTTCATCGCCCTGCAAGCAAGTCAGTTTTTAATGCTGGCTTCCCCACGGAGAAAGCTTTGCGGGCCAAATGATGAAGAGGCTATGTATGAGTTTCGTATCTGCAAAATGTTGTTCATGCATGTCTCATTACTGCTTTATTTGCGTAAGAAATAATTACTGGATAACCCAACAATTGATAAAATTATGTTTCGAGATAATCGCGTTTGATTCGCTTCCAGTCAACGAATTTATTTTAAAAAATTCCTAAACATACCATAATGTACATATTTTCCAATAAAAAAAAAACCCGGATCCAATCGAAACATCAAATTTTGAATTAAGGATTCCCGAAGTTTACCTGTTTTTCTCGCCGTTTACTCAGGTACCTCCCCTTAAAAGATGAACGCGAATCTCCTCGTTTGCCGTAAATATATCGCGTGTGGAGAAAGGTTAGCCGTAGGATTTTTGCGCCGAAGCTGTGTGTGTGTGTGTGTGTGTGTGTGTGTGTGTGTGTGTGTGTGTGTGTGTGTGTGTGTGTGTGTGTGTGTGTGTGTGAGAGAGAGAGAGAGAGAGAGAGAGAGAGAGAGAGAGAGAGAGAGAGAGAGAGAGAGAGAGAGAGAGAGAGAGAGAGAGAGAGAGAGAGAGAGAGAGAGAGAGAGAGAGAGAGAGAGAGAGAGAGAGAGAGAGAGAGAGATTATATATATATATATATATATATATATATATATATATATATATATATATATATTAGACTGATTCAAAAAAAAAAAAATTTCTGGATTCTCGTGCTATTGTTGGGCACTGATAAAACAAAATTTCTCTAAAAAGATGGGCGCGGTCACTCAATTTTTAGAGGTGGCTATCTCGACATTTTTGTATTTGAATTTTTTTTAACGAACGTATTGCATTTAAACATAGTCATGGCTTCGGATTACGGATAAAAATCGGAAAAGTTTTGAGTTTGTTCTTTTACAAACATAACAGAGAAAAACTGACCATACGTCGAAGTGCACACGAAACGATGAAAGAAATTTTCGAACAATGGAAATATGCTGAAATTCCAACGCGTCGATTGAATAACGCAATCTTGAAATCAATAAAACTCCATCTAGTCTGGAAACAACTTTTAAAAAATCGAGTTAAAAAGAATTTGCCGTCACAAATATCGAAGGAGCGTAAATTTAAGAGAGATTTGGACAAACTGTTCAACGTTGCACATTTTCTTTCTGCCCAAAATGTTAACGAACTTGAGAATGGCTGGGAAGAAATGTAAATGAGTTTGAAGATAATATAAGCGTAGCATTTTGAAAATGTAAATATACGATTTATGAATAAAAGCTTATAATTTAATTTTTCGTAAAAAGTGCAAAATGTTAATGCGTATAAATAAATCTACATGAATAACGAGAGTAGTATAGACGCCATTATTGATCTACCTGGATTTGAATTGTGAATATTGCACCCTTTTCAAATTGTTAGAGTTTATTTTTGTTACGAAAAAGCTGCTGGATGTGATTTTTATTCGTAATCCGAAGCCATGACTATGCTTAAATGCAATACGTTCGTTAAAAAAATTCAAATACAAAAAAGTTGAGATAGCCACCTCTAAAAATTGAGTGACCGCGCCCATCTTTTTAGAGAAATTTTGTTTTATCAGTGCCCAACAATAGCACGAGAATCCAGAAGGAAATTTTTTTTTTGAATCAGTCTAATATATATATATATATATATATATATATATATATATATATATATATATATATATATATATATATATATGTATGTATGTATGTATGTATGTATGTATATATGTGTGTGTGTGTGTGTGTGTGTGTGTATATATATATATATATATATATATATATATATATATATATATATATATATATATATATTAGGGTGTGCGGGAAAAAATCGATACTTTTTTTTTCTGTTGCATCCACCAAAAACAGGTGAATTAAGGTAAAAAATGAAGAATGCTCGAAGGAGAGCTCAAAAAAAATTATTTCGAATGGCGCATTGCATTTGAATATTTTCCATAAGAATAACCCAGGAAAATATTGGGATTTCTGAATGTGGTAGTGCAACTCGTCAGGAAAAAATCACACAAAGATGTCATTAACATATTCTCATGGAGAATTCTCTTGGAGAATTCTCATGGAATATTGTCATGGAGAAACAAAAAAATTTTTACGAAAAATTAGTTCAGAACAACCGTTCACGTGGAATCTCTGTCTGAAATTGAATTGATAGAAAAATAATAATTCAGAAGGCTATAAAAATCGAATTTTTCGCTTTACGAAAAAACTTTTTGGGTTTTTTTTTTAGAGAATGTTCTGCTCTAACATACAATTTGCATGGAATCGTTCTCAAAATATTTCTCTGATACAAAAAAGAGTCAAGTACAACAAGAAATATAAAAGAAACGACGTCCATCATTGATCGTGTTTCGAAAAGTTTTATTGAATTAATTTGGTTTAATAAGATAAAATGATTTGTTTTTACATTATAATGCTTGATAATCATCGTTCCTTTTTTTAAGAGTCTGTTTGTTGCAATTAGGGTATTTCTGTCGATGATTTTGCACTACGCCCAATAAATATTAGAGCTGCTCTTCGTTTTTTGTTAATGAACCGTTATATGCTTCTATCAAAGTGACACCACGTTCGGCTACGTTATCAACGACTTTTGGATTAAAAAAAATCTAAGCAACTCAAATAAGTGGCATTTTCCGGCCATAATTCAATATTTACTCTCAAAAAATCATGACGTAAATTCAATTGCTGGAAAAGAAATAAGGATTCTTGAGTAACGAAATCGCTTATGTCTTCTTTCAGCACCATTTCCCAATTATTTTTTTTAACAATTACTCGCTCGGAAGGATTTTTGGATTTTTCTCGAGATTGCAGAGCTTGTACCATTTTTGCCTTCACACTTATCGGCACAGCATTGTCAAAAAACGACAAAGCAACAATTTTCTCGTTAAAGTACCACAAGTGACTAGCTAATTTTTTCGAGGCAGCCTCCCCTACTACAGGATTCACTTCGCAATAACGAATGAAATTTTGTAGCAGTGACCGATCTTGATTTGGGGGAAAAATGTCGCGGTTTCCCGTTCGTGGCGCTAGCCTGAAGCTTGTAATTTTGCACTACGAGCTACCGCATGCTGCCGCGTGTGCTAGGGCGCGCACGCCGCTTAAATAAAAAAATTAATTTCAGACAGCGATACCACTTGAACGGTTGTTCTAAGCTAATTGTTCGTAGGAACTTTTTTTGTAGGGAATTCAATTCTCTATCAGAATATCTTAATGACATTTTTGTGAGATTTTTTTCTGAAGAGGTTTACTACGAAGTTCAGAAGTGCCACTATTTTCCTGTGTTATTCTTATGGAAAGTATTCAAATGCAATGCGCCGTTCGAAATAATTTTTTTTTTGAGCTCTCCTTCAAGGATTCTTCTTTTTTTACCTTAATTTACCTGTTTTTGGTGGATGCAACCGAAAAAAAATATATCGATTTTTTTCCGCACACCCTAATATATATATATACAGGGTGATTTTTTTATCTTGAGATTGCTAAATATCTAGAAAAATAAGCCTTATACGACAAAAATGTCCCAAATAAACTTTGAATAGTTTCCAAGGGGCAATTCAATCCCAAAGAAATGACCGCCTGCCGCCCCTCCTGAGGTTGGGCGGGGGGAACTTTGAAATCTTAAATGGGAACCCCTACTTTTCATTACAGATTCAGATTATACATAAAAAAACACGTAACTTTTGTCTGAACTTTTTTTTTTAATTCGGGATAGATGGCGCCGGATTGGTAGAGGCGGAACGATACATTGGCCTGCCAGATCGCCAGACCTTACGTCGCAAGATTTTTTTTGTTCGGTCTCTTAAAAACTGTAGTTTATCAACAAGTGCCAACAACTCGTGAAAACATGATTGTACGAATGAGAAATGCTTGCGCAAACATTAAAGCGAACAAACTTTTGAGTTGTGTACAATCATTCGAAGTACGGATCAATAAATGCATCGAAGTTGAAGGTCATCAGTTTGAACACTTATTGAATTAAATGGTGAGAGGCAAGGGAACTCACGATAATCAAACACCCCGAATGTGAGAGGCAAGGGGGCTCACAATAATGAAGCACCCCAAAGGGATTAAATTTCCGTCAGGTCCACGTCCTTAATCCTGGGTAAAGCTAAGAACGGATACAAAATTATAGTAGATATTTACGATAATTAAAAAAAACATATTTCCGACAAAAGTTACTTTTCATCGACGTAGCTTCATTATGCAATAAAACATAGGGGATTTCCCTTGAGGAAAAGGAAGGTTGCCCAATCTTCACCGAGTGCAGTGCCATCTATTCCGAATTAAAAAAGAAGTTCAGACAAAAGTTACGTATTTTTTAATGTATAATTCGAATCTGTAATGAAAAGTAGGGGTTCCCATTTAAGATTTCAAAGATTCAAAGATTTCAAAGATTTCAAAGCCCACCCACCCCCAGGGGGGCCGGCAGGCAGTTAATTTCTGTAGGATCAAATTGCCCCTTGGAAACTATTGAAAGTTTATTTGGAACATTTTTATCGTATAAGGCTTATTTTTCGAGATATTTAGCAGTCTCAAGATAAAAAAATCACCCTGTATATGAGTGTGTATGTACACCGAATTATTGGAATAACGTTATCGCTAACCACTATCTACTTAGCTGTCCATGTGTTTGATGAATTAACCAATGGGTTACCTAGAAGCCACGTTTTCATTTAATTGATAAGCTACAGACAGGAACGATCGTGGAGAATTAAATATATATCAGACGCGTTATCGACTGCCTTGCGAGACTGTCTGGGCAAGTGGCGAGCGATTAGATTGGCTGGCGACATTTATTACTATCCAGTATCAAGCCGGTCACGAAAATCTATACGGTTATCCAAAGTTCAATTACGTGATATCTCGAATACTACGGCCGTATGATTATTTATGCGTCATCGGTTGCGATTTTTCATAACACGTATGATATGATTTCGAAGATATGATATTCTTGTGCTCAAACATTACAAGCGACTTCAGCATCAAAGCATCAAAGGTATTTTGTTTTCCGTGAGAATATTTATAAATCTGATCTCGTTTCACAATTTATTCCATTTTAGAGGGAATTAAATTTATCTTTCGATTTTTCGTTATTCAAGTAATGGTCATTTTAAACAAGGTTTAAAATATAAAGGTTATTTTAAACAAGGTTTAAAATGTAATTGTCATTTTGAACAAGGTTTAAAATGTAATGGACATTTTAAACAAGGTTTAAGATGTAATGGTCATTTTAAACAAGGTTTAAAATGTAATGTTCATTTTAAACAAGGTTTAAAATGTAATGGTCGTTTTAAACAAGGTTTAAAATGTAATGGTCGTTTTAAACAAGGTTTAAAATGTAATGGTCGTTTTAAACTAGGTTTCAAATGTAATGGTCATTTTAAACAAGGTTTAAGTTGTAATGGTCATTTTAAACAAGGTTTAAAATGTAATGATCATTTTGAACAGAGTTTGAAATGTGATGGTCATTTTAAACAAGGTTTAAAATGTGATAGTCATTTTAAACAATGTTTAAAATGTAATGGTCATTTTAAACAATGTTTAAAATGTAATGGTCGTTTTAAACCTTGTTTAAACCTTGTTTAAACCTTTAAACCTATTTCAAACTATTATTTTAGACAAGGTTTGAAATGACCATTGATCAAAATGACCATGATGACATTTAATTCACTTTTATTGTCGTGGTCGACCGACGAGTTAATAACAATTAAAGTAACGGTTCAGTGGAAACGTGCCCGAAGATCTTTGTAAAAAGTATAAAAGTAATGCGATACGAAATTACCGTGCACCCTTTGTGGGATCTATGCACGATTTATTATACATTTTAGAGAAATGTTTTTGTCCCCTTAAAAAAGCGATGTTTTTTTCTGTGGCCGACAAAAGTATCCAGTTGATGTTGAAATTTTTCGGTACACTGTGTGAGCAAATTATTTTTTAATTCTGATAAAATAATCAAAGCTGTTAAATCCGTAGTGGGAAATTATTAAATTATACATCAACAAGATGTTTTTTTGGTAATTTTAATTCGAATTTACGACCCTATAATTTGATAATACAATGAATGACTGAATCGTATGATTAAAAAAAAATGGTATCGACGTGAACGAAAAATAATGCCGGCGACAACCGGAACTTCGACATTCTCAAAATGATTGGAAAAGAACACGACATTTGTGACTTCTTCATCGGCAAAACAAGGAAATTTTAACAAGGAAACTGCTTATACAGAAAATTACTTGAGTGGCCGCCGTCGATTTTGTTGGAACTCATATATGTGACAAAGGATTGAAAACTATTAGACACGTATTTTTGTTTATCTGCGGAAAAACGGTTTTGAGGGGGGAAACTACATGTCAAAGAAAGGCGTGTCGAGGGGTGGTTTTGCAGTTCTACCCGCGAGCAGTCCACCCCTATTTTCGAGGTTGCGTTTCACCCCTTAAAAATCGGGTCCCGCAGATATAAAAAAATACGTGTTGCCTATTTATGCCCATTCTGCAAGCATGCCAAATTTCATCGAAATCGGAGAGATTGACCTCGCAACCTTTCCTTGTAAGGGGTGACCCGCCTTTCTTTGAGGGGTCGTTTCTCCCCTTAAAAACGTTTTTCCGCAGATAAACAAAAACACGTGTCTTATAGTTTTCGATGCTTTATCACATATATGAGTTTCAACATAATCGGAGGCGGACACTTTAGTGATGTTCCTAGTTAAGGGGCGGTATCTGAGTAAACGGCTAGAAAAACAGGTAAACTTCGGTAATTTTTATCTCAAAAACTAAGGTTTCAATCGGATCCGGGTTTTTTTTATTGGAAAATATGTACATTGAGGTATGTTTAGGAATTTTTTAAAATAAATTCGTTGACTGGAAGCGATTCAAACGCGATTATCTCGAAACAGTTTTCAAAGTCTCTCGAAAACGACTTGTCCCATTTTGTCCAAATTTGGATACAATATTCTTCGATAGTTTTTCTCGTTGGCCACGTAGGATTTTTTTGAAATTTTCAATTTTTGACGGAATTGCGACCGTTTTAATTTAACATTCGATTTTCGTTCGCAATTTTCGACGATTTTGGATTGCATACACGTTGCATAAAAAAGCAATGACTCAATCAAATGAAAAACCCCTACGTGGCGAACGAGAAAAACTATCGAAGAATATTGTATCCAAATTTGGACAAAATCGCACGAGCCGTTTTCGAGATACATCTGGCACCGACTTTGAAAACTATGTTTCGAGATAATCGCGTTTGAATCGCTTCCAGTCGACGAATTTATTTTAAAAAATTTCTAAACATACCTCAACGTACATATTGTCCAATTTAAAAAAACCTGGATCCAATCGAAACATTAGTTTTTGAGATAAAACTCCCCGAAGTTTACCTGTTTTTCTCGGGTACCTCCCCTTAAAGTAGAACGAGCGCGCGCTGTTGATTTCTATAGATTTTGTTCAAATTTTAACCAGACATTGTTCATATCATTATGCATTTTTGAGTGACATTTCTCAACAGTCGACTATTTAGCCTCAGAGATAATCAGTTTTAAAATTGCAACTTTTAACACTGCAGGGTCTGCATTGAAATTTAGACAGAATAATTTTCCGTAAAAAAGATTTGCCCCCTATAATAAAAAAACATATTGCAACACCGCATCGTCCACGGATCCAATGACGTAAGTTTGCGCGGCATATTTAAAATAACACTGCAACACACATTTTTATTTGGAAGTAATTTTTAATCGAACAAAGTGTTTATTAGTTATGAATTAACCAACACTTTTATTTGTTCATGATGATAACATAAACAATATAAAAAATTAATATTTATAACGCAAATATTTTTTATGATAAAAGTATTTTACTTTAAGTACCGGATAATTCTTTTTTTTTCTCGAAATATTGAACAATACTGTTCTGCGGTGTTGCCCTATCTCTTCTTATTATAGGGGACAAATATTTTTGACGAAGAATTATTCTGACTTTATTGAACGTTTTTAGCAAAAATGTATTGTAAAAGCAATCCAAACTTTTTTACTCTTTTCCTAACTAATTTATAAACACAATAGAATGGTACGACGAATTATGAGACCTGACTTTGCGACTGAATTATGAGACAAAACTTGCAATTTTAAAACCCAGTATCTCGCAATTTGAATCGTCGACTGTTCTGAAATTTCACTCAAAAATGCATAATGATATGAGCAATGTCAGGTTAAAATTTGAACAAAATCTATAGTTATCAAGAGTTCAGCGATAATGGGATCATCAACAACATCAGCGATAATGGGAGAAAAAAAATAATTGAGGGAAAGTGATAGGACGTGACACTATTGACTACATTCCTCGGTCAACCACAGTTTTCAGATTCCTAGGTCAAGAGTTGTTCCCTTGAAAAACTGCTATTTCTACGACAGTGGAATTGATAATGAACTTATCGTTGCATCATTGTGACGACGTCTGCCATTCAAGCAATCGGATTGAATCGAGTCACTATCGACGGCGTGATTTTCGACACACTCATATCACCCAACTTCCATAAAAAACGAAAAAAAAAAACAAAAGGAATGAGCATCTGAAGTGGTCTCGCCATATTTTATCTCGAATTGATTGTCCCTGACATTCGACGTGATTCATACGACGCGACAACGAGATTGCTCAACACATGATATTGGAAATTCAAGTTTCCATAAAAACAAAAACAAGTGTCTTGATTGTCTCAATTTCGTCACATCAATCGGTCGGAAATGGCTGGTTAGCCTTGTTTTTTTAAATGGCAAAAAGTGCTCTTGAATATCAATATTTCGACCCTTGTTTCTCTAAAGACTCTTTCTATGACTTGCAACGAGGCAATTAGATATATCAAAAAAATTGCAAATTCCCCCCCAAAAACAAAAAAATACTTGCATACGTATATCTTAAGGGGTTAGGTTACTGTGAAAATGACGAACACCCATTCGTCGCTTGCGGCAGCTCAAATTAAAGGGGAAGGTATAACATATGGTGCAGGAATCACAGATTGAAAGTTAACTTGTAATTACAACGCTAGAACTGCTGATAAAACTTCTAAGCGGTTATATACAATTAAAATTTTGGAAAACTCGATTAAAAAAAATCGTAATGTACGTATATTTAAGTACACACACAGAAAATTTTTTGCCAATCCGGCGAATATTCTCGAAGTTACACGCACATTTGTAATGACTTTTCAGACCGTTCGAAAGTGCTTTTAAAACTTTAAGGGCGGGGTAAAGTATTTAAATTTTTTTTTCATTTCAAAAATTTTTTTTAATTGAATGCATAATATATCAAGAATATTGTGTTAAAATTTTTATGCAATCGAGAAGTGTTCTCAAACTTATGTGCAATGAGCGCTAAGCGACCAAACTCTTCTGCGTTTTTCAAACCGTTTTTCTGAGACTTGTCATATTTGAATTCCGTGTGCACGATAACTCAAAATCTACTGGACCAATCGCTTTGAAATGTTGCACAGTACTTCTTCACATAATTCACCAGGTATTGTTGAGAGCTTTTTTTTTTTTTTTTTTAATAATTACTAATTTTTCAACAACAAATTAGCCGATTTTTTTTAGCGAAAATCGGGTTTTTGGCCCCCAAGTGCTACGAAAAATCGAAAAATCGAGAAAAAAAAATCTCCCCGTCATTACCTCGAGAAACATCTCCTTTAACAAATGCATTTTGATTTTTTTGTTTCAGATGATTCTGTTGCGAGTTATGGTGCACACCGCAAACCAACTTTTTTTCGAGGCGCCTCCGGGGTTTAATTTTCACTCTCTCAATTTTGAATATTTTGCATTGCAAATTTAGGAGAATGTTGTTCAAATGTTACTTTATTATATGTAAATTTTTCAATAAACGAACACTATTCGTTTCGCCAAAAAAAAATCTTAAAAACATGCCTTTTTTCGCCGAATTAACTTTACCCCGCCCTTAATGTACATACAAATAAATGTTCAAACGGTTTTTCAATCATCTTACTTATTCCTGCAAAAAGTATTTTTTCTCAATAACCCTGATATGCAGGTCGTCACAGTATCCTAACGACTTAAAAAACGTTGTGGAAAAATTTGTGCACTATCGGCGTTAAATAAAAATGACTTATTCGTGCGATTAAAATACTAATTAATTCTTTGCGTGCGTGCTTACATTTTTCAGCAGTGTTTCACGCAAAAATGCACTATAACGATTGTATTTTAATTGCACATGGCTCATTGATCTTTAAAAAAAATGTGGTTTGAGCGATATGAAATGCAGCAACTGCAACAACTCAAGATCTTTCGTCCGCGGTACACTAATATTTTTATTGAAATGTAAATAAAGCTGAGCAATTTAAAATACACATTTTCCGCGTATTTTCAAGGAACTTTCCATGGAGAGAATTACATAGAATGAAAACGTGGCCATTGTGCAAATTTGTCAAGGAGAATAATGGCTGAATGAATATTTATATTATAAAGCAGGCGAATGAATATTTATATTGCAATGAACTCCGAGAGATCACAACGTGGATTCGGGGTAATTAATGTCTTCGGGTTTGCCTGTCTATGCCTTGAGATTGAAATAAAAATAAATAGGATTGTTGGAAACCGTTTCGCACTAGGCATATTTTTCAATTTGCCTCTGTACAATTACAAAAAAATGAATTTAAATCGGAACTATTTAAATCAAATAGATGTTTTCCTTGTCTCACGGCCTACTACGATCTTACTTGTTTTAAAGATATTTTTTCTATTTGTTTCAGTTATTCTTTTCAGATGTTAATTAAATATATTCAAATTGAATAAATAAAGATGAAATGCAAATGAATTTTTATTTGTTTAAATATACAATAACCAGTCGAAATTTCTTGCCGTACTAAAAGTTAGATAGCGGACTCAAAAATAAAGATAACCAAATTTCCCAAGCGGCGTTTTGCAGAGGACAAATTTACCTTTATTTTGCCTTTTCAGAACATCTGTCAGAATTTTTGTTGGGCCCGGTACGCCTTTTTGAAAATTGCTATTTTTCAGCTTTTTTTGCACGTCTAAAACTGCCCGCATAACTTCTAGCGAATGTCTTCGCTCGTTTTGTCTATCACAAACTTAAAGAGAGTATCCAAACCTACATTTTCGTTTTTTAGAAAGTTTCGTGCGATTTTTTTCGCCTGAGTATTGCATTTTTAGCTAAAAAAGACATGTTTTAGACAAATAGGAGTAGATCAATAACTATGGGGTTTCAGAGAAAATGTCAAGAGGGTAAAAAATTGCATAGGTTCACACTGGAATAGCCAGAATTTTTGCAGAATTTTTTTTGAACATTTTTTTTTAGGATTGTTGTTCGCGACTCTGATGAGTGGACGTGCTCCATTTGGGAATGATGGGGTCTAGGGCAATCTATCAAGAAAGAAAATTTGTGGACTTTGTCATTTTTAATTAACTACAATTTTTTTAGAATTAAAAAAATTATTATATTAACAACTTTTTAGAATTAAAAAAATATTTTAACAATTTTTTAGAATAAAAAAATATTTTAACAATTTTTTAGAATTAAAAAAAATTATTTTAACAATTTTTTCAGTATTAAAAAAACATTGCTTCAACAATTTTTTTAGAATTTGTTCTGCCCCTCCACTCATCAGAGTCGCGTATAATTCCTCTCTCTACCCCAACACCGCTTTGATATGTGTGTTGCAATAAAGACAGACCATTAGTTCAATCCATTAAAAAAGTGGTTGACTCTACCAAAATTCTATTTAATTTAAATTTAACAAAAATCAAACAGATCCACTTACTGGATTCAACTAAATTGTCTTTTTAAACAAATGAAACCGAATGACAGATTTATTAGGATTAACTCAAATATTCAGTTATTGGACAATATTAAATAAATTTTGATTTGAATAAATTAATATATGAGAAGAGTATGTGGCTTCCGGATGGAGGCCGTGTTGAGGATCAGCGTTGTGCCGACGTTTCGCAAACGTTACAGTCTGCATCATCAGGGCTGAGAGCTCCGATATCGAGAAAAATAGCTGATCCGAAAACGGTTACAGCACCTGATAGGGAGAATGAAGGACAAATAACCGCAACAACTTCCCTTCCATACCTTCAGGGCATAACCGATCGCATAGGGAGGGTCCTTGGAAAACATAACGTGCGAGTCATCTTCAAACCTCAGAAGAAACTAGCACAAGTGATTCCGAGTGCAAAAGACCAAAGACCACCATTAAGTGCACCAGGAGTATACAAGATACCCTGCTCATGCGGTAAAGTGTACATAGGAGAAACCGGGAGGAAGATCAGTACAGGGATCAAAGAACATCAACGGTGTATCAAATATGGCCATATTACACAATCAGCGCTGGCCGAACATTGGATGGAGACTGGTCATGCCATCCAGTTCGACAAAGCCCAAAGCCTGGCCCCATCAAACAGCTATTTTTCCAGGAAACACCGAGAAGGCTTGAAAATCCGAAAAACATCCGGAAAATCTAAACAGAGATGGAGGATATCACGTCAATCCTATTTGGCACACCGTCCTCCCGGTTTTTTAATTGACCAGCTGATCAATTAAAACATCTGATTGGCTGGTGCAGCGATCCAGAACGATGACTGCAACTATATAAGGAATACCTGAGACACGAGAGCTTCAGTATCGGAGCTCTCAGCCCTGATGATGCAGACTGTAACGTTTGCGAAACGTCGGCACAACGCTGATCCTCAACACGGCCTCCATCCGGAAGCCACATACTCTTCTCATTACATAAAGAGCCGTGAAAGCCTTAAAACTAAAATTAATATATATATATATATAATTCCAAAAATGAGATGCGATAGGAAAAATGTGATTCCACGAAAAATCCAGTTAATTCAAATTTAAAAAAATCAAATCGATGCGATTAGTTAATATCAATAGAATTTTACTGTCAGTGTAACATTGAACACATTCAAACAATTTTTTCCTACGTCACGATAAGCTCCCGACACTGCCTTTTCAATTTTTCTTCAGACTTTAAAAGAGTGGTATTGAAAATAAAGAACGTGTTCATTAGGAGCACATAAGTAAGCATTGCTTTTAGTAAATAAACTCTACTTTTTTGTTGTGCTTTCGACCTTTAAAAATGTTTTAATCATCGCGCAATGAAATTCTTCGATTCCTCATCAAAGTTTTGTTTGACATTCTGGGTTGACATTTTCGACGTTGCTTCCGAAACGAGCCAATGACAAGTGGATAATGTGAAAGGAACATTTAAAAAATTCTTTACAAGGACTCATCTACGAAATTGATTAAGCAATGGCCTAGAAACTTTTGCAGTCTCTCCTACGTGGACTCTGTATGAAAATATGTCCGGGATTCCTGACTTTCTCTCTATATATTCTCTATCGCCGTATAGTATACACGCCTCCAGACATATAACTGACCAAACGTATTGGGCTTTAAACTTAATTCCCGCTGTTTTTTTTATTAGATGGCGTAACTATTTTTATTTTCATACAAGCAGCACTAAAACCATACTGTGTTGAGGTATTCGACGTGACCTACAATATTCAGTAGTCGAGAGTGAATTCACTTGTACATACTACTTTTTTTATAGTATCGAAAATATCAGGTTCGGAACCAACGAAACAGCATATGCGGAAAGCTTTACTTTTTTGTTGTCATTTAAGGGGCTATACCAGAGTGACACTTTGAAAAAATCGATTTTTTTTTTACCTTTTTCGACAGTTTATACTTTCAAGAATATCCTGTAAAAATTTCAAGGCGATAGTTAAGGGATCGTCTCAGTGTGAAATTTTCGAAAAATCGATTTTTTTGTTGCATTATCGGATAGTATACACTGTAATAAACATTCTCTCAAATTTTTAAATCGAAATTCAAATTATTACGGTCGCTACAACGTTTCTTGTTGTAGCGACCGGTTGTACTTGTTGTAAGGATTTCAATCTTTAAACGCGTTTTTCTCAGAATAGTGTTTTTCAAAACGATTTCCACTCTCAAAGGAAGAGTTTTTAAGATATCTAGTTCCCCTTTGAAGAGAACATTTTTAACGTCATTCTTTATAGCGCTATGGAAGCTTTTTTTTTTTGGAAATCTTCCTATTTTTTTTACGAAAAACTGTCGAGAAAAAGGGCCAAATTCGATACTTTTTGTTCAAACCGCCGCCATTTCGTCAAATTAAAAAAAAACCCTTCCATAGCGCGATAGCGACTTTCCTACAGATTAATAATCTTTTTGAAATTTTTGTTTCAGATCAAAATTGCGGCCGCAATCGTGGAAACCGTACAGGACCTTTTTTTAATACGTGTCATTTTAACAATTTATTTAACTATTGTACATCCAATAAATAAACATTAAAAAAATCATTTTGTATTCGTCATGAATGTATTTATTTATTTAAAAAAAACCGGACCGATTAGTTTATTTGAACATTTAAAAAAAAAATCGCGAAAATCAGTGATTTTTCGGACGGTCACACTGAGACGATCCCTTAAATCTTTAAACGCGTTTTTCTCGAAATGAGATTTTTCAAATTTACTGACATTGTAACTCAAAGAGCAATTATCCGATTGACTTGAAATTTGAACTGAGTACTCTTGAATATATTTACTCTACAATGACGTAGAATATTTTTGATTGGATGAAAACTGACGATTTGGCATTGAAAAAAACGACCATTTCATAGGCAAGAAAACAGACTTTTTTTCATAACTACGCCATTTTGTTAGATTTTGATATTTTTCGAAAATCCTACGTCATTGTACAGGAAATACCTTCC
The DNA here is from genome assembly GCA_964007375.1 of Ophion obscuratus. Classification (NCBI taxonomy): domain Eukaryota; kingdom Metazoa; phylum Arthropoda; class Insecta; order Hymenoptera; family Ichneumonidae; genus Ophion; species Ophion obscuratus. The sequence continues at coordinate 79,108,906 of OZ023312.1, forward strand.
AGTTTAACGACATTTTTTCCTTTTTCGGTTTCAGCTACTCAATCGGCCGGAATCATGTCAGCAGTGGAGGACCTTTTTTTGGCGCCTCCGAAGGCAGCGCATAAGTCGCTTGGATCTCAATATTTTTCTATGAAAAAATTATGTAATATCCCGTGCAGAAATTTTGGCAGGGATACAGCTGGATTCTGACTTGTATCCCGGGCTCCCAGTCGGGATCTAGTCCGATATCGGATCAGATTCTAAGACTAAATGTAAGATCCGGAAACTGGATTCCATTAGGGATCCAGAACCGGATCCTTTAATGACTCTAAATAGATTCCCCATGGAATCATTGAGGAATCTGGGAAGGATCACGGGTGAATACAGGCAGAAATAAAATGTCAAAAATGGAATTATGACATGTTAAATTTATTATCAAAATAAATAACATTTATAAAGTTTTGCTGCATTAAACTATCAGTAAAAATAATTTGTCCAAAGATTCAAATGGCAGATCGCGCTCATCGCGAGATTTTGATGTGAATTAAAAAAAATTCACATCAAAACCTGTGAATGCAAATGTATTGACAAGAAATTATAAATACAAAAAAATTCACAAAATTAGTTGTGAATTTTTTCGTATTTAAGACAAATTAAAATCAAATTCAAAATGATTAGATTAAAATTTGCGCCAAAAGTGAGTTCGTACGTATTTTGAGAGACAACATTGCCTCGAGGCAAAGAAATTTTTGCACATAACTTTTTGTGCGAACATTTCTTTGCCTCAACACAATGTTTTCTCTCAAAATACGTTTACACTTGTGGTGTAAATTTTAATATAACTGTCGTGAATTCGATTTTTATTTTCTTCAACTTGAGGAAATTCACAACTCATTTTGTGATTTTTTTCATATTTATAATGTAATATTTCAAACTCACAACTTGTTTGCAAAAATTTCTTTGCCTCGACGAAATGTTTTCTCTCGAAATACCTAAGAACTCACGGTTGGTGTAAATTTTAATCTAATCATTGTGAATTTGATTTTAATTTGTCTTAAATACATGTTTATACCCACCGACATGTCGATGGGTATAAACAGAGACTTATTCCCCAAAACCGGTATCCCGGTTAGAATCCAACTTGCATCAGTATCGGAATATGTACGACGACGATGGCATAATTTTGAAAATTTTGGCATCACGTGTATTTTCGGTATTACTATGTAATTCCTATCTATAGATAGGAATTTTATAGATAGAAATCTATAGACAGAAATTCCTATCTATAGATAGGAATTCCATAGTAATACAGAAAATACACGTGACGCCAAAATTTTCAAAATTATGCCATCGTCGTCGTACATATGCCGATACTGATGCAAGTTGGATTCTAACCGGGATATCGGTTTTGGGGAATCCATGACAAATCCTGATCGGGATTTGATCGGACATAGGGTATCCCGGTCAACATTTCTGCATGGGATAGGTCAAATATAGCCAAATATATTCTTAATTTTTCGAAACATTTAATTGAGTACTTTTCTTCCAAAAAATTACCAAAAATCACCCAAATTTTCAGCGTTCACACTGGTATAGCCCCTTAACTCTTTGCGGCATAGTGTAACACTGGCGTTACACCTAATTGCATTTAGATTTTGACGATTTAAAAGTGTTTTTTAATTAAATATGGCGGTTGTCAATGTGTTTCGAGGTTCCTGGGACTTCAGTAACTACTAAAACATACCTATTAAATTTTTATTTTTCACGTAGCGGGTGTCATCAATAACGAAAGTGCAAAAAAACGAACTTTTTACATCATAAATCTGATTACGACTAATCTAGCAGGTAAACCATAAGCAAAAGATAGGTAAAAACTTGGTTTTTGATCCATTGAATATGAACCCGAAGTCTACACCGTCAAATTGAAAATGACGGATCTAACATGGCCGCTGTAAATGGCAATAACCAGGGACGTATTTAGAGGTCTGGAGGCCTTGGGGCACCAAAGGAGTGCCCCCCCCCCCCCCCGAATTAATTTCCAAATAAAATGAACAATTTTTTTCACTCGAGTTTTTCAATAAATACTTTATTGTGAAACCAAGTAGATTCTCTTAGCATTTAACAAACATATATAAATATAATCAAAAACGAGAATTATCTGAAATCAAATTTTAGTGTTAACGAACGAAACCATCCAAGCTTTGTTCGCCGAAAAATCTTTGATGATTTCGCTGAATTCCAATTCCCGAAGTAAATCACTTTCAATGCTTAGGAGCGATAGCTTTGATAGACGGTTTTGTCCCATCGTGGTTCGCAGCCTATTTTTTATAATTTTCATTTTTGAAAATGAGCGCTCTCCAGTGCAATTCGACACCATCAAAACCAAATACATTCTCAATGCAATTTGGAGGTTTGGGACTGTAGCTCTGAAATTTTAGTCTTCGAGAATTTGGTAGTAAAATAGCTCCGGAGATTGGTCTTTTCCATAGTCCTTTTTGTACACGTCGATCAAAGATAGAAATTGAACCAACTCATTACCAAGACTACGTTCTAAATCAACGGTTCTAAAACAGCGAAAAAAAAATATCACAGGAAAAGTTGTTTACTGGTGTTTACTAGTTTACTCGTCAGAATTTGAAAGATTTTTTTCCGAAGTCTTTATTGCGGGGGCCCTTCCTTTGTGGAGGCCTCGGGGTTGTAGCCCCGGATGCCCTCCCCTAAATCCGGCCCTGGCAAAAACTATACGATTGTTTCCAAATTCGAGTATCTTTTTTTTGGGGGAGCTTTTTTCACGTAACAGCGACCCCGAAAACCCCCGAGTACCAACTTTCGCTATCATTGAGCAAAGTTTTGCATTTATGGTCCGCCATATTGGATCCGCCATCTTGAATTCTCGAATTTTTAGTGCAGATTTGTAATCAGCGACCCCGAAAACCCTCGAGTACCAACTTTCGCTATCGTCAAACGACGTTTTGCATTTATGGTCCGCCATATTGGATCCGCCATCTTAAATTGGCGAATTTTGATTGCAGATTTGTACTCAGCGACCCCGAAAACCCCCGAGTACCAACTTTCCCTATCATCAAACGACGTTTTGCATTTATGGTCCGCCATATTGGATCCGCCATCTTAAATTGGCGAATTTCGAGTGCAGATTTGTAATCAACGACCATGAAAACCCCCGAGTACCAACTTTCGCTATCATCAAACGACGTTTTGCATTTATGGTCCGCCGTATTGGATCCGCCATCTTGAATTCTCGAATTTTTAGTGCATATTCGTAATCAGCGACCCCGAAAACCCCCGAGTACCAACTTTCGCTATCATCAAACGACGTTTTGCATTTATGGTCCGCCATATTGGATCCGCCATCTTAAATTGGCGAATTTCGAGTCCAGATTTGTAATCAGCGACCATGAAAACCCCCGAGTACCAACTTTCGCTATCATTGAGCAACGTTTTGCATTTATGGTCCGCCATATTGGATCCGCCATCTTGAATTCTCGAATTTTCAGTGCAGATTTGTAATCAGCGACCCCGAAAACCCTCGAGTACCAACTTTCGCTATCGTCAAACGACGTTTTGCATTTATGGTCCGCCATATTGGATCCGCCATCTTAAATTGGCGAATTTTGATTGCAGATTTGTACTCAGCGACCCCGAAAACCCCCGAGTACCAACTTTCCCTATCATCAAACGACGTTTTGCATTTATAGTCCGCCATATTGGATCCGCCATCTTAAATTGGCGAATTTCGAGTGCAGATTTGTAATCAGCGACCCCGAAAACCCCCGAGTACCAACTTTCCCTATCATCAAACGACGTTTTGCATTTATGGTCCGCCATATTGGATCCGCCATCTTAAATTGGCGAATTTCGAGTGCAGATTTGTAATCAGCGACCCCGAAAACCCCCGAGTACCAACTTTCGCTATCATCAAACGACGTTTTGCATTTATGGTCCGCCATATTGGATCCGCCATCTTGAATTGCCGAATTTTTAGTGCATATTCGTAATCAGCGACCCCAAAAACCCCCGAGTACCAAATTCCGCTATCATCAAACGACGTTTTGCATTTATGGTCCGCCATGTTGGATCCGCCATCTTGAATTCACGAATTTTGAGTGCATATTCGTAATCAGCGACCCCGAAAACCCCCGAGTTCCAACTTTCGCTATCGTCAAACGACGTTTTGCATTTATGGTGCGCCATATTGGATCTGCCATCTTAAATTGGCGAATTTTGAGTGCAGATTCGTAATCAGCGACCCCGAAAACCCCCGAGTACAAAATTTCAATCCAATTGCACGTAAAGAAAAATGTATGCTTCAAAGGGTTAAAGAACAGTGCTGCTGGAAGTCATCGCTTGCTTATATGGTGAACATGCTCTATCTGAGACAACCTTCAGAGATTGGTTTAGACGATTCAAAAGTGGCGATTTTGACTTTAAAGATAAATAACGTCCACGACGGAGGAAAAAAATTGAAGATGAAGAATTGGAGGCCCTACTCGATGAAGATCGATATCAGACTCTTAAAGAGTTGTCCGATATGTTAAACGTTACCGAAATGGCTGTTAGCAAACTGTCACATGATCTTGGACCCATTCAAAAAGCGGGAAATTGGTTGGAACGTCAAAAAACAACGGGAATTAAGTTTTAAACTCAAGACAATAACACAAGACGACAAAAGAATAAATTTGGCGCCGGCACAATACATATTACTTTTTGTTAAGGCGCTAGGCCACACTAACGGGTATAAAATCGTGTGCGAATTTAACAATTTTTTTGTGTATGAAAAAGAGATTCACTCATCAAATTGATTACACATCTATTTAGTATAAATATCAAGCTGTTAGAAAATATATATACATATTTTTTTCGATGAACAAAATGGCCGACTACTCGAAACTTCTCGAAACAGCTTTTTTCCAATTGGCGTGACAAATAACTTCAACAATTTTCACTCAATTTACGTCGAAATTAAAAATTATGTTCCCAATTGCATTTCGCAGAGTAGTACGTACGGAATTTCTGATTAATCGAAAACTTTTCATTTTATGAGCGGTTTATGAGCAGTTATAACGAAATGTTTCACTGAAAATTCATTTCTTAAGTTCAAATACCTACAACTTTTGAATAAAACGATATTTTTTGAAATTCCGTACTTACTTCTCTGGGTATTCTAATATAGATTGACGAGAATTTTTGCTTTTTGTTCTAGGTTATAAATTGTGGATGCTAAATGTCACGCCGCGGAGCGCCTAAAAAAAAGATAAAAGAAAATATTAGTAGTGGGCCGTTTTGTACGTCGAAAAAAAATATACAGGGTCCTTACCACCGGCATTTGCGTTAGCCAAAGCGTAGGAGGTTGCATGGCTGATATCATGAAAATGATGTTCTCACTTGAAAACTATGAACTTTATCAAAAAAAATGTTCAACAAAAGTTTTTAGTTTTCAGCTGACAAATTTTTTGGCAATAAATAAAAGTTATGTTTCCGTTTGAAAAAAACATGTCAGCCTTTGTAACGCCGCCATTTTGAATTTTGGCTCCTCAAATAAATTTTTTTCAAACGTCCCCCTTCAATCCCTAGAAGTTTTGTTCCACACAATATTTCGTCCGAGCAATATTTTTCGAGAAAATTCAGGTGTAAGATTAAAATGGGACACCCTGTATATATATATATTCTAAGAGCTTGATATTCATACTAAATAGATGTGTAATTTTATAAGTGAATCAACTTTTCATACGACAAACATTGTTAAGGGAGACTTTGTCCTTGAAATTTTCAAAACGATGTTAGCGGCTCAACATGGGCAGCTAGAAGAAGAGGAGGGATGCCTCTATGGACCAGGCATTGCCGATTAGCGGTAATTATAAACACATTTGTGTCAACACATTACAAAACTTTAAACGCCTTTTTCTCGAAAATACGTTTTTAAAAATGGCTGACATTCTCCTGACCGCTGTAATTAACATGTCGACCTGAAATTTGGAGAGCATACTCAGAAAATATGTCTTCACGGAATGACGGATCCTTTTTTCGATAGATACATTTTTGCATTTATTATTTATCTTTTTATGCGACAAAAAAACGCGAAAATTCGATTTTTTTATTAATTGCCGCCATTTTCCGAAATTTGTACTAAACGAAAAACCCATCCGTCATTCCATGACCAAAGGGTCACAGATTGATAATATGCTTTGAATTTCTGTTTCAGATCAACAAAGAGGGGGCAGTGATGTCAGCCGTTTACCTCCCGCGATTTGAGGACCTGTTTTCGCGGAGCTGCAACGGCCGCCATTTTGGTTTTTTTTTTTCAAAAAAATTTTTTTTAACGTTCTGTATATCATGAATAAAAGCAAGAAAAAAACCGCACTCAAAAAGCTTTACTCGTTTCCTTTAAAAAAAATAACATGTAAACACCTGAAATATGGCACTCCAAGGACAAAGTCTCCCTTAAATTCGTACATTATTTTATACCCATTACTGTGGCCCCTTAAATACCCCTTAACCCCTTAAATAAACCCTATTCCTCTTTCCATACTCCCAAAATAAATTATCACAGTGAGGCCTTATTTTCTGCCGCTAGAGTGGTGTCATCCCTTCAGTAGAATACCAATATCAATGGTTAAAGTAGGATCAGTATTGCGATAAAATTTAGAAAAATTTTACAGTTTTGCGGGCCAAAATCGTCCGTTTAGCTGTGCAATTAAACGCTTCTCGCGCACGAAGAAAAAAATGGCTCTGATCAACAAAATTGTTTAAAATCGTATTTTGCACATTTTTTCTGAATCGCTAAATAAGAATATTAAAAGACGTTTGCTCGTTTTTCGTAGCTCAAACCCACCAAAGAAAATTGGGGAATTAAAAAGAAAAATCATTTTCGTTGCATCTCAACGTTGCCAACTTCAACGTCACCGAGTATTCGTTGGACGAAATGAATAATTCTTAAAAATGATCTAACATTCCATTTTTCGCATAAATAATTCGCCAGCATCGTCCAATGATGGATTTAGTCAGGCCAAGTAATATTTTTGTTGTTGCCGCGGGAGAATGAATTCGAATGAGAAACGCTTACCTAGGTATACAAACGCTGTGATAGAGTCCGTAATTTCTCAATACGTGAATGAGCTCTGGGGCAGTTCTCGTGAAACCAATTATCGAGAACGTCGCGAGCAATGTGTTCCATATACTCAAAACACCTCTCAGCTCGTATCTCGGTCTGCTGGCCATCCAATATTGACCACCGAATATCAATATCATGTATATGCCACAGGCGTAAAAGCCATTCGTCCAATTGTTCGTCATCCAATCTCTCGTGTCTTGATGTATAAACTTCTCCTCGAAATTGAAGACGTACGAATAGTTCGGCTGAGTTACGTCGCGATAATCCATCTTGTTCATTTTTCAACGCACGTTTTTTCTGCTTTTGCCACGTTTCTTTTCCGCGATGTCGCTTTATCCGTCCGGGTGCTGCAGTATCGTTTGGTATTTCTGGAAAAAAAAAACAAAAATGTCGCTTTTGTGAATACGCGGGAGAAAATAGGATTATTCCCATCTAAGGCATGTTATCGTTAATTGGCATGTTATCGTCGCCAGGCGAGCAACTCTCTTCGCTGTTATCGACTCGGTTATGTACGTTTAATTTTAGTTTGCGGTTAACGTCTAACTCGTTCTTCTACTGGCCATTGAAATAACGCACATGCCAACGCGATGAATACAATATTCCATCCTTTTCGAGATTTTACTTCGGACACAAGAGAGATGAACTTTTTACCTCATTTAATAATCATCTTCTCTGTCTTGTTTTCGCTTTTTTTAAAAATATCGACGCGTTTACTAGCAACGTTGAACGTCAGCATTTGATGCAGTTGCTTTAAGGTAGTTCTGTAGGTACACGTATGAGCCAAAAGTTTCGGTCGAAGCGTATAGTAACATCCAATGCTTATACGATGCTGGTGGTTGTAAATTTTCGACAGAGCTTGTACCCTCCATATGTCCCACACATTCGCACCTCATGCATAGATAGGTCTCATACTCGTATAGAGAGCGGCGCTGTAATCGTGACAACAGCGCCATTTTCCTGCAGTCATAGCGTTGACCTTCCTATTAGGAGTACAACTTTGCAGTGACCGTTTTACTTAGAGAGCCACTGCGGCCGAAGTAGTGGCCCTAGCTCAATAAAAAAAGTGGCATTTTAAACTAGAGGCTCTGCCAATGTAAACAATTTAAAAAAGCTAACGGATACGTGTATGCATTATAAAGTTATAGGCACTCAAACATGGCAACCTACGAGCCGAATTCCCAGCATTTGCGGGAGGTTATGATTTACTTCTTCAACATCAAGAAATCTGCGTCTGAGGCCCACCGTTTGCTTGTAGATGCTTACGGGGAGGATTCTATTAGTGAGAAAACGTGTCGGCGGTGGTTCATCGACGCCCAAACCGAATATTCACGGATCCAAAGTGATGCTGTGTATCTGGTGGGACCAGCTGGGCGTTGTGAACTATGAGCTGCTCAAACCATCCGAAACCATCACAGGGGAACTCTACCGACGTCAGTTGATGCGCTTGAGTAAGGCACTCAAAGAGAAACGGCCACAATTGAACGAAAGACATGACAAGGTGATACTGCAGCATGACAATGCTCGACCCCATTTTGCAAATGTCGTGAAAAAGTACTTGGAAACGCTGAAATGGGAGGTTTTATCCCACCCGCCGTACTCTCCAGACATTGCCCCTTCCGACTATCACTTGTTCCGGTCATTGGCACACGATTTGGCTGACCAGCACTTCGGTACTTACGAAGAAGTCAAAAATTGGGTCGATTCCTGGATTGCCTCCAAGGACCAAGACTTTTATCGACGCGGGATTCGAATGCTACCTGAAAGATGGGCCGAGGTCGTAGCTAGCGACGGGCAGTACTTTGATTAAAAAATATGTAGCCACTTTTTTATAATAAAGCCTTAAACTTTTGAAAAAAACGGTCACTGCAAAGTTGTACTCCTATACGATCCGTCTTTCGCGAAATATATTATATAAATAAAAAAAAGCGTGAAAATGTCAACCCAAATGCGATACAAAGGAATGTTTACAAGAATAAAGACGCTTGCTAAAAGACTGAAAGCTGTGGCAGCCATGTGTCAAGCAAATGCAGCTAAACGCGATGAGAATAACCATAACCTCAACGATCAGCAACAAATATTCGCTGTCGAAGGACGTCGGATCGTGGATTTACATCTTGCCGACAGTTTAAATTGTATTCGCTGTAACAAAGACAAATACATGCATAAATACATGCATAAATTGAACAAATTACATTTGTTCGCAGAATAAATTTATTTCACATCCGTCTCAGAATTACTAGAACTCGGAGAAAAAAAAACACGCTTCGAGCTCCCAGACCACGCGCCGATCAGCTGGCTACAGCGTACACCGTTGCCATTCCTTTACAGATGGTTGTGCCCGAGTTCGGCGTGGAATAAAATTACCACTTTTCATAAGTCGATATCTCCGAAACTAAACGGTCAAAGTTTGTAATTTTTTTAAAAATCAATCCTACAATAGTACTGCGTACACGTGTGTTTTTACATTGAAATCCTAAGATCCGTTTAGAACTTATATCGAGAAATGCGAGCAAACTCCTATCGGTTTACGTGTTAGATATAGAGATCGCGTACAAAAATACCCATATTCAATTGCAATTATCTTAATGAACTAAACGGTGAATCGAATTGAATTTTCGGGCGTCAGTCCATGAAGATCATATCTACACAATATTTAGATTTCAACCCATTCCTAAGATTTTACCAAAACTACAGAACTACCTTAAGGCCTTAGGCCACTCTAGAGGCCGAAAAATCGGCTTTTTGGGGTTTTTCTTTTCAGAAAAACTGCAAAATAAATCAAGTTTTTGGCGAGTAAAAAATTTGCCTAAAAAATCGTCAGATAATTGTTAATAACAAGTGAACTATGCAATATAAAAAAAAATCCTACGTACTTCCATAGACAATCTATTTTTCAAGATACAATAATACCTCCGAATAAGAAACCAAAAGCCCCCAAGGGGAAGAGTTTTTCTTATATATCGCATACCCCCACCAGGCGCGCGCTCCGCGCTCACTACCTCTGTCTGTTTCACTCTTTTCCGCATGCGATCCTCTCAACAAGAAACTCGCTCGAACGAGTTGCAACTTAGTATTCACATCGCCCATGCAAAAACGTTTTCGACTGCGCGTGGACATTTATTTATCGAATTTTTGTTTCACGTTAATATACATACTATTGAATATTATGTACTACTGTACCTGAATTACTATTAAGGAGGTACGGTGATGACCACGCTAGTAAACTAAGAGTCTATTTTTTGCCATAATACCGCTACGTTTTAGACATATGTGTGTGGCCTATATTTCGAGAAATATTTTTTAAGTATTGAATTTCAAGCTACTTATTATTTTTATAATATGAAAACAAACGTAATAATCTACTACTCGACTTCAGTAGTACGCCATATCGTCGACGTTTAGCATCGTTGCATTTTCGATAGCTGTCATCGGTCCCACGCGCTCGGCTTATTATTTTTGGTAGCCGGTAAACATGGAGAATGAAAATAAGTACTGTAGAAGTTTATCAAGAGAGTAACAGGATTGTACCTGAAGTCTAGTTTAGAGACAAAGGTAGATTCTGTCGGACAAGAATTAGAGAGTGAAAAGATGATATTGCGAATGCAAATGAAAAACGTCGCGTTGACGTTAACCTCAATATCCAATGTCCAATCTGTCCGAAGTCAAAACATATTTCATCAATTGTTATGTTATTTTTCTCTTTCCTAATTTTCACAATATTTGCAGATATAAAAACGAACGTTCATTTTATATGACGGTTTTTCCATGCTGAATTTACATATAAATGCGTTGTATGCATGTCGCCAGAAAGATTGAGATGCCTTAGCTATACATAAAAGAACTTTGAGTAAATATCGACGAAAGGCCTTTTATAATCGATTAAAAAACGTACGGCTTCACACAACCATATTTTTAATTCGCGTTGAAAATATCCGATAGAGGAATCAAATTTGCGCGGGTATCCGGCGTTGCCACACTTCGAGCAAGATGGCTGCGGTTACGTCACGAGACGTCTCTCTCGCCGAATACTTCGGTTTTTCGCGACTTTATTTCTAAATTTATTGCTTATTTCTGCGGTGAGCTTTCCAATTCAAGTTGCCTTATTGATCACAACGAACCAACGAACGCAACCGTCAGTTTTTTTTACGCGTGTCTTGGCTCCAAGTAGCACAAAAAAATCGATATATGAGAGGACAGGCACATTTTGTCGTCTACGTGTGACTAATTGACCAACTTTAACAATTAATAACTCGGAAACTGTACGGTAAATCTCGCGGAAACTCCGCATATGCATGGACAAAGCTCTCTACAATGTTATTTAAAAAAATCGGGCTTTTATCTTGGACTCGCTCCAATCACCGTACCTCCTTAACTGTTATAAAATGACCGAAACTGTAAAAAAGCGTAAGAGATCAGACTGTAGTATACAAGTCGAAGAAAATATGACAGAATCTGCGCCACAAGGTGATAATTTAAACAAAGAGCTTTATGTCCATATTGTTTTATCCCATTTATATAAAAGAAGAAGTCAATATCTCTGGGGATTTATTTTCAATGGCAGAGTTCGACTCTCTCGAAAATATTCCACCGTAAGTTGAGTACGTTGCGGATCAAAATAATACGCAACAATACGAAAACGCTTTTCTTTACCGTCTCGGAAACTTTTGCTGTTTTATATGAAAATCTTTAAACGCCCTTATCTTTGTTTTTATTTTATATGAAATCTTGTCAACACATATGTATCTTTTTAATGAATACAAATTTTTTTTAATAAACTTGTAGATTTTTTGTTACATTCACACACGCACACACACATACTCACGCATGCACACATCAATTTACACTACAACGTCCACTCTATTTTGCCTGAATAATCTCTCCCAGGCTGGTTTCTTAACCAGAGGTTCCGCGCACAAAATTCTCGAGCTCGGAGTTCGAGTCGGAGTGGGGGAAGCGCTCGAGTGAGAAACAGGGCAAAGTTTCTTATTGCCGGGTTTCTTATTCGGAGGTCGGACTGTATATTCAACATTTCAAGTGAATCGGTTGAAAATTGTCTGAGTTATGGTTCCGGCCAACTTAAAAAATGCAATTTTGAGATAAACGCTGCATAGCCGCCATTTTGAAATAAATCGCTTTAAAAAAATTATTGTATACAGTCACTGATATTTGTGATAAAGACCCTTTTTGTAATCTCTATTTATTTTGTAGTTTTTGTGAAAAAAATCCCCAAAAAGCCTATTTTTTCGGCCTCTAGAGTGGCCTAACCCCTTAAGGTAGACCGAGCGCGAACTTTTGATTTCTATAGATTTTGTTCAAATTTTATCCAGACATTGTTCATATTATGATGCTTGTCTGAGTGAAATTTCAGAACTGTCGACTATTTAGATTGGGTTTGTTTGGGTTTTAAAATTGCAACATTCAACATTGCAGGGCCTGCATTGAAATTTCGACAGAATAATTTTCCGTGAAAAACATTTGTCCCCTATAATAGGAGACATACGGCAATACCACATCGTTCCACGTATTCAATGACGTAAGTTTGCGCGGCATATTAAAAATAATACTGCAACACAAATTTTTATTGACAATTTTTAATCTAACAAAATTTTTAATTAGTTATGACTTGACCATCACTTTTATTTGTTAACGAAGATAACGTAAACAATATAAAATATCAATATTTATAACGCAAATATTCTTTTATGATAAAAGCTTTTAACTTTAGGAACACGATAATTTGTTTTTCTCGAAATATTGAACAATACTGTTCTGCGGTGTTGTCATATGTCTTCTTATTATAGGGGACAAATATTTTTGACGGAGAATTACCCTGTCTTGGCTGAACGTTTTTAGCAAAACTAAATAGTGAAGGCAATCCAAACTTTTTTTACTTTTTCCCTAAATAGTTTGCTATCTAAACATGATTTTTTTTAAGCGATGTTAAACGGTGTAATGGTATTGTAAAAACTTCTTCTAAAGGAGAAAAGATAAGTTAGATTGTAAGAGAGCGATGTCCAACGGTATGACAACTTTGTAAAAAGCCAAAAAGGCGATACAAATAAAACTTCCTACTACTGCATGATTTTTTTTTTTTCAAAATTTATAAACACAACAGAATGGTATGACGAATTATGTGACCTGACTTTCGGTCAATGTAGACCCTGGAGTGTTAAAAGTTGCAATTTTAAAATCCATTATCTAAATAGCCGACTGTTCCGAAATTTCACTCAAACATGCACAATGATATGAACAATGTCGTTCTACCTCAAGCGATAGGTGCAGAATTAGTAACGTTGACATCAAATATCTTGTTTTGGAATCGCTAAAGCCCCTTGAAAATACGCAGATACTGCAGCTTTTTCCACCTTTTATAAATGTTAATAACTTCTGTCGGAAGAATGACGGGGTAAGATTCCGAACCACCCCCCCCCCCCCCCCCCCCCCGCCGATTGAGCTGAACTTTGCACAAACGTTCCTTTTAATATTTTAAGATGACCCCTAAAGGAAATTTTAGCGATACGCAATAGTTTTTGGGTTTGGGTTTGTTTGGGTTTGTTTGGACAAAACGGAGAGCGCGATAACATATGTAAGTATGAACGACGTGGCAGATATAGATATAGTCAGCGCGGGTTTAAAAAAAACTTTAAAATTCAATATCTCGAAAACTATTGCGAATCGCCAAAAATCCCCTTATGGATTGACTTAAAATATTAAAAAGAAGGTTTGTGCAAAATTTAAGCTCGATCAAGGGGGGAGTGGGCTGCTGTTCGGAACCTTGCCGTTAAAAAAAAAACTTAAAAATTAAATATCTCGAATCTAGTCGCCAAAAATCCCTTCAGGGGTTGTTTTAAGGGGTCTTCTCACTTTAAACGCTAAAAAAGGCTATTTTCATGATTTTTTTTTATAGGTTTATATCATAGATATTGATATAAAATTTGTTACACTTAATAAATACACTTTCGAAATACATATTTTTTAAATTTCAATTGATTTAAGTCAATATTTATAGACGAAAATGGTAGTTAACAAAATGAAATCTTGGAGATGGATCATCCGGAACAAAAAAACCAAACGGTTTTAGATTCAGTATGTTAATGGCTATAGCGTATATTATGCGATTTTTGATATATGCAAAAATAACGAAATGGCGGTCATTTATCGAGAAAAAAAAAACGTTTTCACCGTTTTTGGCAAAAAAAATAGTAAATATAAAAATTTAAGAAAATCCGGGGGGGGGGGGGCGGTCGAAACCTTATCCGAATGACGTTGAAGCTTGCATCGTTGGAATGCGATGATCTCCTTTTTCCTATTTCTTTATTTTTTCATTTTTATCGTTATCCAAAGGCTTCTTTTTGCAAATTCCGGTCGTAAATCTCTGATAAAAATACATGACGCTGAAGTTTGCATCGTTGGAACGCAATGAAAGTTTTTTTTTTCTACATTTGATTTTCCATATTTTTATCATTATAGAAGATAATTTTCTATAGATTTATATTGTAGATCGTCAAATAAATATCTTGAAAAGAAGCTGAAGAATTTTTGTAGGCAAAATCTGCCCAAAGAAACTAAAGGAATTTAAATATATCCATTTTCGTTGCATCGCAACGATGCAAACTTCAACCTAATAAAAAAAAAAACGTAAAAACGTATGAGCAAGTTTCATAGTATAAATCGACCGAGGAAAATTTTGAGCAACTGAAAAGAATTGACCTCCGTTGAATTTCAACGATGGAAACTTCAACGTCGTTCGCAAGCAGCATTACCTAGAGGAACTCTTTAAGGGGTAAGGCCACAGTAGAATTTTCAAAACATCGATTTTTTCCTCGCTAAAACTGTACTTTATCATCGTAAGAATAAGTTACTATTTAATTTATAGCAAGAATTTTTTTTGAGCGACTTTGAGCGTATAACGTAAGCCCACCTCTGGCACGGCCATAGAGTACCTAAAACTTTAAGGAGGTTGGAGCGTTAGCCACAATCCATGGTTAAATTTAACTAAAAAAATACATGTTATTGTTTACACTATACTGAGTCTTCACGATCTTTTTGAACTTTTTTCACCACCAAACACCAGAGATAAAAAATAGTTTAATGTATGTAATTTAACGTGAGGTTAGATGAGCAAGACTTTCACACTAAAGGTTATGTAATTTTTATTGTTATTTAGAACCAATATAAACCATTTCTAACAACGGATTAACGCAAACTGAACCTTTGTGAACGTTTAGAAAAAAAATCCTCATCTTGCCCATCGTAAACCATGGGCCAATAATCTCGTGACGTAAATATGAATAGGCATAATTATAAATTACTCAAATTTTCATTGTGAATTGTATAAAACATTCGTTGTCGTAGTTTTTTCATAATAATCATCGGTAATGTTATGATTTTTCAAGTTGGTAGTAACACAAAAGTTTTTCTACTTTACGTAATAAAAATGTTAAAATGCATAATTTTTCCCTTTAATTATATATTTAAAAAAATTAGCATATATAGAATAAATCTGTACCTCGTATGCATTTTTTTGAAATTCATTGAAAAAAAAATGAATAAACCGTCATTTGACTCAACTGAATCGCTCCAACCTTCTTAAACGCGTTTTTCTCGAAACAACTTTTTTCCAATTGGCGTGACAAATAACATCAACAATTTTCACTCGATTTACTTCAAATTTAAAAGTTATGTTCCTAATTGCATTTCGCAGAGAAGTACGTACGGAATTTCTGATTAATCGATAACTTTTCATTTTACGAGCAGTTTTATACGAAATTTTTCACTAAAAATTCATTCATATACCTACAACTTTTGAATAAAACAATCTCTTTTAAATTCCGTACGTACTTCTCTAGGTATTCTAATGTAGATTGACCAGAATTTTTATTTTTTGTTCTAGGTAAAAATTGTGGATGCTAAATGTCACGCCGCGGAATGCCTAAAAAAAGATAAAAAAAGAAAATATTAGTATTCGGCCATTAGGTACATCGAAAAAATATATATATTTTCTAACTGATTTTCGTATAAGAATCACTTTTTCATACGAAAAAAAATTGTTATATTCGCACATGATTTTATACCCGTTACTGTGGCCTAACCCCTTAATTTGCAACGTTGAATTTTAAAGAAAAAGAAACTCGTTACCCTCAATTCAATTAATGGAAAAGTAAATATTGAAAGTTCTATTTTTATCGGTCGACTCGCGATAAAGATAACGGCCAGACCTCCTGCTTTAATTGTGAGACACTCAACAAACGATATCACGGTCTATAAATGGTAGTGAAGTTTGCATGGTTGGAGCGCAACGAAAGTTCTTTATTACATTTTATTTTCCTTATTTTTAATCGCTGAATATTTTAAAAAAATAAGTGCGCATTTTTTGCTGGCAAAATTTGGCAAAAGAAATTAAGAAAATTCAGAAATATTCATTTTAACTGTATTCCAACTATGCAAACTTTAACCTCATGTCTATAATGGAAGTATTTTTGAGTTTGCAAATAAGTAAAAACATCTACGCGGCCGTGAGACCGAAGAATTTGAACCGTAATTTGTTTCCTATTTTATCGTGAAAGGTTTTCTGATCGATTCAATTTTTCCACTTTCGATAAAAGTTCAACAAATATTTCTTCTGTTCATAGTAAAAAGTGTATTACCGAAAGAAAAATAAATTCTCTCGTAATTAAAATCAAGATTGATCAAAAACACCTAAAAATATTGTTTACAAACTATCAACAATGAAAAAAAAAACTATTTTTTTCACTTCGGTTTCTGTACAATTTCTTGAGAATTCGAATAACTGTATATAATGTGAAAAAATCAAAGTATGATATTAAGGTGAGCAAAAAAAAAGTACACGTGTAAGTACTTCCTACGTCGACACTCGTTCCGTCTGAATTTTTTTTCCTACTCTTCATCGCGACATCAAACTAGTGACACCAGTACAAGCATAAGGTGATATAGATAGCGGTTAGCAAAAAAACGATTGCGTATTCGACACGCTCAGGTTATCGCTATAAAAAAAAGGCCGTTTGACAATAAATACTTCGACTCTCGTTTTCCACAGTACTATTTCCCGAGTAGAAATTGTTCGAGCCTGTCTGAGTTACGACCTAGTAACTGGCTCGCCCAATTGAGCACATACGAAATGACCAATGGTTGGCTCGCCACGAGCTAGTAATATTGTGAATGTTTTGTTATCCAGCCCTTGTCTAGTCACTGCCCAGCTGATCTTCGTCAGAAATGACAAAGTGAGGTTATGCGACTACGTGTAATTCCATTGAGCGAATGACTCATCGCTGGCTAGCTAACTTAAGTTTTAGATGGCTTTGCAAATGAAAAAAAATTCTCAAGTGGGCATGACGCCATGACCTAGCCAAAACTAACTAACTGTGGCTATGCGCCCCTTGGCTATCCACTGCCCAGCTGATCTTGGTCACAAATGACACAGTCAGGTTATGTGACTACGTGTAATTCCATCGAGCGAATGACTCATGGCTGGTTAAACAACTTGAGTTACAGATGACGTTGCGAATGAATAAAATCCTCAAGTCGGTATCTCAACAAATACAATTTAAGGTTATGTAATTCTATGCGATTATCGCTCTCAATGCGAACGCAATTGAGTCATTGATCCGATAATGTTATTTACATTTGTTAATCAACCCATTTTTCAAAAATCTGGCATTGTGTAGTGTAACATATGTAGACGATAAGAAAATTCAAAAATTAAACAAGTAGAACTGGCTCACAAGGGGACAGTACGGCAGTCGGATTTTTGTAATTTTTCGTACTCATGGTACGCGAAGTTCAGAGCTCGAATATTAATATCCCAAAGCAGTTCGACGCCATATTCAGAAATTTTCGAGAAAATTGACTTTGAAGTTTTCGAGCGCACTCTTATCCCACAAAGATGCAACGATATTCGAACCGGGCTCGTGGCGTACCCGGTAGCGCTCGAGTCTAGTAATCGCGGGGTCGCTGGTTCGAGTCTCACTTTGAAATTTTTTTTTTCTTTTTTTTTAAATGAAAAAACGCAAGTCATATTTTTAATTATCTCTTGATTATAAACATACATTTTCAAGTATCAATATTTATAACCAACAACATTTTTAGGATGAAAATGAAAAACGTCGGGTAAGGAATTGAATACTTTATTATTCGGTCTGTATTCGTTTGTTTTATACATCGGGTGTAATGTTACACGAGCCAGAGTGATAACCATCGTAAAAAACAAGGAAAACAGTAATTTTCACGGCATCTCGCACACCGTACAAACGCTGCATTGTTACATTCGCAATTTTTTTTCAATACATCGATCGGAAAACAAACTTCATTCACGTTCATGAAGATTTCTCTTTGATCGCAAGCGTTATATTCACATATTTCAACATTTATTCTTCTATTTATATTCCTATTAATCTACAAGGGAGTTTATGTAAATATTATTACTGGATATTTTTACGTCGCCTATTCGCAATTTCAAGCAAGAGATAATCAAAAATAAGACTTGCATTTATCATTGACAATTATAATTACATATATGTGAATTAGCATAGATTTTATGATTTTTATCCCGGGATTATTTATTTATTTTTTTATAAATAAGCACCTATTGTTATATATAAATAATATACGATCATATATGAGAAAATATATAATTATGTATAACTATAATGAATTTTGTACATAAATAACTATATATGGATTTTGTCCATATATAAACATATATAGATATATTATATTAATTATATATAATAATATGTGATTATATACAACAAAAATTTATCGGGATATTTAAATGATGGAGGTATGCGAATTAAAAAAAAATGAAAAAAAAAAAAAAAAAAAAAAAAAAAAAATTCGCAGTGAGAATCGAACCAGCGGCCCCGCGATTACTAGACTCGAGCGCTACCGGGTACGCCACAAGGCCGGCTCGCATATCGTTGCATCTTTGTGGGATAAGAGTGCGCTCGAAAACTTCAAAGTCAATTTTCTCGAAAATTTCTGAATATGGCGTCGAACTGCTTTGGGATATTAATATTCGAGCTCTGAACTTCACGTACCATGAGTACGAAAAATTACAAAAATCCGACTGCCGTACTGTCCCCTTGTCGGTGGACAACGTCACAACTCATCACCCCGCGAGTTCCCGAGATCGAAACCACGTTACGGCGTAAGCGTTTGTCTGATATAGTTTTAAATTGAACCATTGATATATTCACAGCTCAAATATCATAGCCCTAATTAATGAACATCGAAGAATATCGTAAAAGGGTCCAATGATATAAATAATGTGCAAAAAATCCCGAAAATATAAATATATAGCCGCAAATTTTTTTTTATCCTAATCGCCACCTAATTTTTTGTTCCCAGTCGCTAGCTGAAAAAACTAGGTCATGGCTAGGTCAGAAATATAATACAGCCGTGAGATATCTCTTTCTATCTAGTCACCATCTAATTTTTTGTAATCAGTCGCTAGAGGACCAAAGCGTTACAAGGCTGGATTGTCAATCGCTAAGACGGCTAGCTAATGGGGATTCGAAACATCACTTTACTAGCTGGTGGCTAGGCGTTGATGAGTTACGTTTTCCACTCGGGTTGATTCTATGGGTCTATATTTCAATAATTAGCCATAGGGTTGAAGTTTGCATCGTTGGAACGAAACGAAAATTCTCTTCGATTTATTATTTTCATTATTGTCCAAAATCAAATTTTGCAAATGTGTTCCGGAATGCTAAATAATAATCCTAAAAGATGTTTGCGTGATTTTCGTTGCTCAAGTCCGCCAAAGAAAATTTGAAAAATGAAAAAAATAATTTTCGTTGCATTTCGACGATGCAAACTTCAACCCTATGGCTAATTATTGAAATATAGAACCATAGAATCAAATAGTACTGTGGAAAACGAGAGTCGAAGTATTTATTTTCAAATGGCCTTTTTTATATCCATTTTTAGTTAAAATGAATTTTAACTAAATTTTGCTTATCGAGATAAGCAAAAATTTGCTTATCGATAAGCAAAAATTTGCTTATCGAGAATTGTATGAACCGAATCAGAATTTTTTTTTGTTGAATGGTACAAATGAGGAGGCAAAAATATGAAGAATTTTCGTTGCATTCAAACGATGCAAACTTCAACACCGTAATTTTTATTACAATCTATAATTTTTGTATAGATTAACATCGTGGATCTCCTATGAGGATAAACAAAACTGTTTGAGTGGTTTTCGTACCCGAAATCGGCGGAAAAAACCTGAGCACTAAGAGCATAATTAACTTTCGTTGCATTCCAACGATGCAAACTTCAACATCATGTGTAATGAATATTCAAACATCGGTGCTCAGAAGAAATTGTTTTCTCGAAATTTGTTATGCTCATTTCAAAACGTCATTCATATTTACTGTGAAACCAGTACAAATATACGTAAGAAGAGTACACAGTGGAACCCGAGAACTTCACATTAGTGTACCACTGTTAACCATGTGTACATATGCAATGCTTTGTTCCTCCGCGAGAAGCAGAGTGAAATTCACGATGCATTTATATAGCATCGCAATGCCACGGAAAATTTCCCGAACGAATCACATACGGGAAATAGGTGCCCCAGAATTAAAAGAATTCACGATTACATCATATATGTCTTATACAATTTATGGGATAAAATATTAAGGGGCTATACCAGTGCGACACTTAAAAAAAATCGATATTTTTGTTGCCTTATTCGACAGTTTATACTTTCAAGAACATCTTGTAAAAATTTCAAGGCGGTATCTCTAATACCCGTATGGCAGCCTTCTAAGAGCAGCCGCCCGCGTTTTTCTCGAAATGAGATTTCTCAAATTTGCTGCCATTGTAACTGAAAGAGCAATTATCCGATTGACGAAATTTGAACTGGGTACTCTTGAATATATTTACTCTACAATGACGTAGGATATTTTTGGTGGGATGATAATTGACGATTTGGCTTTGAAAAAAAAAACGACCATTTTATAGGCAAGAAAACAGACTTTTTTTCATAACTACGCCATTTTGGTAGATTTTGATATTTTTCGAAAATCCTACGTCATTGTACAGGAAATACCTTCCAGTTTAAAGACATTTTTTCCTTCTTCGGTTTCAGCTACTCAATCGGCCGGAATCATGTCAGCAGTGGAGGAACTTTTTTTTTTTGACGCCTCCGAAGGCAGCATATAAGTCGCATGGATCTCAATATTTTTCTATGAAAAAAAAATGTAATATAGGTCAAATATAGCCAAATATATTCTTAATTTTCCGAAACATTTAATTGAGCACTTTTCTTTCAAAAAATTCCCGAAGATCACCCAAATTTTCAGCGTTCACACTGGTATAGCCCCTTAAAAGAATTCATGATTACATTATACATATCGTATACAATTTATGGGATAAAATATTAATACAAAAAAGTCTACGAGTGTGTGCGATCATATTAGGTAAATAATGCGCGTTTCGAAAATAATATTTATCGAGTTGAAATCATTTTAGAATTACGTCGATGTTTGCTGTTGTTTTTTCGAAAATCTTTCTAAAATTATAAAATTGTATGGCATTGAAGTTTGCATAGTTGGGAAGCAACGAAAATTTTTCTTGTTTCTTCATTTTTATTACAATTCATAATTTGTATAGATTAAAATCATGGACCTCTTAAGAGGATAAGAAAAAACAGTTTGATTTTTGTATCATAACTCGGCAAAAAAAACGTGTGCAATAGAAGAACAAATCAACTTTCGTTGCATTTCAACGATGCAAAGTTCCACATCATAAAATTGTAATATCTGTCTGCAAAATTGTTTTTTCAGGCTACGATTAAGCTGGTAGTGCCAGGGGCTGTTCACTTAATTCTTTAAGATAGGGCCAAATTTTGTCACCCCAAGAACATAATCAATACCACGATAATTACACGAAACCCATAGTTCCTGGATTTCTATTGTAATTTCCTTTTCCGATAGCAGTAAAGTAACAAATGATCTGGGATGCTAGTAGCGCTCCCTCAACTGTCTATGAAAAATAACGACGCCAACATTTAGAAAGAAAAAAGAAGAAAAAATTATTGATAAAAATTTCAATAAAAAATGATTCGATAATTCGAAAACGTACGTTTGCTGTCATGAAGTGTTCGAATATTTAAATATAAGAGGTCTTCGTCTCCTATGACGCGGACCCACTGTTTACAACTAAAAATAAATATTTATACTTGAATAACTTTTCATTCGACACCTTTAGTTTGATGCAAAATTAATAGATGTTTTTTTTTTTTTCAAATAAAAATCAATATTCTTCAATATAGGTTTAGTTTACAAGTTTTATATTGATATTTTAATACATCTGTACTTAGAGTTCTTCATTTATTAGAAAACGATAAAATTTACACGCGCTTTTTCTTTTGCTGTATTTGACTACTTAACCCATTAATGCCCAAGAATCGCGATTTTTTCCTTCATTTTCAAGCCAGATTTTTATTATATAAAAAAAATCATAAAAAATGAAGAGATACGTTCCCTAGTATTTTCGAGGGTGCTCTTTCAGAATCTGGGGTCAAAATCGGGTTTTATCCATTAGAGAACTTTTGCATTTTTGTCCGCCATATTGGATCCGCCATTTTTTATTTCGGCATTTTGAGAGCAGAATCATAATCAGCGACCTCGAAAACCCCCGAGTGCCACGTTTTATCCAATTCAAATGAACTTTTGCATTTGTGTCCGCCATATTGGATCCGCCATTTTTTATTTCGGAATTTTGAGAGCAGAATCATAATCAGCGACCTCGAAAACCCCCAAGCACCGTGTTTTATCCAATTCAAATGAACTTTTGCGTTTGCGTCCGCCATATTGGATCGGCCATTTTTAATTTCGGAATTTCGAGAGCAGAATCATAATCAGCGACCTCGAAAACCCCCGAGTGCCACGTTTTATCCAATTCAAATGAACTTTTACATTTGTGTCCGCCATATTGGATCTGCCATTTTGAATTTCAGAATTTTGAGAACAGAATCGTAATCAGCGACCTAAAAAACCTCCGAGTACCAATTTTCGTCCAAATCCAACTACTTTCCATTTGGGACACCGAGCGTGAAATTTTTCGTGTCACTCAGGGGGTGAAAAGCGCCATTTTGGGGGTGAAAATGTTGACAACGACGAATTTAAAAAATTGATTGTTCAATCGTCACTATTCTATGCACCAATGGTTGAAAAAAAAATCAGACTTTTCAACGGCTTCGAGGTGAAAAAAAATTTTGAAAAAAAAGTGTCATCGATTTTTCCTGTTTTTTTTTTGTTTAAAAGCCGCCATATTTTTTTTCCTAATGGACAAAACCCGATTTTGACCCCAGATTCTAAAAGAGCACCCCCGAAAATACTAGGGAACGTATCTCTTCATTTTTTATGATTTTTTTTTATGTAATAAAAAACTGGCTTGAAAATGAAGGACAAAATCGCGATTCTTGGGCGTTAATGGGTTAAAACACGGCAACTTGACATTCCTAAAAATCAATAACAATTTATGACAATTACCCTTTAATATAAATTTAAAAAGATAACAGAAAGCAAGGAAGGTCATAAGTTAAAAAATCAAAGTACTAAAGAATTGAAGCTGATAACCAATTTCCACATAGGATTGCAGTAAAATTGTTAACCAGAATGACATAATATGTTTTGCCGGCAGAGGGCCGCATCCATTATTATTATTTTCAGTGCTGCCACACTTACGCTATCGGGATATCGAGACTTTTAGTTCGTTAAGTTGTCACTTGGATGTTCTCGGACTCTGACCAAATTCGGCCCAGAGTAAACAGCCCCAGGGCAGGGCTAGAATACGAGGACATTGAAGTTTTTATCGTTGGAATGCAACGGCATTTTTGTTTATTTTTCATTTTCGTCATTATCCAAAGGTTTTTTACAAATTGAAGACGTAAATTTCTAATAAAAATACATAATAACCATTTGAGTGTCTTACACAGGCTCAATCGGCTAAAAAAATTGAACAATGATAAAGAGTTCACTTTCATTGCATTCCAACGATACAAACTTCAACATCATAGAATACGATGCTGCGGCAGGATCGATCATTTTGGGAAATTTGGTCTGTCTGTTTGTCGGTTCAACCGAATTCAACGTGAAAACGGCTCAATCTTTCATTGAGGTCTTTTTTATGGGGAGAAAAAACGCTTCTAGATTTTATCTGCACCCTGTGTCATGTGGATTCGTCAAGTACAACCTGATGAATAGCGACTTTTTTTCATACAAAAGCTCGTCTTCAGTAAAGACCCTACGAAGATCAGTTACATTAGTTTAAATCATTATCTGACACGATTTTTTGTTTTCTCTCCTGATGCCAGTATGGCTATGTATTGAGGTGAATTGTCACACCGACCGAGCGGCTATGTATGCGAGATGGACAGCTGATTTGCACATTCCTAGTGTTCTCCGAGACGGTTGATATTTCGGAAAAAAGAAAAACACCTTCCTTTCTGTTGAAAAACAAACGTCTACCCGAGTAGAAATCCTGCTCCGGCTACAAGAAAGACCTGATCAGGCTACGTGATTTCTTTTTCCGGCCTTGATCGGGATTTTTTATCAAGCCCTGATCATTTTTGAAACGCGCTCCCCGACTTCGGTCTGATCAGGGTAAACAATCAAGGCCTGATCAGGGTAAAACACAAGGCCTGATCAGGGTGAAAAGTAGAGGCCTGACATGCAGTTCGAAGAGAGATTTTTGCTGTTGCTTCGGAAACCTCCATCTCATTACGTCCTTCATCACTGCTAAAAATATTTAATTTAAATAGAATCTATTTAAATCGAAAAGGTTTTTTATTACGATTCTATTTATTTCAAATATATTTTATAGAATATAGAATAGAATATTTCATAAATACAAAATAAATTGAAATACTTAAATTAGAGCTCTACCACAATGATTTTGTATCATAATTCGTAATTCCCTGGCCTTCTGAAAGGATTTTTTTTAAAGAAAATATTTCTAAATTCACATGAGATCGAACCTGGTACCTACCCATAGCTACCCACGCTGCCCCTACGCTACCGAGTGTTTATAGCATTTTGGTCGCAGATATAGCATTAGAGACCACATGTGTTCCTATAATTATTTGTTGTATCACATAAACTATATCAATTAGTTAATATCATTGTAATAATTAGAAAGTTTTATTGAATATCATGCTATATATTTTTCAAGCATAACCTATATATACCTACATACCTATATAACCTATATATATATATGACAGACCATTAATTCAATTAAGTAGAAAAATGCTTGTCTCTATGAAAATTCTATGTAATTTAAAAAAAATTTAATAGATAAATTTAGTGTATTCAACTAAATAGTTTTTTGAACAGAGGAAACCGAATCACAGATTTATTAGGAACAAATAATACATTAGGAATAATAAAAATTGTACGCTAGAGTGGACAATATCTCTCGTCGTTTTGTCGACACGCTAATATATACAGTTCGTCTGGTGTATGATAATAGGTTAGGCGTGTAAAAGGCGCCAAACTGTATATAGGTCCAGTTACTTGATGATTGCTTGAAGCTAGCCGGATCAGACGAATTGAATCAAGCCGTAAGTCCAGTTGCCTGACCATCGCCTGAAGGTAGTCTGATCAGGCGAATTTATGCAAGCCGTAAATCCGTTTGCCTGACTATCGCCGGATCCTGGCCGGATCGGACAACTGGAGGCAACCGTAAATCCAGTTGCCTTACTACCGCCTAAAATAGGCCGGTTCTGACAAATCAAGGCACAGCGTAACTAAGGCCTCCGTGCTACAGCGTGATCAAGCCCGGATCAAATGTCAGGCCAGCCTGACAATATTTCTACTCGGGTACCTCTCCATTTGCTTGAAATGTAATTCAACTAGGACTATAATGCAAAACTTTAAAGAAAACGTGTTTTTTTTTCCAAGTTTATAGAAAACGTGTTCCTAATGCTAATCTTGGTATATAACCTTTGATACAATATAAGCTTGCGATATGTCTTCATACACAGCTACCGGCTAAGCAAAATAAAAGTTACGATCGTCTGGAGAATCGAATTCGATGACTTGCAGCACGCAAAATGTTCTTTTGCAACTGCATTTTGGTAAAAGTTTTGCAAATCTTTCGACGCTGCACGTTTGACACGTCGATGTTGGCGACGGGCCTTGAATATAATTTTTTCTCGCACTGAAAGAAGACGGCCAAGTGCAAAGGAGACGGGGTTGACAGCAGGTAGCAGAGAGGGAGCGAGAGAGACTATGGGAAAGCCTGTTGAGAAATCCACATGCGAACGACCATTGAGTTGTTCCTCACGCGTCTGAAGTTCAAGGTAAGAACGAGCAGGTGTTTCGTTCGTCTAAGGCTGCAAGGTGCAGTGTACTCGGCGGAATTGCTTAACTCACACATATATACGCGCACGCACGTGGATACACACACATAGAAATGACGTCCCATTTTAACTGCACATCCACGAATTTATTGATTTATCGTATAATCCAAGATGTTGTGTCAATTTTTCTTTAAGCTGCCATAAACGAAACGGTGAATTATGTAACGTCAAATTATATGGTTTTATGTAACGTTGGAACATAACGTGCACTTTGATCTCAATAACGAGCGGCACGGAATACGTGCGATTAGTAATAGTGCGACAGACACGGGGATAATGATAGTAATGAAAAAGTGAACGGTGTGCCACGTGACGTCTGTAGGAGAGAAACAGCGAGAGCAAGTCACAAGTTTAAGGGGGAGAATTCTTAGGTACGGTTAATAACGAACCAATTAAGGTCTTGCATCTAGATGAAATTTTGGAAAATATCGACATTTTGCTTTCGACGAATGCGCAAAATAAAACATCTCAAAAATATTCTCTGATCATTTCAAGTCCATTTGTTCTAGATTGAGGGAATTATGGACGTTTTTATATGTTGGTTTAGCGAACCGACCAACTTTGAACGCGTTTTTCTCAAAATGACTTTTTCAAATCGGTGACCACTATGTCTCAAAAATCACCGCACCGATCAACTTCGAAGTTTACAAGCTTCTTTTACATGTCAAAAGCAGTGCTTGAAGAAAGGAATTTTTTTCGATGCAGTTTTTTTATCAACGAAAATAGAGCGTTTTGTCACCGGAAATTGATACTTTAACGTTGAATCTTTTTTTGTTTAATCAATATTTTATCCGAGCAGTAGATAATTTCAAGCAAAAAAAATGCGTTTGATTGTTTTTCGGATGATTTGTTACCGAACAGCAATGGTCACCGCGATAAGAACGTTTTTCCATTGTATCCACCAAAATTATAAATATTTTTCAATGCAAAAAATTGTAACGGATACTCAAAATCATACTCTTTAATGTAGAAAATAATCATTTTGAAACCTGCGCACATTTTCCCAGCGAAAGTTCACAAAAATTCCACTTTTTCCCGGCCACTAGGTAGGTGTAACCCGTTCAAAGGTAGGCAAAGTTAATCCAAAAATTGACTTCGTTAATTGTTATTACGCTATTCAAAAAGTTGACTTCGTTAATCGTTAAAGCGTTAATTTCTTGAAAATTTTACGCAACATCACGTTCTCGGTTAAAGTTGACAATCTATATGAAATTGTAAGTAATTCGTATCATTGTTTTACCAAACGCTTATTTAAAAAATTAATCAGTTAAATAAGGATTTTATAGTCAGATTAATACATAAATACTTTTTTATAACAGCATGGGTACATAGTACTGCAGTAGGTAGATATAGAGTATAATAGGGTCTAGTAGAGTAGGCTAGATAAGGAAGGCAAATGAAAAACTAAGTAGAGACGTTAAAGAAGAGGCGGTAGCTGATTGTACCGAACCAATTTAGGTTTGGAGGTGTGTCGTTCTCTCGTTGAACGCAGTATAGGGTTCTTGCTTACACGCACGCTATGCATAGCTACTCATCTCACTTGCACTTGCGCCGCGCACTTCATATGTTCGCCACCGGCCCCATGGGGGTGGTGCGCACCGCGAAGACGAAGTAACGAATTTAAATTAACGGAAGTTGATAAGACCGTTAGTAGTTTTTGAATTTAACTTAAAAGTTAAATCATTAAGCAATATGTTAACTTCGTTAATTAACGGATTAACGTTTTTCTTCCCAGCTTTGAACCCGTGAAGGAAACACGCGGCTCTGCAGAGGTAATCCTCTCGACCCTTATCTAAACGATTTATAAGGTCAGGTCGTGATTTCTACGTTTTCAAACTCGATGCAACCAATCGGGGCGAAATTTTCCTAAGCGAATGCAGACTTATGGACTTTGTGTTGTCGAAAATGGCGACTTTTATTTCTCTGGTATTTGCATTGTGAGAAAAGCGTCCGGCAAAAGTGCAACCTCGAAGATTCGGTAAGATTACATCGAGAACGATCGAAAAAAAAGATGAAATTGAAGTTTGCATCGCTGGAATGCAATGAATTTTTCTTTCTCACATTTTTTCGTCAGATTTAACGGAGACTTTGTCCTTGAAATTTAGCGAGAGATGTTAGCGGCTCAACATGAGCAGCTAGAAGAAGAGGAGGGATGCCTCTATGGACCAGGCATTGCCGATTAACGGTAATTATAAACACATTTGTGTTTATAATTACATACATACATACATTACAAAATACATTACAATTCCTTTACAATTCCTTACAATTCCATTACAAAATACATTACAAAACTTTAAACGCGTTTTTCTCGAAAAAACGTTTTTAAAAATGGCTGACATTCTCCTGACCGCTGTAATTAACATATCGACCTGAAATTTGGAGAGCATATACAGACAATATGCCTTCACGGAATGACGGATCGTTTTTTCGATAGATACATTTTTGCATTTATTATTTATCTTTTTATGCAAAAAAAACGCGAAAATTCGATTTTTTTTAATTGCCGCCATTTTCCGAAATTTGTACTAAACGAAAAACCCATCCGTCATTCCGTGACCAAAGGGTCACAGATTGATAATATGCTTTGAATTTGTGTTTCAGATCAACAAAGAGGGGGCAGTGATGTCAGCCGTTTACCTCCCGCGATTTGAGGACCTGTTTTCGCGGAGCTGCAAATGTCGCCATTTTGATTTTTTTTTCGGAACATTTTTTTTTAACGTTCTGTATATCATGAATAAAAGCAAGAAAAAAAACCGCACTCAAAAAGCTTTACTCGTTTCCTTTAAAAAAAAATAAAACGTAAACACCTTCAATATGGCACTCCAAGGACAAAGTCTCCCTTAAGCTACAAAAGTAAGTGAAGTAT
Organism: Ophion obscuratus; assembly: GCA_964007375.1. Lineage (NCBI taxonomy): Eukaryota > Metazoa > Arthropoda > Insecta > Hymenoptera > Ichneumonidae > Ophion > Ophion obscuratus. The sequence goes on from OZ023312.1 coordinate 79,138,276, forward strand.
TTTTGAGGATTTTCATTTGGAAATATACAATCTTATTCTGCAGAAAAACAATTTCGTATAATGATGAAAATGTGGTAATTGTAAGAAAGAATTTTCATTGCATTCCAACCACGCAAACTTCAACACCACGAAAAAAGACTTCAGTTGCAGAATTTAAGGTCAATTTAGACACGTGTGATATATTTCTAGACGTAAAAAATCAGTATCGTGTACCCGAGTAGAAATTGTTCTAGCCTGTCTGAGTCACGACCTAGTAACTAGCTCGCCCAGTTGAGCTCATACGAACTGACCAATGGTTGTCTGGCTATGAGCTAGTAATATTGTGGATGTTTTGTTATCCAGCCCTTGTCTGGTCACTGCCCAGCTGATCTTGGTCACAAATGACAAAGTGAGGTTACGTGACTACGTGTAGTTCCATCAAGCGAATGACTCATGGCTGGCTAGCTAACTTGAGTTTTAGATGGCATTGCAAAAGAAAAAAATTCTCAAGTGGGCATAACGCCATGACCTAGCGAACACTAGCTAACTACGGCTATGCGCCCCTTCGCTAGAGAACTGCCCATCCGATCTAGGTCACAAATGACAAAGTGTGGTTATGTGAATACGTGTAGTTCCATCGAGCGACTGGCTCATGGTTGGTTAACCAACTTGAGTTACAGATAACGTTGCGAATGAATAAAATCCTCGAGTCGGTATCTCGCGATGACCTAGCCAACAATTCCCAACTGCGGCCGCACTAGCCGGAATAAATCATCGGACAAATACAATTTAAGGTTATGTAATTCTATGCGATTATCGCTCTCAATGCGAACGCAATTGACTCATTCATCGGATAATGTTATTTACATTTGTTAATCCACCCATTTTTCAATAATCTGACATTGTGTAGTGTAACATATGTAGACGATAGGAAAATTCAGAAATTAAACAAGTAGAACTGGCTCAATGGACAACGCCACAACTCATCACCCAGCAGAGGTCCCGGAATCGAAACCACATTACGGCGTAAGCGTTTGGCTGAGATAATTTAAAATTGAACCATTAATACAGCGCAAATATCATAACCCTAATTAATGAACAACGAAGAATATCGTGAAATCGTCCAATTATGTAAATAATATGCAAAAAAATCACGAAAATATAAATATATAGGCGCAAATTTTGTTTTATCTAATCGCCACCTAATTCTTTGTTTTCAGTCGCTAGCTGAAAAAACTAGGTCATGGCTAGGTCAGAAATATAATACAGCGGTGAGATATTTCTATCCAGTCACCATCAAATTTTTTGTATTCAGTCACTAGAGGACCAAGGCGTCTTAGCGATTGACTACCCAGCCTTGTAAGCTGGGTAGTCAATCGCTAAGACGGCTAGCTAATGGCGATTTGAAACAACACTTGACTAGCTTGTGACTAGGTGGTGATGAGTTACGTTTTCCACTCGGGTTATATTCTAAGTCGAGATATTTAATGCCGGAGTTAGCAACTGTTCACATATCGCCTGTGGCAACTTCATCAGATACTGGCGCTAGCTCCGTTCTTTCAATATTAAAGGGTGTCTCAAAACGACTTGACATTTATTAATAAAACGTGTTATTAATAAAACGTGTTATTTAATTGAAAAGTAGGAATATTTTAATTTTAAGATAAGGTAAAAACATGGCGCTTATGTGTGGAACACGCATGTTCTTGTGTCAATTGGATCTTGTAAGCATGTATATGCAGATCTTGCGTTAAAATTCGTTGCACAGAGCATCTTGAAATGTTCAATTCCTGAGCACGATGGCGAATCGAGGTGGAAGGATTTTCGTCAACACTCGCACTCATTGCGGCTATGTTTTCATTCGGCCGATCGGTACGAGGACAGCCACTGCTTTTCGCGGTCAGAATTGAACCACTAACCTCAAATTTTGCAATTAAATTCACCACAGTGTTGCGAGATGGTGCGTTATGATGACCAAAAGACGTGCAGACTTTTCTAACCGTCTATGCAAAATTTGCACCATTTTTGTAGTGAACTTTCACAATTTCTATACATTGCTCATTCGTGTAATTCTCCATGATTAAACCTCAATACTTCCTGATGCCAGTTGTCAAAGATTAGTACTCTATGTTCGCTACAAAAAAATGTGGCGTGCAATTTGAAATGTCCGGGACATCCTTTTTTTTAATACCAGACATCAGCGAACTACTATATGGACTCAATCGAAAGATCAACGCTCAATGTTCAATTTTTTATCATGTGGTGTGAGGGAAACTCTTTCACACTAGTGAAGACCGGGAACTGCATTGACACTACCAATACCTCGCTTTTCGCTCGAAGTGTCTAACCTTCAGGGGTCTTCTCACTTTATACGCTAAAAACGGCTATTTTCATGATCATTAAAAATAGGTTTATATTGGGTTGGTACAAAAATCTTGCAACACTTTTTTTTCAATTAAAATATTTTTCCTAATAATGAAGTTCGAGAACATTCGAGAATAGGAAATACAAGAATGGTCTAGAACCTTCCATGCCGCAGGATATATAAGGGAGTCAGATGTTCCGCGGAGTCAGTATGAACAAAGATGGATTAACGTGCACTTCGAGCAATCGCATATTACGAATTCTTGCAAGGGCATTCTGTAAGAGCTGCAGCCCGTAATATGTGCAGTGCATTCAAGGCTAATGTAGTTAATTATTCAACGGTCTCCCATTGGTATTAGCGTTTTCGTTCTGGCGATACATCTTTTGAAGGCAAACCTAGGTCCAGCAGGGAATCGATTGTGGACGATGAAGAACTGCGAGCACTTACAAAGGCAAAGCCTAATATGTCGTCACGAGAATTAGCCAACAACTCAACTGCAGTCATCCTACTATCCTTCGACATTTACAAGAGATGGGATATAGGAAAGTTGATTCGTCTTGGATACCGCACAATCTCAGCGAATCAAACAAAGCAACACGCATGTCCATCTGTCTTTCACTCCTGCATCGTCCGCAAAGAAAGGATTTTCTTCAAGAAATAGTCATTGGGGATGAAAGCTGGGTGTTGTATGTTAATCACATGCGCAAGCGTCAGTGGCTATCGAAAGGTGAAAAACCAGAACCGACCCCTAAACGGCCCCGTGAAATGAAGATAGTTTTACTCTGTTGTTGGTGGGATTCTGAGGGCATGCTTTATTACGAATTTCTGCCAACCAACACCACAATACAGGCAGAGATTTATTCTGCACAACTGCAAAAGGTGGCTAAAATTATGAAACAGAAAAGGCGTAAACGTCTTCACGTTCGGCTTCTCCATGACAATGCTCGACCCCACGAAACTATTTCACAGCTAGGATGGGAAGTTCTACCACACCCACCGTATTCACCAGACTTAGCACCTACCGACTATCGCCTGTTTCGAGCTTTGAAGAACTATTTACGGGATAAAAAATTTGATGATCTGTCAGATCTCAAAAATACATTGGACGACTTTCTTAATTAACGATCAAAAGAATTCTGGTCTGCGGGCGTGCAAAGTCTACCAGAGCGTTGGGCAAGAGTTGTAGATGCGGAGGGAGCCTACATTACTGAATAATCGTTTATTGTTAAAATAAAATATTTTTCTTTTTTACTCGTGTTGTGTGTTGCAAGATTTTTGTACCAACCCAACATTATAGATATTGATATAAAAGCTGTTAGCCGTAATAAATATACTTTCGAAATACATTTTTTTAAAATTATTTATGTATTTATGTAACCCAAACAAACTTTAAACGCGTTTTTCTCGAAACGTTTTTCGACGCTTGTTGATAAAATCTTCGAAACTACTGAACTGATCCTTATAAAAATTTAACCACATATTCTTTACAACTATAGGTATAGCGCATGTCAATAATTTTTTTAATTTTGATATTTACTATTTTTTTAACTCGATGAGCAATTATCCGATTCACTTGAAATTTGAACTGAGTACTCTTGAACATATTTACTCTACAATGACGTAGGATATTTTTGATTGGATGAAAATTGACGATTTGGCATTGAAAAACGACCATTTTATAGGGAAGAAAATAGAGTTTTTTTCATAACTACGCCATTTTGTTAAATATTGATATTTTTTAAATCCTACAACATTGTACCTTCCAGTTTAACGACATTTTTTCTTTTTTCGGTTTCAGCTACTCAATCGGCCGGAATCATGTCAGCAGTGAAGGAACGTTTTTTTTGCCGCCTCCGAAGACAGCGCATAAGTCGCTTAAATCTCAATATTTTTCTATGAAAAAAATTATGTAATATAGGTCAAATATAGCCAAATATATTCACAATTTTCCGAAACATTTAATTGAGTACTTTTCTTCCAAAAAATTCGCGAGTCACCCAAATTTACAGCGTTCACACTGGTATAGCCCCTTAACTACCATTTTCGTCTATAAATAGTGACTCAAATAAATAATTGTGTTTAAATGCATTACGAAAGTGTATTTGTTAAGTGCAACAACTTTTATATCAATATCTATAATATAAACCTATCAAACAAATTCATGAAAATAGCCTTTTTTAGCGTCTAAACTGAGAAGATCCCTTAATATTATGCTAAAAGTATATTTGTTTACTTTTCATTCTAAATCCCCCTAGTGGCCAAAACCACCTACACCGATTGGTCATGCAGTAATGGCGGCACTTTGTTTAAATAATAATAACTTCATTGTTTATCAATATTTTCAACTAAAACTCAAACTTAGCAAAACTGTGTATTGATTGTTTGTGAAATCTCGACTTCGTCACCTCGTTGAAAATCGACCTGTTTTTTGGACCCCGAGTTTACGCAGACCCGTTGAACACGTCTAATCAGAGAACTAATCAGCTGTATAGAGATTGTCATTGGCGATCTGTGGCAAGACAATATCAAAGTGCATCGATCTACGTGTAAATACGTGCAAACGAAATATTGGGTAAATTTACGTGCGCCGAATGGTCACAAAGCCAATTTTCGTTATCGTGAGCCACTTTCGTTGACCTCTCAGATTATCGAGGAGAATAATCAAGCTAGAATGCAAATGAAAGTTCACCGCGTGAACCGGAAATACAAATAATTTGAACTGCGAAATACTTTCTATCGGCGAAGCGCCCATTAATAATAAACTTTCCTCGTTTCGAATTATTCATTATTTATCCCCCGTCGAAATGCACTGTACCCTTTTACATCCCGAAAGAGAAATCGATGGAATCCGTTTTTATATGGTGTTAAAGTTTGCATCGTTGGAATGCAACGACTTCTTTTTTTAAAATATTTTTCTAATTATGCAAGATCCTTTTTTATATATTCATATTATAGATCTCTGAATAAGTGTCTTAAAAAATAATTGAAGGATTTTTGAAGGCACAATTTGGGAACGAAATACATAAGTACATTCATTTTCATGGCTTGGCTTCATTGTTGGCAACGATGCCAACTTCACTATCGTGTTTTTGTTCTGAGGCAGTTTTATTTAACGACGTTAAAGCGTTACCCACAATCCAAGATTTACAAAAATGTATATACATATATATTGTTGTGTGGACTAGCCTGAGTCCTTACAATTTTTTTTGATTTTTTTTCACCACAAAACCCCAGCGATCAATAAAAAATCGTTCAATGCATGTAATTTTACGTGTGGTTAGATGGGCAAGAAGTTCACGCTGCGGGTGATGTAATTTTATTGGCTATTAATCACCAATATGAACCATTTCTAACAACGTATAAACGTAGAACTAAACCTTTGTAAACATTTAGAAACAAAACCCATCTTGCCCATCGTAAACCACATATATCGATGGCATTGAAGTTTGCATCGTTGGACTGCAACGAAAATATATATTTTTCGTATTCCCAAATTTTCTTTCGGAACAATTCGGCTACGAAAGTCATTGAAACATTTTTGCGAATCTTTATGAAAACATCTATAGCCAAAAGCTGCAAAAAAGATTCAAAATAATAATAAAAATGAAGGAATTAAAAAATCAAAAATTTTCGTTGCATTCAGCGATTTTCAGCGAAAATTTTCGTTGCTTCAACATCGTATATATTCAAAATTGAACCATCAAGGTTTGATAAAAGATTACGAATCTTGGCTGGCGAATGAAGAGGATTGCAGCCGACCTTAATGTCCGCGACGTTGCCGTATTTCGACAACACTCAACATTAATCAATGGTAATAATAAATAATCTCGTGACATAAATATAAATAGGCATAATTATAAATTACTCAAAATTCTATTCTGTTTCACAAAATATTCGCTAACGCAGTATTTTCATAATAATCATCGATAATGTTTTACTCTTTCACGTTGGTAGTAACACAAAAGTTTTTTTTCCCGTAATAAAAATACAAAAATCCATAACTTGGCTATTAAATTATTTTATGAAAAATTAGTATGTATAGAATAAACCTATACCTCGAATGGATATTTGAGGTTATAAAAAACACCCCGAATAAGAAAAATATAAAGTTAACCAGAACTAGAATATCCCTTCGAATCTTCCCGTACGCATCCACGGTACAAATTCCTACCGAATCTACATTTGTAAACACAGAATGCCTTCCGCATGCTCGTCCCGGATGACCTTGAGAAACGTTCCTTTTTTTCAAGGCCCCTAGTGCTGACATCTCGCACTAGGAAGACGAAAATCGGTTAGTGGTAAAAAAAAAATCCTGCAACGATGGAACCATGCGCGTAAAACTTGCAAAACAAACGCACGCTCCATCGATTCCTGAGAAATGAAGACGTTGCAATGTTTCTCGAATTGCCCCGGAAAAAAAGGGACTCTGGCACGGAAACGAGTCCGTGTACCCACCGGCTTAAAAATTGTGCGGCAGTCTACTCGGGAGTCCGAGAATTCGTCCACCACTTTTCACAACGTGAGAAAAAATCTTCACCAGGGCGCGCGCGCGTTTCTCTCTCTCTCTCTCTCTCTCTCTGGCGTAACGAACGGTAAATTTTTATTCTCCTTTTACCGCCTGGACCCACCGAAAAATACGAGCGAATACTTCGCGTCTTGTGTCCCGCGTACTCTACAGGCCGGCAAAATAGAAATTTCATAGTCGCGAGCTCCGCCTCCCCCCTCTTTCTTTTCGTCCCTTGCGCGTGGTGTGCGAAAATTTTGTGGAAACACCGAAAGGGAGGGGGGATAAGGGGGGTTTCGAAGATTGAGGAGACAAAAGTTTGAGATTGAGCGAGAGATGGCGTTTGGATCATTTCCAGGAGCCCGAGAAGTGAGACGAAAGGAATTCGACCACGCGCGCCGGCTATACGCTGGCACACCGTGGGCGGGGATCGCCCTATCTCTCTTCCTCTTCCTCGCAGTATTTCGCGCCGGGTCGCCGAGCCACAAAAAATATTGAAAAATAATATCGCGCTGTAACCACGCGTTCCTCCCTGACGTAGAAATGTTCAATTGCCCTACTGCAAAACTGTGTAACGTTCTATAAAACACGCGTGTGTTCGTGTGTATCGATTACAATCGCGCAAGTCTCGATGAAGGGTCGGGATTAATCGATAAATAAATAATGGAAACGTGTGCGTGAGACAGGATGAAAGACTTGCCTCTTCCCACTTCGCACTCCCCGCCCTCTCTCGATATCAGTAGAATCGAACGTTTATCCCTCCCCCTCACCTCTTATTTCTCACCGTTTCTAACGGGTTCTCGTTTTGTCAAAGCTTCCGAGGCGACCCGAAGTTTCCGGCTCTAACGGTACGTCAAAAATACTGAGCTCCAACCAAACGAGGATTGTTCGTGAAAAACGATTTTTTTTTGCTCTTTTTCGTACGAATTTTCACGGACTTGGCGTGTATTTTCTTTCCCGGCAGTTCTCACTTTACGGAGGTCCGGGAAAAACGCCGATCGAACTTTCCGGCGCCGTCGTCACGCACACACACACATACACGCACGCACACACAACTCGAATTAATTATTCGTAAGTTTTATTTTATATTCCCTCGTGAGGCATGCACGAAATGTATGACACACCGTTCGCGCCCTCGCGTGCTTTACGGTGGGATAATAATTGTGAAGCACGCACCCGCGAGACGGCGCGCCGGAGACTACTGGCCTCGCTCTCCAGGGAACTGCGCTATCGGTACTCGTACAACCGGGTTAAAGCCTCCTCTACACCCTCCTTCTTTTATATATTCGCTTTGGTGAAACTCTTACGCCTTTGGTGGGGATCGCCGCTGTGTGTACGTGTGGGCGCCTATGTGTCCACGTCACAGCGTGTATATGGCACTTTGCGTGGCAATGTTATTATTATATTCATTGAAGGAGATAAAAAAAGTGCGTGAGGAAGTGTGCGAGGGAGAGAGAGGTGGTCGACAATATGGCCGTTGTCGATTGGACGACGCGCCACTCCTGCCATTCAGCAGATTCGACGGGCTCGGGCGCCACCGGCCCGACAACCAATTACAATCGCAGCCTCGTTTTTAGCGGCTCTTTTCTTCGATCCCGAAAGCGCGTTATCGCGCATACGCGAAAGAGAAGAATAAAAGAGGAAAGGCGACGGAGAAATTATAAAGTGGGCGCAAGGTAGGATGCGATGATAACGAAGAGTTTGAGGAGAGTCAACATTGTTTATCATGTGGGCCGCGAGCGGGACAACGATAGACATTTTTCATCGAGGATTAACTGTACCGATCAATGCCGGAGGAATCTATTTTTCTTTTGTTAAACATCTTTTTTTGCTAACAGTTCAACTTTGATCGAAGTTTTTGTGAAGTATTACCGCAGTGTTTTCGCAAAAGGGAAATCATCAAATTTTGGAAATTTATAGGTTTTTATACGAAATCGTAGATGGCGCGGGAATATTAACGTCACGGAGTGCAGTTAAGTCGGAATGACACTCGCTGAGCAATTTCGACGCGTACGTCTTTTGCTGCAGTACACTGTAGGTTTTTAGCACGGTCTTACATACAGGTCTTGCAACCACGGTCTTACATACAGGTCTGACAACGGCGGTAGTGGGGGTAGGCACCTTTAGATGTTTTGCTTTTTATTCCGATTTCTGTCGCTTGGTGCGTGACGGCAAGGGAAAGTAGTGGTGCGACGAAGAGAGAAATAGCTCTTGTGTCCTTTTCCCCCCTGACCGCAACGCATGTGCCGTTGGCTGCGTGACGTAAACACCTTGCCCCATTCGCCGATAAGAGGTAAGGGGGAAACTACTTCCCCTTGCTAGTAGCGACGCGTAGCGGCGCCTAGTGAATCTAAAATTAAAACATATAAGAGTGCCTACCCCCACCACGAAAATTTAGCTTCGTTGCAAGACCTGTATGTAAGACCGTGCTTGCAACGAAGCTAAATTTTCGTGGTGGGGGTAGGCACGCTTATCGGCTTCACTTTCCGATTCACGAGGCGCCGCTACGCGTCGCTACTAGCAAGGGGAAGTAGTTTCCCCCTTACCTCTTACCGGCGAATGGGCCGAAGGTGTTTACCAGGGAGACTAGAGAGATGTTTACGTATGTTTTTGTGGTACGATCAAGGAAACTAGAGAGGAGGAGTCGACACTCCCGCCTCAAACAGTTCTTTCAATCGGTCGCAGAGGTGTAATGCTCAGTTCCGCCGCAGGCGTCGCTAGTGTTCCCCAGAGCCCATAATATATAGTAATACAAAACTGCATAAGGTGAAACTGACCGTGTTATGGCGGCAAAATTGTTTGCGCCTGTCATACACAAATATATCTGTAGTGTACACCAGCACAGCAGCTATCGAACTATGTGTATAATAATGGAGATGACTCCTCGCGAGTCAATGAGATAAAGGGAAACAGTAAACACTCTAGGTAGGAATTATAAAACAAATTTCAACTATTGATGGCAGTAAATTAAAAAATATATTCTTCCATGTTATTTTTGTTCGAGTTCTTTTGGGATCGGACGAGTTCTTTGATTGGTTAAAACTGCTTCGATTCGCTCGCACAACCAGATACCTGTACGAATGCAAAAGAAACAAATTAAAACTACCGAGGCTCGAACTCAGGACCTTCAATACAGTAGCGTTCTACCAACTTCGCCACACAATCATCTGCCAATAAATTAATAAAATCATCTCATATTTAAGTGATTGCCGCGCTTGGGGTTCAATTAGGCTTGACGGCTTGTTCGGTTGGTTCATCGCTTAATTTAATTCATATTCAGCTTCATTTTTAAACGTAACTAGCAAATAACCAGGTTTCATGGGTATACATATAATAAGCACGTGTTGAAAAGACAACCCCAGCATGTAGAGCCAACATTCCCGCATTCGCCCGGTTTCTTGCATGTACATGTTATTATTATTATTTATGATTATTATTATTGTACAGGAAAACAGAGTAACGCGCATCCGAATAATAAATACATTACGAGATACATTACGGTTGGTTTATCGCTTTATTCGCGTTTCATTATAATTAGCTATATTTTTTAACATAACAGGCAAATCATACTTTTCCATAATAAAATAACTCGTGTTGTACTTATTATATAATTATTATATATGATATGCTTTCATTAATATTATTTATATTTTATTGATTATATATATGTACACAATATTATTATATATTATAATAGAAGGAATCCCCACTTGGGTGTATTATCGTTCGGGTGTGCGAGAGAGAACGCACCATGACTGTTCCAGGTGAGCACGAGAGAGAAACACGATCACCCCAGTTTTGCGATTGGTCGTTGAGGAGGAGCTCGGACCTTATGCAGTTTTGTATTACTATATATTATGGGCTCTGGGGAACACTAGCGACGCCTGCGGCGGAACTGAGCACTACATCTCTGCGACCGATTGAACGAACTTCGTACACACAGGCTAGGATAGGGAGTTTGGACTCCTTTACTCTAGTCTCTTTGCTCCATGCTCTAATACTTGCTCTACTCCCTCCACTCCGCAAAACGTCTCGCCGCATCATTTCGTCAATTCTAACCTCCGCAACCTGTACAGTTTCTTTGTTTTCCCGATATTGATGGTCGATTTGAAAGTGTTTAATTATTAAACAATAGTCGCAGCATTCGTTATCCAAGTGATTAAATAGAAATTATTTTTGGCCGATTCATTTCTGTATTAAAGTGATTAGATGGATTTTCGGGCTTGGTGTTTTGTTATCAGAGTCATTAAATAAAAAACATTTTTGGCGGTTTTCGATTCTACATTTAACAATGCCTGCGTGCCTTATTCTTGGCTGCACGTCGGGTTATAAATCAAACAAAGAGAAGTCACATTTTTTCAACGTACCACGCGATTCAGAGACCTTAGAATTATGGAAAAAAGCCATCGGACGCACAAAAAAATCCATCAAGCCTGGGCAGTCCGTGTGCGACAAGCATTTTCGACCAGACGAAGTATTGTGGAAACGAGAATTGCTAGGCCCTGACGGCGCGGTAATTGGTGTGGTACGCACGATAAGTAGAATAATTTGGATGAAAAGAATTATTTAATTTCAGGCTTTTTTAATCATTGTACAATGCCTTTTTAGTCACCGTACAAAATCCCTCGATTGGTGAAAGGATCGACGCCGTCGATATTTGCTTCGACGGAATGTACGAAGCCAGAACCATCGGCAATAGTTGAAAATGCATCACATCCGGAGAGTGATTCCGTAGAAGCCATGAATGTCGGCAATAATCAATCGTCCGACGCTGCGATACCCGAAACGAGTCAGTCTCCAAAGGAAGAGTCAAAAGAAGAAAATTTACCCGCGAATTGTACGGACGTTTTTCTAACGGAGCCGCATGCTGAAAGTTCTCACGAACCAGTGGCACTGCTTACAAGCCAAGAATTGATTGAATTAAACGTACCGCCGGTACCTGGATGGGTTAAACAGAACATGAGACACGACGATACGACCAGCGTCGTATTCTGTAAATTAGAGTACCGTAGAGGCGGCGATGTACTGAAAACCTTTCCACTCAAGGAAGTCATAGTTACGAGTAATATGTCGGTGCAAGTAAATATTTTGAGTCAGCCATTGAGCATCACTGACCTGCAGCTCGAGCTCGGTCCTGTACTCACGATCGAACAATTGCAAGCCCTGCTGCTCGAACTGGACGCACTCAAAGTGTGTACAGGTGCAAAGTTACAAAAGGAGCTGGATGAAATCGACTGTCGCGTCGTTAGTAAAGATGTCAGCGGAACATGGCGACACGTTAAATGTTCTCTATTGCTGTACGACGCGACAGTCTGCAAATTTTGCCGGAGCGTAAAAAAGACCGCCGCAAGGAAGATTCGAAGAACCGAGATACGTGGAGAGCCAAAACGAATTCACCTACAATTGTCTCCGCAAGAGAAAAAACATTTATCGCGACTGAAAGAAAAATTTAAATCCGTACAAAAAGCTGTGAGACGCGCGAAAAAAGGAATTTTAACGTCAAAGTCCGAGCTTGATGCGTGCCAAGAACAATTGAATGCGTATAGTGAGAATTCGTTGGAGGAGGTTCTCGAAACGGCGAAGCTGCCTAGAAAGCAAACAGATGCTCTGAAAGAAATCGTTGCCGCGGCCAAATTTAAGGACTCTAAAGGAAAACGATCCACGGAAGAATGGATGCTATTGTGCATGTTGATGCACTTGCGCTTTGCTTCTTGGTACAACTTCGTACGTGTCAATAACATACTTCCACTTCCGTGTCCTCGAACTATCCGAAGGTATTTTATATACGATAATCATAATATTGATTGTTAAAAAACTACGGTTAATGATTATTCATTCCAGAGTCAATTTATTCAGTTTTCGTTATCGTGCGTGCTTGTGCTTACCTTTTCATAGATATCTCTCTAACGTCAATGCTTCGTGTGGCTTCTCGATGATGAATTCTTCGAAGTAATGAAATTGGATGTCAAAGAAGAAAAATATTAAGAAATACGGAATTCTTCTCCTCCGTGAAATAGCATCGCGAGACAGTATCAGTGTCGATACAGAGTTTGTGACGTATGAGGGATTGGTCGATTTCATGATGGACAGAGAAGAAACTTCAGAATTTACCGATAAAGTTAATCATGGCCTGGTAATCATGCTCCAGCCGTTGTTCGACGATTACACGCAGCGAATAAAAGCTTCCGCTTCTCGACGATCTGTTAAAGGATACGTTTTAGCGCAACTACTTGTTAAGGGGTGAGATGCAGTAGAGGCGTGAAAAAAAGAACATTTTCAATAGTTTTTTTAAAATAGTAATTAAGTTTGTTTTACAAAAGTGGTTACACAGACTTTTTCTGTTATGTTTCAACTTGACTTGTACAAATTTTCAAAGAAAAATATTGATTATTTATAAAAATATCGCCATCTTTGTCGGGCCTCCTTCGGCATGTAGTGCTTTGCGGTGACCATCATAACATTTTACTGAATCATCTGAAATGAAAAAACTAAAAAAATCATTATTTTAATTATAAATCTAGTCCTTAATCGAAGCTTTTTTTAACTAACAAAATGGCGGCTTCCGACAGAAAATTTTCGATTTTCGACCAAAAAGTCGCTCGTTTATTGTTTAAAAAATAGAAATTTTCAACAAAAATGAAAATCTTTCGATTAAGGACTAGTTTTTAATGCTATCCAAATATATAGTATTTAATGCACACCAAATTTCATCAAAATCCATCGAGTGGTTTTTGAATTATAGTGGTCACCGACTTGAAAAACATAGTTTCGAGAAAAACGCGTTTAAAGTTTTCCGATGTGGATAAGGTATTACATGTTCGTAAAATTTTGAGCTCGATGGATGAAGCTAAACTTTTTTTGGATAATGTTCCGAAAAGCCCATATGTCGGATCGACTTGAAGTGTAGTACACTTACGTTTTTTGGCCTCCTGAGCACGAATATGAAAATGAAAATTGGCGCAAATTTTATCTTCAAGGTCAAAACTCAAACAAGTCGATTTTTGAGCGGTTTTTCTAGGTTATTTCAACAACTATTGATCTGAGGTAAAAATATTTTAAACAAAAGTTGTAGATTATGCGTAAATGTACGTTTTAGGTTCTATACATTTTTTTCCTAAAACCATTTTTGTTCGAGAAAAACAGGATAATGCCCAACTCAAATCGCTAAGCGAGGCGCAGGGCACCTCGGATGGGTACGTGAAATCGCGGGGTGCGTAGAACACTGGGGTGGGTTTGTTGGGCACCTTGGATGGGTGCGTGGAATCGTGAGGTGCGTAGAACACTCGGGTGGGCGCAGGGCACCTCGGATGGGTGTGTGGAATCGCGGGGTGCGTAGAACACTTGGGTGAGCGGAGGGCACCTCGGATGGGTACGTGGAATCGCGGGGTGCGTAGAGCACTGGGGTGGGCTTGTTGGGCACCTTGGATGGGTGCGTGGGATCGTGGGGTTCGTAGAGCACTGGGATGGGCGGCGGGCACCTCGGATGGGTGCGTGGAATCGTGGGGTGTGTAGAACACGGGTCGGCGGAGGGCACCTCAGATGGGTGGGTGGAATTGTGGGGTTCGTTGAACACTGGGGTGGGCGGCGGGCACCTTGGATGGGTGCTTCCAAAGATCATAATCAGGACAAACGAAGGGAAGGGAGTTGGGTTGGGTATGGGGGGTTTGAGGGTTTGGGATGTTTGGAGGCTTGTGATTTTTCGGGTTTGCGGTTTTGGAGTTCTCTTGGCTTTTTTTGGGTTTGAGTTGGGCCTGTTTTTCTCGAACAAAAATGGTTTTAGAAAAAAAATGTATAGAACATAAAACATGCATTTTCACATAATCTACAACTTTGGTTTGAAATATTTTTGTCTCAGATCAATAGTTGTTGAAATAACCTAGAAAACCCGCTCAAAAATCGACTTTTTTGAGTTTTGACCTTGAAGATCAAATTTGCGCCAATTTTCATTTTCATATTCGCACTCAGAAGGCCAAAAAACGTAAATGTACCAAATTTCAAGTCGATCCGGCATATGGGCTTTTCGGAATTGTACCCCTTTTTTTTATGTATTTTGATCCGCTGAATTCGAATATCACAAATTTTGCCGAAAAGTTGAGCATTCAATTGTTTATAGCCAATTGTTAAACCAATTTTTCAAAAAATTAAAGTTTTTCGGGATGAATTATTATTTTTTTAACATTTTGGGCAGTTTTAAGATGAAAGTATTCTTTATAAAATTTTGCTAAAGTTCATAGTTTTTGAGTAATACATTTTTGAAAATTTCTGAAAGCGTTTTCTAATTTTACACTTGATTTATGTATAGAAATATTAATTAAAAAATTACTTACATCTAATCATCAATTCCTGGCCCATACAATAGGGCTTCTGCCGATGTGGAAGCTTCCAAAATATCAATTTGTTGTTTTCGAAGCATTCTGCTTTCCCGGGTATTATCGTTTGCGCGTTTGTCAGCCGCTACCTGCCATGGGGACCCGACGCCCCTTCACTAATTGTGGGATACCCCGGAAACTAGTCATCGGATCGACTTGAAATTTTCACGGAATATTTTCGAAACATCATACTTCGAGAAAATATTTTGAAAAATCGATTTTTTGAAAATTCTGACTGCATCTCGCCCCTTAAGGCAGCCGTGTTGCTCGAAGACGTCGAAGCACGAGTTCACGGAGTGGTGAGCGATGGCGCAAGCACCAATCGAAAGTGTTGGTCCAAATTAGGCGTCATCGGTAGTAGGAAACGTTTTAAAAACTACTTCAAACACCCGAGTTCCGAGCACCGACGAGGTTTCATCTTTTCTGATACATAGCATCTTATTAAGGCGATTCGCAATCGCCTCTACAACAGCCAAATTCTACAGGTTCGTAACATCGACTATGCTTTGAAACATTGGGCCGTTTTGATTAGCACAGCCTAGGGGATCATTCCACTTTATCAACTTCAAAAAACCGATTTTGAAAATAGACCACTTCAAGAATATTGTGTAGAAATTTATAAAGATCGGAGCAGTCTAAGTATTGTTTTTCGAGTTCATTTGAGCGCGCTCTCCGGCGTGCTCTTACTCGAGTGCGAACTTTAAACGCGTTTTGCTCATAACTACTTTTTTTCTTGCTTGATTGATTTTTTCTCCGAAACTACTGAACCGATCCTTACGAAATTTTAACTACATATGCGTCACATGTATGGCTACTGCTGGAACTAGAATTTTTTGAACTTTTTAAATTTAAGGGATCGTCTCAGTGTGACCCTCCGAAAAATCACTGATTTTCGCGATTTTTTTTTTTAAATGTTCAAATAAACTAATCGGTGCGGTTTTTTTTAAATAAATAAATACATTCATGACGATTCCAAATGATTTTTTTTATATTTATTTATTGGAAGTACAATAGTTAAATAAATTGTTGAAATGACACGTAATAAAAAAAGGTCCTGTACGGTTTCCACGATTGCGGCCGCAATTTTGATCTGAAACAAAAATTTCAAAAAGATTATTAATCTGTAGGAAAGTCGCTATCGCGCTATGGAAGGGTTTTTTTTCTTTTTTTAAATTTGACGAAATGGCGGCGGTTTGAACAAAAAGTATCGAATTTGGCCCTTTTTCTCGACAGTTTTTCGTAAAAAAAAATAGGAAGATTTCCAAAAAAAAAAGCTTCCATAGCGCTATAAAGAATGACGTTAAAAATGTTCTCTTCAAAGGGGAACTGGATATCTTCAAAACTCTTCCTTTGAGAGTGGAAACCGTTTTGAAAAACACTATTCTGAGAAAAACGCGTTTAAAGATAGGCGAGGCAGATGTCTCGCTCCGTTCCCTTTCTACAAGAAACGTTGTAGCGACCGTAATAATTTGAATTTCGATTTAAAAATTTGAGAGAATGTTTATTACAGTGTATACTATCCGATAATGCAACAAAAAAATCGATTTTTCGAAAATTTCACACTGAGACGATCCCTTAAAGTACTTTTTTGTACAGAAATATCACTCGAAAAAGTCTTATTTTTCGAGACTTTTTTCAACAGCCGCCATATTATTATTTTCGCATGAAAATTAATAATTTTAGTTCGTACAGTAGCCACAGCCATACTGAACTCAAATCTTTTTGGTTTTGTGTTTCAAATGAATCTACTCGGAAATAACATCAACGAAGCTGACATCACTTTTTTTCGCGGGGCTATGCGGATGCTGCTACTAGGGATAAATTATGTAAGATGAATAAAAAAATGTTTTCATATATTTCAAGAGTTATTTTATTGAGCCCAACAAAATTGACATTAAGGGGAGATATACAGCTAGGAGCCGGAAAAAGGTCATTTTTGTAAATTTTTTCAAAGAAAACTATTTTCAATTTCGGATTGGAGTTGTAATTATCTAAAAGTATATACATTCAAAAATATGTTTAATTTTCTTTATTTAAAAATATCAAAAATATACAAGGATATTGTATGATCCTTGGAGCGTCGTAAAAAAATCTGCGTTTACGGTACGCACTGGCGTTTCTTCAAAAATCATCTGAAAAAAAAACCAAAAAGATTATAAAATTAGATACTATAATCTAGCACTTGTCATAGCCGATTTCGAAAATATCGATTAATGACAAAATGGCGGACGTTTGAACATAAATAGTGATTTTTGGGCCAAAAATTAATTATTATTTTGCCTATAAAATAAAAACTAAGTAACGAAAAAAAATCCTATTACAAGTACTAGATAATGGTGTATAGAATAAATCTCCCCTTAATATCTTTTATAGGAACCATACAAAAAACTCCCAAAAATACCGAATTTTTCAGCCGTCTAAAGTGGCATGATCCCTTAGATAATTGCGAGGCTATTTTTTAACATACGGGTGGGCCCAGGAACATCTTTTTATCAGGTGGAAGCATCTCGAGACTCTGCATGAAAAAGATAAGGCGCTGGCGGGGTCCGGTCACGTTCGTGTCTACCCGAAATTGACGAGACATCACTTAGTGCTTACTAATTCGCACAAAATGCGAGTGAACCTGGATGTCCAGGTAAAATATTAGCTGTTAATAAGCAGAGGCTGTCCCGTTCGATTATTTAAAAAATCATCGTCGATTATTCTGGCAATGTCTTTTTTTATAGTTACCTTTTGCTGGACAGATTGAAAAAAATGTAGCCTACTATACTGCCTCTTTGTGTCAAGTACAAATACAATGGTCATTGTGTGACAAAATATCAAAAAATGTCAAACGGGAAGTAACGAAGCAAACCGGTTAGAAAAATAATAAGCTAATTAATTTAGTTTTTACACTCAGGGAGTTTGTGAGCACCATGTGGTCCTTGAAAAAGTTACCCACGCAAAACGTGGCCTTTGAAGCTGTACAGCTGATACTGAGTTTGATGACATTGAAAATTGAATTTAGTTTTTACTATTTTCTTGTATTCATTTCAACAGAAAGTCTTTCATTTGTGGATCTAATACAAAGAGGTAGAATAATGATTTGAAGATTAAAAATTATGAGAAGAAGACAATATTATTAAAAATATATTTCAATGATAACAAAATTATTATTTTAAAACATAATTGAAAATCCTTATGCCTGTGATTAAATATACCGAGTTACTTGCTAAATAATAATTTCACGAAAATAATAATTATCGGGTTTTCAGCAATTCGGTTGCCAGTAACTTCAATTTTTCCAGACACAGGATCCCGGTTAAAATGACTGTGGAGGCACTCCATAATTTTGCCATTGGATTAATAAAATGTTCGATGCGCTCAGTCGTAAACAGCCCCTTGATGGAGTTCACCCCGGTGATCATCATTTGAAGGTAATAGACGAATTCTGGGTTTATAATTTATGAAAAGAATTGGATCGCTTTTCTAGTCTCGGTTTTACTGTAACTGCCTTTGTACATAAGAAAAAACATTTTAACTACTTTTGTACACAAGAAAAAAAAATTTTCGCCATTTTCGGTTTGTACACTGAGAAAAAAAATTATTGATCCAATATCATTGGTGTTATTGAATGAAATTTCGTTGATTCAATTGTAAAATTGTTGGTGTAAATAATCGGATTTATTAGTCCAAACAAAACGCTGTTGACTTTGATAACATGATAAAATTGAAAGTTTTTTTTTTCATTTCAAAGATATATTGTTAGCCGAGAAGAATATATTATTGAAATTATGTAAAAAATCATTGCGAACAAATGATATAGTTTTGAATGCATTTTCTGCAACGAACAAAAAAGAGTTTCAATTCACAACATGAATATTGTTGTTTCGAGTATACAAGAAAAATTGAATTTCGCTCGTTTGATTCAGATAAAATTTCTATTGAGTAAATATATTATTTAATTTTTTTCACCATGTCCGATATTGATTTCCAACCACATTATTCGTTAAAATATTAATATTTTATTTTGATTGAAAAATATTAAGCAAATGTCTGAATTGGTTAAAAAATTTTGCGGCAATAAAATTTGTTTCTTGCGCATATGGTTGAAAAAATTCAACCAAATCATGGCTGAGCGCCACCGAAATTATAGGTGTGAGGAAACCCGTAGTTCTCGGAGTTACCGCTAGAAGCCGCACGCGCGCACGTTTCTCGTAAGCGTAGCGCGAACCGAAAATCTACTTAAGGGGTAAGGCCACTGTAACGGCCCAAAAAAAAAGGTTTTTTCACTAATTTTTTGCTCCCGAAATTGAAGGTATTTGAAAAAAAAACTTTTAATGGTGTTATCGGGCAGACATTAAACTTTATTATAAAATTTTTTTACAGTAAAAAAAAAACAAAATGGCGGTTCCACAGCTATCTTCCCGGGACATGTTTTGCTTCCAGGGCTCCGCGGCACGCAGCACCACTGGTGCACTTTTGAATCTAGAACAAAAAAAAACCATTAATCTAGAGGGCTATAGCTAGAGAATGTCGATCGGATTTTAAAAAGTATCAATTTTTGTGGATTTGGCGTGCGTTTGAAAAAAAAAATTGATTTTTGACGAAAAAAACGGCAAGTTTTTTGTTAATAAAAAATCAATAAATAAAGTTCTTGAAAATTCCGATCGACATTCTCAAGATAATGTAAATGTTCACATCTGGTTAAAATTTCAAGTAAAAAAAAATGAAAATTGTTCGAGTTATGCTGCGTGCCATTTTGAAAAACCATGTTTCGAGAAAAACGCGTTTAAAGTTTTGCGAATAGTTTTTTATTGGAAAAAATTAAAAAAAGAAGAAGCACAGGACCTTTTTTTTCTTATTCTAGAGGGTTTAAACTATTTTTTAAGCCAATAAAAAAAAATCGATTTTTTAAAAAATTTACAGTGGCCTTACCCCTTAAACGCCGGAGAAACTCTAAAGAGTATCGCTTCTTGGCCTGTGGCTAAGATCAAAGTGTAGTATCTGTTCTTATCGGTTGAATGTCTGATGGATGTCTTATCGGTTGAATGTCTCCATGGATATTCCATTGGATATCTCATATTCTCTCCACTATTATCGTGGATGATCATTCTAATGCTCACTTTTTTAAAAAGATTTAAAACAAATTGAAAAATTTACGTCCCATGGCATATTCGTTTCGACGTAGTAAAGAGATAATTAATTTTATTGATTATATTTTTGTACGAAATAAAAAACGTTGTAGCAACCGCTTAATTATTTCACCCAATACATCTACGGATTATATATAGAATGACTTCAATAGAATATAATTTTATTTGAAGGATGATGTAGATGTTCTGAGAACAGAAGAGCTTTTTCGAATAAAATAATATGTCATTTAAATCAATCACATTTTCCAATATTTTATAGGATTGTAACAATCTCATATATCGGCACTCCGCAGCAGCACACTTATTTGGATCAACAAATATATTTTTTTGGTTCAGTTGGTTTTTTTTTCTCAGTGTAGCCGATTCAAGAATCGATAAAAGCATTGGATACGTGGGAAGAGAACATAGAAAACGGCCTCATTTCGAAAGAAAATTTCTTGTCAATCCGGCGAATATTCTCGAAGTTACACGCACATTTGTAATGACGTGTCGCCCTTTTTAAAGTCGGTGAGCAAGATTTCTCGGAAACGGCTGAACCGATCGGTCTCAAATTTTAACACAATCTTTTCAAGTATATTTTTTAGAAATTAATCCAAGGTTTTTCTCACCGATAAGGCCTAAAATTTTTCAAAAATCAATTTTTTTTAGAAGCCGCCAGTTTATCAAGAAAAACTTATTTTGCCTATTCCTTTTGATCAATTATAAGATAATCCATTATATTAACGAAATATTTTTGGTTTTCTTCATTTTAGATTATCCAGTCCAGAGATATCGTGTTCACCGCAAGACGCCTTTTTTAGAGTTGCTCCCGGAGATCAGCTGTTGCAGTTTTCAAAATAATTATTTTTACAAATAAAAAATGTTAAAGTACAGTTAGAAGTTACGACAACATGTGTACAAATTTTTACGTTAATAAATTTAAAGGTCTTCTCAAGAAAAAATCTTCATAAATCGATCTTCTTGGGCCTCCTGACTGTATATAACCCCCTAAAGAAGATATTAATGAATAATTTTACTAGCAGAAGAATTTCCGTAGCTCGCGGCTACGGAATTTTTTATTTTCAATAAAAATGTACAATTGTATAAATCTACTAAATTTGCGCGAATTTTTTAATTCCAGTTTATCATTGGGTATGATAATTGATTTTGACTGGTTTTCATTAAAGTAAGTCAAAATCCTCCGCGAAAGGAATGCCTCAAACGATTTTAAACATAAGTGAAGGTTTAGTAGACCAGCACGACCCTTATGTTTAGGTTTATTATGACTTTTTACTCTATAGATGCCGCTTGGAAAAGACCATATGTATGACTTTTGCTTGTCAAGATGCGTTGGGTTCATAAAATATTACACCGAATGTCGTTCATTTCGTTTGCGTAAAATGCACATTTATTATCAAATCATGATTTGGAAATTCTTATTCCGTTGTCAACTCTACTCATTTTTAGTTTCGTGCAGTGTTTAATATTTTTTTGCTGTTCTGATTTTTTCACCCTCAGATCTTTTTGCCACAGTTCGTCAAGCAGGTGGGTATAATGACCATCCTTCCATTCCTACTTCCCTCCAGATTTATATAAGGTCCTGTTGACTTACAGCATTCTCAAGTCGCCGAAAACCAGCAGTTGCTTTATTTCGAATCACAGACCCCAAGAACCATTAGTTCTCATGGAACACAAATCGATCTACAAAAATCGTAACCAACCCCACTTATTTCGATAAATTAAAGAAAAACTGGCTACAGCCCAATCATCAATTTGATGATAGGGCTTCTGTTGATGTGATTGAGCTTGAGCACGATTATAGCTCACCAGAAATAACGAGATGCGTTATGTATTACCCAACCGCTGTTTTGGTCAGGCGAATTATGAAGACAGTCACATGCAAAGAATCTTTATTCGTGTCAGGAAGTAACGCGACTTGTCCCAAAGCGTGTGCCACTGATATTCTGTTAAACAGCTCTTGGGTGCATCCAAGCGAACACTTGTAGCGGTTTGTAATTTTATTAGAAAAGCGATTTGTGGCTCGTCGCAATTCGGCATGTGCTGTCGATTCTGTACTGGACGATGTATATACGATTACGAAAAACTTTCCCGCGCAAGGAATACGCTGATAATGTTCTCTTACACGTAATTCAGCAATATCCTGCACGTTTCAACGCTGAGGAAACAATCTGGATAAGAAAAAGCTAAGCATTGTGTAACGTAATGATAAATTAATTTTAAATGAAATAATCGATATTTGCTTCACGTTCAATAAATATTTTTATTGTACAATAATACTTTGATATGTGTAAATATTTTATCCCTTCCCTTGTAAAAATCTACTCTGGAATTCCAATGTCTTAAGTTAGTTCTGTAGTTTCGGTCAAATCTTATGAATTGGTTGAAATCTAAGTATGGTGTAGATATAAATCACCGTTTAGTTCATGAGATAATTGCAATTGAATATGGGTATTTTTGTACGCGATTCCTATACCTAACACGTAAACCGATAGGAGTTTGCTCGCATGTCTCGATATAGGTTCTAAACAGGTCTTAGGATTTCAAAATAAAAACACACGTGTACGCAGTACTATCGTGGGATTGATTTTTAAAAAAATGACAAACTCCAACCGTTTACTTTCGGAGATATCGGTCGTGTTCGTTGGGTCTCATCATTTTTATTGCGCATGCGCATAATGATGCGCATTTGATGATGCGCACGTTTCGTTGCGCATCATGCACATGCGCACTTGTTCGTATCAAAATGATGAGACCCAACCAGCCCCCTGGCACTCAGCTCACTGGCTAGTCTCTCGATGACGCCAGCCGCTACGTGGCGCTGACAGTACTCCGCGCCGTCCGTGCTGTAGCATTAGACCAACCCCCTGACACTCCTATGACTTCCTATATGGAACCTCTCTTCGTTCTGTGCGCCGTAGTTAGTTCACACTGCGCGGCGCTGGCATGCTTCCGCGCCTCTACTCCCTTGCCCGAACCCCCCGCCGGCCGTGAAGGCGATGACAGGTTAACAGGCGATGCGGCTTGATGGGTCTAATGCAACAGCACGGACGGCGCGGAGTACTGTCAGCGCCACGTAGCGGCTGGCGTCATCGAGAGACTAGCCAGTGAGCTGAGTGCCAGGGGGCTGCATTAGACCCATCAAGCCGCATCGCCTGTTAACCTGTCATCGCCTTCACGGCCGGCGGGGGGTTCGGGCAAGGGAGTAGAGGCGCGGAAGCATGCCAGCGCCGCGCAGTGCGAACTAACTACGGCGCACAGAACGAAGAGAGGTTCCATATAGGAAGTCATAGGAGTGTCAGGGGGTTGGACCCAACGAACACGACCATCGACTTATGAAAAGTGGTAATTTTATTCCACACCGAACTCGAGCCCCACCATCTGTAACGGAATGGCAACAGTGTACGCTGCAGCCAGCTGATGGGCGCGTAGTCTGGGAACTCGAAGCGTGTTTTTTTTCCCCGAGTTCTAGTAATTCTGAGACGGATGTGAAATAAATTTATTCTGCAAACAAATTTAATTTGTTCAAATTATGCATGTATTTGTGCATGTATTTGTCTTTGTTACAGCGAATACAATTTAAACTGTCGGCAAGATCCCAGGTAGCAATTTCAAAATAGTTGTCTATTAGTTGTCCAAATGGGTACCACATGTCCGCTTGGAAGTTACCTATAAGTTATCATGTGTCCAACAGTTATCTTTTTGGATGGTTGTTGACTTTAAGATAACTTCCGGGCGGACATTTAGCACCCTTTTAGCCAACTTTTGGACATCTTTTTGAAAATTGCTACCTGGGATGTAAATCCACGATCCAACGTCCTTCGACAGCGAATTTTTGTTGCTGATCGTTGAGGTTATGGTTATTCTCATCGCGTTTAGCCGCATTTGCTTGGCACATGGCCGCCACAGCTTTCAGTCTTTTAGCAAGCGCCTTTTTTTCTTGTAAGCTTTCCTTTGTATCGCATTTGGGATGACATTTTCACGCTTTTCTAAATTTATATAAAATATTTCGCGAGACAGATAGTAGGAAGCCAACATTATGACTGCAGGAAAATCGCGCTGTTGCCACGATTACAGCGCCACTCTCTATACGAGCATGAGACCCAGAGTTGCCAAACGTGTAGTGAGCGAAACCGCCGCCAGACGCCGCGCGTGTAGCCCAAAAACCGCGGAACTTTACGAAGCCCAAATAGCGCGGTAAAAGCTCGCATATAGCCCAAATTCGTGGTTTTGGTAGGTCATGAAGGAAAAGCACCGATATAAGTTAGAAATTGAATTATTTCTTTAATTATTTGAAAATCAAACATAATCAAATATCCGTATTTTGTAGCAGGCTAAAACAATGACATAAATAAACAAATACTTATTCCTTGAGATTACACTAGTACAAAAATCACCCAGTTTCAATCACAGTCTCATATATGATATATGACTAAGAATATTAAAGTAAATATCTTTACGTTCTCTAGAAATCTAAATCAACTATGTCTATCAGAGAAACATAAAATTCGTTTAGCAGGTCCTTTGCATTCGAAATTTGACTCTCTGGTACATCAATATTCTTTGAATTTTGAAGAACTCAGCTTCCCTTGTCGGCTGAGAAGAGGACGCGGGGGTATATGAGTATATCGAGCTGAAGGAAAATGTTTTTTTATGTTGGTCGTTCGTTATTTTTTTTTAATTTTATGATACCTAATTAATAAACAGTTTTTCTTTTTTACATTTGTAGTTTACTTTTCCTCCAATTCATAATCATAAATTTAAAATTCGTATTGTCTGTGACTATGGATTCAAGCCATGACGCAATTTCATGCAAACTTTAAATCACACCATGTGAATCACACAACAATGACTCGATAGCTGTATAATTGTATATTTTTATTTAAGATTTTAATAAATATGAATTCACTACGTTCAATTGTTGATAGGTATAAAATATATTACTCTAAAAGCCATAATGAAATTTACCTCCATAAAATAGTTGTTAACGATTGCGTTATCGACTTGGGTGCTCTTCTATTATTCTATTTTGGCGCACACATACGTATAGTGGGTAAAAAAGAACACGATTTTTGTAAAATCGTTTTGTTGGCGTGCTGTATTATGTTATGTGATGATATGTTTCTTATGTGCGTGAGTAAATACGTGATGATAACATGTGACTGTAGTAAATTGTGTGTATGTGTGTATTTCCTCGCTCCCTGTAAAAATGTGCGGATGTGCTCTGATGAGACCTATCTATGCATGAGGTGCGAATGTGTGGGACATATAGGTGGTACAAGCTCTGTCGAAAATTTACAACCAACAGCATCGTATAGGCATTGGATGTTACCATACGCTTAGACCAAAACTTTTGGCTCATACGTGTACCTACAGAACTACGTTAAGGGCATGTACAACGTCACCATAACCTCACAAATTTTTCAACCCCTCTTTTCTCATAGATGGTTGAATTTTTTAGGAAAAACAAAGCATTAGGCTCTGGAGAATTCCCCGACGCAGTGCTTGATGATTTCCTTTTGCCCTAAATATTATTCATTTCTGAGAAATTCCTGTTCGAAAATTTCAGCTATCTCTCTCGCACTCATATGTCACGTGGTACATCTACTTCGCCTTAATAATTAATCATCCAAACGCGTCGAATGCAGACGCTGCGTGACCGGCGTAGGGCGACGGCGCGTGACTACTAGCGCCCCTCGTGGAGAGTTCCAATAAGGCGGACATGGTATGTCCAAGTGCCAGAGAGCTGTTTATAACCAAAGTTTTAGTTTCTGGTAATTAAAAAATTGTCCCAATCCCCTACATCTTGATAAGACATCATCCCATCCTCCATCGTGATTACATCATTTCATAACGATTCCCTAACGTTTACAACGAAAAATGACGTTAAATGCTCCGTCTCCATACAACTCTATGGAGCTTGCTATCGTTGGAATTTTTTTTTCATGCAACGAAACAAAAATTAATATGTTTGAAGATTAACTCATCGACTTGCTAAAAAATGGCAGAATTAACGATTCTTAATAATAAAAATAAACGAGGTACTAACGCCCTGGCTGCAGAAAAAAATCCGAAAACATTCAAGAACGGTTATCGGTTCTTTTCCATATTATTGAATACCCTCCAAGAAACGATATACATTAACTAACAATCCCTAATAGTCGACAAAAAATCGATTTCTATGGGAGAAAATGCAATATTTTTATCGCCAACTTGTTTCCTCGTCCTCGTAAACGAGTCTCATTGGTCGCCGTACTCGATTTATCGCAAAATTCCACAGATTTCCATTGGCCGCTCGACCAATTCGAGAACACCTGATAGGTTTACTTTTGCTGCCATACACTGAATTCGCAGAATGCCGAGGAATTATCGCTGTCAGTGAGAAATTATACGTGTTAATCGGTGTATAGTGGGTGTAGCATCTGCTGTCGTCGGACGAGATTTTCTTCGTCGAGGTTACTTTATCCACCTTGCAAACTTTTTTTGTCACTCGCTGCAAGAAAAATTCATCGTATGCTGATCGTCGGATAACGAGGGTTCAAGCTTCCAGACAGTTCTGGCCGTTCGGGTAAACAAATAAAGAAAGTCGTGAAGAAACGAACAGTGCACGAAAATTCAATGCGCGCGCGACCTTCCGTAAACCCGTTCCTTCCGAGTAAACAATTATAATTCACACGACGCAAGTACGAACAAGAACTATTGAGGAAAACAACGCGATTGTTCCGAATGAGCGAGCGAACGATTTGACTCTGGTTGACGCGATGTCGTTCGAAGGAAAATACAACACGAAAAGTCCAGGTACGTAATTTTTTTCTATCGCGCGTCGATCGCGGCTCGGGGATGCAACGTTTGGGAGAACAAAAGGAGAGAAAAACGACGTTCTTGTGTTCGTAGCTGTGAAACGGTTGATGAGGGAAGCTCTGGAGCTTTCCGAGCCCAGCGACGAGTACAGAGCGTCCCCTTTGGACGAAAATCTCTTCGAGTGGCATTTCACGGTGCGAGGCCCGCCGTTGACAGAATTCGCAGAGGGCGTCTATCACGGAAGGATTCTTCTGCCCCCCGAGTATCCCATGAAACCGCCCAATATTATTCTTCTCACCGTGAGTAAAGCGCGGACTTATATTCGGAAAGAACAACGGAAGGGTAGCAGCTTCAAACGCGCGACTCTCAGTTATAGATACAGAGGCTTGCAAAAGTTTCGGGCAGTCCGATTTTTTTAAATTAAGTTATCAAATATACAATTCCCAAACTCGTTAATCATTTCAAATTGTTACGAGAGCTACGATATGAATAATAGCGTCATATATAATTAGGACTTGGAATTAATTCGTAGCGTTTTTTTAATGAAATAAAATATTTGTTTTAAATAAAAATAAAAATATACATTAAGGGGAGGTTAGGGGTTTCAGCGTGAAAAAAAACACTGCGAATTTTTTTCATCTATATGGATAGAGTAAATTTATTGAAATCTTGTGCGCATTGTTAAGTGTCATTTCAAGAACATTCCGTGAAATTTGTATGCGAAAATATCCACAAACAAGCCGGTGACAAAGCTTTTCCAAGAATGCCTTTGGAAAAACACGATTTGCGGTGTTCACTGTATATCAGCTAGAAATTATGCGAAAACAAGTACCATTAAAATTTAGTCAAAGTATCATCAAATCCTCCCTCCAACGGTGATTGATAATTTTTTTTTTCATTTCTAAATTTTTGGTGGTCATGTAAAGTGAAAAGTGCTATTTTTCACGAAAAATTCCGCCATTTTGGGAGTGGAAAACCCCCTTAATGTAAAAAAAATCTCAAGCTAACGGTTGGGGGGAGGTATTTTATATGTAGAAAGTGTGTACCAAGTTTGAAATAAATCGATCATGTAGTTTTCAAATGGCAGTGAACACGGACTTTGAAAAAGTGGTTTCGAGAAAAACTTGGCACCGGCTTGTTTGTAGATATTTTCGCGTACAAATTTCACAGAACGTTCTTGAAATGACACTTAACAATGTACAAAAGGTTTCAATAAATTTACTCTATCCATATAGATGAAAAAAAATCGAAGAAAGTGTTTTTTTTTTCACGCTGAAGCCCCTACCCTCCCCTTAATTACGCTACAGTCCACTGCGTGGCACTACTAGACATGCTTGATATACAGGGTGTCCAATAGGAAGTTGCTGAAACTAATCGACTGTCATTTTAAAACACGTGCACAGAATCAGAAAAGCCAAATTGCTTTAAATAGAGAAAACTCTGCAGTTTTAAACACACATAAATAAAACCGAGTCAAATATTTTTCATGTCAATTTATTACATCTTATAAAAATAATGAAAAAGTACAGTGATTAATGTTAGATATTTTCGAAGTGCGAACCGTTAGATTGTGCACAAAAATCAATTCTCTTTTGAAAACTGTGATAAACTGTGTCCAACATATCGTTGGTAATGCCGCAAACCACTTCCTGGATGGCCGCGATCAGTTCTCCTACTGTGCTGGGGTTTTTATCGTAACAATGATCTTTAATGTAACCCCACAAGAAAAAATCACTAGGGTTCAGGTCCGGTGAGTACGGAGGCCATTCTAGTCCGCCTTGAGCAAATTTAGGGTACCCCAGACCGATTACTCGGGTCCCATACACGCGATGAATAGCTTCAAACACCTCATGAGTCCGGTACGGCGTCGCTCCATCTTGCATGAAGTAAAATTTTTTAACCAGTCCCCTCTTTTTTCCATAAGGGAACAATTTCGTTTCCAAAAGCTGTTTGTAATTCTCCCCTGTTACCGTAGATTTCAAGAATTGCAAATAAATTCCTTTTACTGAAATCGCTGCCCATGCCGTTACTTTCTGCGGATGAAGGGACTTCGCTAGCGATATGTTGGGATTTTCCGTTCCCCAAAACCAGTAATTTTGCTTCTTTACGTACCCATTCATCCAAAAATGTGCTTCATCGGAATAAATAATCAATATCTCATTAAGTTCTTCGGCTTCAAACATTCCCGTAATAGTGTTACAAAATTCTATGCGTTTCGTCATGGCATGTTCAGTTAACAATTTATAAGTGCTTATTTTATACGGATGAAACTTTAAAAAATATTTCAAAATGTTGTGTAATGATGATTTGGTTATTTTTAATGCTTGAGCAGCTTTCCGAATCGAATCATTTGGATTTTGTTTGAAATAATTCTCAACTTCGTTGATCTTCTCTGGTTTAGTCACCATAACAGATGGACCTAGCAACTCGTGTCTATGGTCCTGGAGTGTACCATACTTCACGAAGTTATCGGTTATCCTACAAAAATGAACGTAAAATTACTTCAATGCAGTTTAATTGAATTGAAACACAAGTTGTGTGATAGATGAATATGAATAAATATTAAATTCTTACCTTTTCAGAGTGTTTTCGCTGGCAACTCTATGAGCTCCAAACTTAGTACGAAACCCTCTACACGCATTACTATAAATTTTTCCCCTCGAGAAGAAGCACTCAATAAGATATACTTTTTCTTCCGTGGTGAGCTCACTCATTTTGACGCGAGCGTACTTGCTTCCACCACGGCTGGAATAAAACTGCGGGGCCTCAGGTATGCGCCTTAGAAAAAGGGACCCCTATTGAATTCATGGAGGAAAGAGACACTTATTTAGTTTTAGCAACTTCCTATTGGACACCCTGTAATAATAACCAGGGTACGAATACCGCGTCGGGAGAACGCCGTGTCTTTAGATGGAATCGACGAATCGACCCATTTTTTACAATCTTTGTAAGTGAACTTCTGCTCAGACAGGCTATGAGCCATCGAACGAAACAAATGGTAATCAGAAGGAGCGATATCTGGAGAATACGGCGGGTGGGGTAGGACTTCTCATTTAAGTGTTTCCAGATATGTTTGTACCGGTTTTGCAACGTGCGGACGAGCATTGTCGTGCAACAAAATGACTTTGTCGTGTCTTTCGGAGTATTCCGCCCGTTTTTCTTTCAATGCACGGCTCAAGCGCATCGATTGCAGTCGGTAACGATCCCCAGTTATGGTTGCATTCGGTTTCAGCAGTTCATAATAAATCACACCCCTCTGATCCCACCAAATACAGAGCAGGAGCTTAAGCCCATGGAAATTTGGCTGTGCCACTGATGTTGATGGTTGGCCGGGCTTAACCCATAACTTTCTGCGCTTCGGATTGTCATAATGGATCAATTTTTTATCACCAGTGACAATTCGATGCAAAAAACCTTTTCATTCCTCCTGTTGAAGCAGCAGTTCACATGTCAAAAGACGCCTCTCAATGTCCGTTGGTTTCAATTCATCTGGGACCCAATGCCCTTCCTTCTGGATTATGCCCAAAGTTTTAAGACGTTTTCCTACCGTTGATAAGTCAACTCCCAATGATGTAGACAATTCTTGCAGTGTTTGAGATGAGCCTTCATTGAGCAATGCCTCCAACTCATTATCTTCAAATTTTTTCGGCTGGCCAATTCGCTCCTCGTCATCCAAGTGGAAATCACCAGCTTTAAATCGTGCAAACCACTTCCGACACGTTTGCTCAGCTAGAGCATGTTCAACATACACTTCCACTAAAATACGATGAGCTTCAGTAGCATTTTTGTTCATATTAAAGTAATGAAGTAAAACTCCCCGCAAACACACTTTATTCGGCACAAATGTTGACATATTCAATAAATTATAAAGTGCGATTTTAGGCGATTTTAGCGATTACGAAATTATATTTACGATTCAAAAAGAAGTTATGTACAGCAATTGACATTTAACGTAATACATTACTTTCGGTAACAACGAAATACTGTACTACCTACGCCATCTCTTGTAAAACGCTACGAATTAATTCCAACACCTTATATTTTATTGTATGGCGTTTTATTTGTGTACAGCGTCGAACGAGTTTCGTCGATGCAAGAGTATTAGGCTGCTATCTCGACCGGCTTCATACACGCAATTCGCATTTTCTTTCGTACTAGTTTTAAAACATGCACGACAATGAAAAAGCAGTTTTATTTCTGCCGCGATGGCGAAACACACGAATATTGAGGCCCGTAAAATCGTATTCAAACTTTCTTCAGAAGGAAAGAGTTCTCGCGATTTTGCGACTACTTTATCCATTGGAAAAAGCACGGTCGATCGTATTATTCGTAAATATAAATTAACAAGTTCATTGTGTGACAAAAGTCGAAGTGGTAGACCACGAAAAACTACGGAATACGTTGACAAAATTATAAAAAGGAAGTGCGTTATAGATCCACGAAAAACTGCAGCTGAGCAGAGAATTACGTAGTGAAAATTGTGCCGACATTAGTCGAAGTACAGTATGCCGACGTCTGAAGGATGTCGGACCGATTGGACGCGTTGGTGTAAAAAAGCCACTGATCAGTAGAAAGAATCAAAAGGCTGGATTAAATTTTGCAAAAAAGAATATCATTATCGAACAGCCTCAGACTGGCGGAAAGTGCTTTTTTCCTATGAATCCAAATTTCAATTATTCGGAAGTGATAGTCGAAAGGACGTGACACGTCCGACATGTACCAAAACGTGAGATATCAAATGCCTACCGTAAAACACAGTGGCGGGAACATTAAAGTTTGGGGATCATTTTCTGACTTGTGCGTTGGTCCGCTGGTGGAAATTCAAGGCAATATGGCCGCTAAAGTCTATAGAAATATATTGAAAGAATATAATGCTCCCATTTGCAATGAAAAAAATGCGGCGTGGTTGGGTTTTTCAATACGATAATGACCCCAGACATTCTCCACGTCTTGTAAAAGATTTTCTTCTAAGATGCAAAGTTCACCTCGACTGACCAGCTCAATCACCGGACTTAAAGCCGATTAAGCACTTGTGGCAAGGCTTGCAAGATCGTGTTGGAACACAAAATCACTCTAACAAGGCGGAATTGTGAAATCATTTGTGACGTAATTCTAAAAAAAATTATTCATCTCTTGAAATCCATTTAAAGATCACCCAAAAAATGAAATTTACCCACATTTAATAAATCATTATGTTACGTTTGGGGAAATCTTGGAATCATGGAAGTGTAGTCAGGTTTTTCAACGAAAAGAACGCCTCTAACATGTTCAAATTGTCGGAACACTGAGATTTTCTTTTTTGCATTATAACCGGTCAAACATACCATATTGGTTTGAAAGAATTAGAGTTCAATATATCTACATATATCAGGGTGTCGAAAATTCCACTCTCATCCCTTGCAAATAATCGTTCTGAGCGTGAAAAAAATATCCAATTGGAGCTTCCTAACTTCAGTCTAAGCTCAGGTAGCGCTCAATAATTTTTAATCTCATTTAATTTACTCGGTAAATTTGATCTTCGAGTGCAAACTTAAATAAAGCAACATTGAATTCATGTTTGTTAAGCCTGCTTGAAAATTTTTCGAGCTAACCTTTATATCATAATAGTAATGAGATATTATTATTATACAAGTTGGAACGATTCGGAAAATGCTTTTTTTTTTGCATTTTGCAAATAGCTGTAATTTGGATAAAACAAATAACACCGAGCACACACATACATACTTGCGCGCGCAGGCCTCCATATTACTGGCCCCTTAAAAACTGCATTGAGGAAGTTGAGGCAGATACATTTTCGACGCTCGCGTTTCTCACACCCACAAAAAGTAGTCAAATAAATTAAAATCATCCAAACAAACACACTGCCCAGAGCACATAACTTTATTCTACAAAGCGAGATTTCACTTTAAAAAATACATTAGCCAAATGTGTTGCTTGGAAAATTACTTGAAGGATTGAATTCGAGAACTTTGAAATCGAAAGACTTTTGGACTTGATGGATTTCATGACATTGAAGTTTGCATCGTTGGAATGCAACGAAAATAATCATTTTTCAATTGCTCGAATTTCTTGTCGCTAATCCTCGTTACGAGAAACCGGCAATCATTTTTCTAGTCGCCTATTTAGAGATCTAGAATTAAAATCTGAAAACAAAGATTTGATACACTACAAAAAACGAGGAAATGAAAATATAAAAAAGAATATTCGTTGCTTTGAAACGATGCAAAGTTCAAGAGCAACGAATTTCTAACAACATCTTTCATAAATTGTACAATATGTACCATAAGGAACTATACATCACGGGCCACAAAGCTTGCCAAGCAAGTGATTCAATTTTTTTTGTTCGTTTAAAATTGTCTTTACTATGTCCTATTTTGTTTTGTTCCGATTATTTTAATTATGAAGTTGTTTTTTGTTTTAATTCGTGATCGTTTAACCCTTTCACACCTGACGGGGCATATGCTTTCCCAATCAGATTTTTTTTAAATTACGGTTGGGGTAACATATGTCCCAGTTACTAGAAAACATAGGCCCATTTCAGTGGTGAGGAATTCGCACCCTTATTGAGCAAGTTTCACAAGGGGGCATTCCCTACTCCCCATCACCGATTTCGCTCAAATTTATAGGACATGCAGGGCTTGGCTAGAAATGAAAGTACCTGAAGTGGGAACTCCAGATGGCCAAGCGTTTAGGAAATAAAAATGTTGACGCGGCTCTCGCACCGTATAAGCCATTTACGTTAGCATGTTTGCCAAGCAGCGGTTGGCGTAGCGGTAAGAGCTCGGACTAGTGATTCGATGGTCGTGGGTTCGACTCCTCGTGTAGAGACTTTTTGTTCTTTTTCTATCTTTTTCTCAATTTTTATATTATTCATTTTCCAATTAAGCAAAGAGGTAAATAATTAATGTTATTTATTAATTTATACGCAAAAGGCATAGAAAAGGTAAAAAATTGGGATTTCGGATTTTTCAACAAGGGATTGTAATTAAAGCGCATACGAAAAGACTTTGTACATGAAAATTCAAAACTTTATTCGTTGACATTCGATGATTTACATGTGTTGGGGTGATATTTATCGTAGAAACAGAGTAAACAATAATTATTTCTGCATCTAGCACACGTTATAAACGCCGCATTTTTACAACCACATCGTTGTTTCAACGTCTCCATAGAAAAACATACTTGATTGACATTCATAAAGCATTCTCTCTCATCGCAAAGTTTAGAAACGAACCACGCGTAACGTAACCTGTTACCAAATATTGGCGCGGATAATTGATGATGAACAATCGAATGTATTTTTATGCAGTCTTCTCGGGAAGTTATTTCTTTTTCTTGCTCGATGAGATACGAGCAATTTTGTATTTTTCAAATAAAATTTTTAACATGACGAGAAAAATATACATCGCAGGGTTGCATCAGTGGAGTACATTTAGGGGGAATTACTTTGATGCTATACGTTGGCAATCCTTCTTCATCTTGGAAGAGTTCGTCGTATAATTGCGGATTTGTTTGTCCTCTCCACGAGTCAATCAGCAACTCCAAATTTTCTACGATTAAGCGCTCATTAAAAAATGACGTCTGATATGCCTTTTGCGTATAAATAAATAAATAAAATAAATTATTCACCTCGTTGCTTAATTGAAAAATAAATAATATAAAAATTGAGAAAAAGAAAAAAAAAGTCTCCCCACGGGGAGTCGAACCCACGATCATCGAATTACTAGTCCGAGCTCTTACCGCTACGCCAACCGCTGCTTGGCAAACATACTAACGCAAATGGCCTATACGGTGCGAGAGCCGCGTTAACATTTTTATTTTCTAAACGCTTGGCCTTCTGGAGTTCCCGCTTCGGGTACTTTCATTTCAAGCCAAGCCCTGCATGTCCTATAAATTTGAGCGAAATCGGTGATGGGGAGTAGGGAATGCCCCCTTGTGAAACTTGCTCAATAAGGGTGAGACAATATGGACAATATTTTTGTTAATGTATTAATTCATTTTATCATTCAAATAAGTGCGTATTTTAAGCAAAAAAGCGGACCGAATTAAGTTGTACACCCAATACATCGAAAAAAAAATATATATTTCGAACAGCTTGATATTCATACTAAATAGATTTGTTATTCATTTTATGAGTGAACCACTTTTTCATACAAAAAAATTGTTAAATTCGCTCATGATTTTACACCCGTTACTGTGGCCTAACCCCTTAAACACATATATGTAGTATTTAAAATGTAATGTAATATGTAAAATACGCATATACTGATCGAGGTACGCGTTCCGTTCTAGCCTAATGGACGCTTCGAGGTCGACAAAAAGATTTGCCTAAGCATATCGGGATACCATCCCGAGACGTGGCAACCTTCTTGGAGCATAAGGACGGCACTTTTGGCATTTATCGCGTTTATGCCGACGCCGGGCAACTACACCCTTGGTTCTCTGGACTACAGTGTCGAGGAGAGGAAAAAACTAGCGAAAAAGTTTGTAAAACATCGACACAGACGTTTTACTCTTTTCGGACTTTCGTATTGGTCGAGAGCGGATTCGCAAGTTTTTTTCTTCGTTGTCGCAGATCGTTGAGCTGGCAATGCGACAGTTGCGGCAAGATAGCAGATTTGTTGACCAAGGGCGGAACTAAACAGCCGATCACGCAGGAGGAGCAGCGTATGCTGAGCACCATCGCGCTCAAGGTGAACTTTGAACAATATTGGGTGATTTTTTTCCCTCACACGCGAGCGTTAAACGACTGAGAAGTGGGTGGGAATAAACTTTAAGGGGGGAGATACCTTTAAGTGGGGAGATACCTTTAGGTGAGGAACTTTAAGGGGGGAGATACCTTTAGGTGAGGAAAAAATGGCTGAATTGCATGACTTTTTTAAATGAAAGATGTCTTCACCATTTTTGGGACTTACAAGAAACATCTCTTAAGGTAGTGCCAGCGTGCAATCTTGATTTCTATAGATTTTGTTCAAATTTTAACCAGACATTGTTCATATCATTATGCATGTTGGAGAGAAATTTCAGAACAGTCGACTATTTATATTGAGAGAAAATGAGTTTTAAAGTTGCAACTTTTAACACTGTAGGGTCTGCATTGAAACTTAGACGGAATAACTTTCCGTAAAAATCGTTCCACGTATCCAATGACGTGAGTTTGCGCGGCATATTTAAAATAATACTGGAACACAAATTTTTATTTGGAAGTAATTTTTAATCGAACAAAGTTTTTAATTAGTTATAAATGAAGCAACACTTTTATTTGTTAACGAAGATAACATAAACAATATAAAATATTAATATTTATAATGCAAATATTTTTTTATGACAAAATTTTTAACTTTAGCAACATGATGATTATTTTTTTCTCGAAATATTGAACAATACTGATCTGCGGTGTTGCCATATGTCTTCCTATTATAGGGGACAAATATTTTTTACGAATAATTATTCTGACTTTAGTGAATATTTTTAGCAAAACTGAATAGTAAAGGCAATCCAAACTTTTTTCACTCTTTCCTTAACTAGTTTGCTATCTAAACATAATTTTTATTAAAAATTCATAAACAATAGAATGGTGTAACGAATTATGCGACCTGACTTTCGGTCGATGCAGACCCCGCAGTGTTTAAAGTTGCAATTTCAAAATCCATTATTATTACGTTTTAAATTACGTAACGCAAAATTTGCCAATTTTTTACCCCCCCCCCCCCCCCTCCCCCACGTAACGGGACCGTAACGCTTAGCCAGAACCCCCCTCCCCCTCCCGCCATTCCGTTACGTAACGGGTGCTTTGTCGTCAATAATTGCGATTTTTTTCATAGACAACAAATTATGTAAGGATCGGGTTAATACTCATTATATGAAGTATATATTCATATAGTTTTATACCAATTTTTATGACAAAATCTTGAAAATTAACCGAGATATATGCCTTGATTCGACCACGAAAAAAAAAATCTCTTCATTGCTCCATCGATGTCTTTATGAAAGGTTATCTGTAAATTGAAAGTCAACAATTTATCGATATCTATACAACTGTAGCTATCGTTACGCGTAGCCGTTTTTTTTTTATTTTTTTTTTTTTTTACATAATGCCGACAGTTCGAACATTTTTTTCTATTTTCAAGACCCCCTTTCTGTATTCAAGCAGTCTTTAAAAATAGTAATTATCAAATGTTAAAAACGCGGATACGTAAAGCCTAAGTCACTGCGATTACAAAAATGTTTTTACAAAAATTGAAAATCAGTTGATAAGTTTTTAAGTATTCGCTCGGACAAGGTCGAAAAAACTAGTTTCGAGAAAAACGCGTTCAAAGTTTTCGTTCCGTGTTTCTTGATATAAAGTTACGATTTTTTCTAGAATATTGATACTTACATTGAAATATCTAGTCGCGGGCGATATGACGGTTCTTCATTCTCATGATAGTTCACAAAATAATAAAAGCCTGTACTTTATCTATCGTAAACGATGCCACACCTGTAGGGACTGAGGCCACTAACCGGTCGCGTTACCTTTTCTCACCAAAGTGATTATAACTCCGTGAGTTTTCGGACTTGTGAATAAAAATGTTGCCAACATATTTTTCAATACATGTACTTCGAAGAATTATTTTAAAAAAATGTCCTTCAAATTTTGCTTGGGGGATGTGGGAAAGCTACTGTGCAAGTGCTTGCACAGTGATTTTCCCCCTTAATTGACATTGCGTATAGAAAGCTGTAAGCTGTCCACAGTAAAATTGCACTCGAGGTTTAAATTAAAAACTTGAACATGCAGAAATTTTGCTATTTCTGGCAGTTTAAAAAACGTGACGTAACGCAAACCTTGACCCCCCCCCCCCACGTATGTAGACCTAACGCCTGGCCGAACCCCCCCCTCCCCCAATCGCGTTACGTAATTTATGGACGGCCCCTAATGGTGTGAACAATATCTGGTTAAAATTTGAAAATCTTTAGAAATCAAGCTTGCGCGCTCGTTCTACCTCAAGTGTCCGCCTTCGATTTTGTTGAAACTCATATATTTGATGGAGCATTGAAAACTATTAGACACGTATTTTTTTCGTCGGCGGAAAGACTGTTTCAAGGGGAGAACGACCCCTCACAGAAAGGCGTGTCACCCCTTAATTGATTTTTTCAATACTTCTATAGCGGATTTTTCATCGCTTTGCATTAGAAGAATTTTGGTTTTTGTTTAATTTAGATCGGTGGACTGCTTGTGGGTGAAACTGGAAAACCACCCCTCGATACGCCTTTCTTTGAGGGGTGGTTTCTCCCCTTATATTCGTTTTTCCGCAGATAAAAAAAATACGTGTCTAATAGTTTTCAATACCTTATCACATATATGAGTTTCAACAAAATCGAAGGCGGACACTCAAGTGATGTTCCTTGTTAGGGTATGTTTTATTACTACTTTTGGCTGTTACATGGTATTTTTTTAATTAATTTTCAAAAATGGCGGAGGTATGGCATGATCTTCTAAACAGGTTGCGATGCATGCTGTCAGACGGCGTAACACGTAACGTCGGCGGGATTAATCTGAAAAAAAAAAACCAACGAAGATTTTTCTTTCATTAACACTCATACGCAGAATACGAACCGAGAACAAGTGAGAAATGTTGAACATTGATGAAATTGTACATTTTTAAACAAAAAGACTGAATTTCTCGCCAAAATGGCTACATATCGAAATAAAAACGTTTTTTTTTGTCATTTTCAAAAACATGTAGGGTCATGTTTTAGACAATGGGGTTAGAAAGATTTATACTGAATTCCATCAGAATGGGCCGATTATTTTCTCAGCTATACGTCACGCCAGTTTTGTAAACGCAGTTTAGAAGAACGTAAATATCATGTAATAGCCAAAAGTAGTAACAAAACATACCCTGAGTCGCAAAAATGGAGAAAAAGATGTTATCTTTAAAAAAACTTGAAAATCAGCAATTTTATTCTTCGCCTAAAGGTATCTCCCCCCTTAAATTTTTATCGTAGAGAGGAAACAATTGATGAAGCAGCTTCAAATTTCGCAAATTTCGGGATAGGGGGCTTATTTTTTCTCACCTGAATCGAGTATCAGTACCGAACAGTTATAATTGAATTCGCGTTTGTTCGAGTACACTTACTTCGGACTTCAAAAGATAAAGAACTTTCGGAAAATTGAGTGGTCGCAATTAGGCTATTAATGATTTTTTTCTTCATTGTAAAGATCATGTGCAAGTTTTATTTCAAAAGTTTTTTTATTCAACAATCAACAAAGATATAGGACTTTGCAACTTCGATTTCATTCGGTTAGACGAAAACGCTGTGACGTCACAATGTTATAGTGTGTATGAACTACTCGTGTAGTACGAATACAGACTATAACTGTATAGACATAGACATACGGTTATATGTATGTTATGTCTAAATAGACATACATATAACTAAGTATTTATTAGTAACAAAGTTACTTTATTAGTAACTTTGTTACTAATAAAGTTTGTAAAAATGAGTATAGGGTTGTTAAAAACCAAAAGGAGTCGATTTATTTGTCTGGAATTGTGCTTTTATAGTAAAAAAAGAATGGCAAAGGGGTGTTCTTTTTTAATAGGTCTAAAGATAATTATTCACGGTTTTTGGTACTACGAAAATTCAAATCGTAGACGCTGACGCGAAAAGCCACGCGATTGGCGCTTGCGCTTGTGACGTCACGATGTTATGGCCGGTATACGAACTACGCGTGTTGACGAGTATTCTGTCAAAAAGGACAACAATAATAACGAAAGTACAGAATTTGTTTCGTTCCTCTGTGTGCGACTTTTTAAATGTTTTTAAAAACTATTCGTATCGTGTATCTTGTAATCTCACCAAGTGTCACATTTATGTACATTCTCGCGCACGCCATATAACCTATAATTCTGTAGCTTATAACATCCTAATGTCACAAACGCGAGCGCCAATCGCGTGGCAGCACGCGTCAGCGGCGACGATTTGAATTTCCGTGGTACGAAAGACCGTGAATAATTATCTTCAGAATTATTAAAGAAGAAAACCTCTTTGCCATTGTGTTTTTTTTTTTATTATAAAAGCACAATTCCAGAAAAATAAATCGACCCCTTTCGATTTTTAACAACCCAGTACTCGTACTATGAGCGTGGTTCGTATACAGACTACAGCATTGTGACATCACAGCGCGTTCGTTAATTGTTTTAAAAAAGCGTTCCGTTATTAAAACCGCACATGATCGATGAAAACATTGAATTAAAAAAATCATTTAAGGCCACAGTAACTGGTATAAAACCATGTGCGAATTTAACCATTTTTTTCGTAGGAAAAAGTGATTCACTCATAAAATTAATTACACATCTATTTAGTACGAATATCAAGCTATTAGAAAATATATGTATTTTTTTTTTTCGATGTACAAAATGGCCGACTACTAATATTTTCTTTTGTTATCTTTTTTTAGGCACAATTTTTTACCTAGAATAAATAACAAAAATTCTCGTCAATCTACATTAGAATACCTCGAGAAGTACGTACGGCATTTAAAAAATATTGTTTTATTCAAACGTTGCAGGTATTTGAACTTAAGAAATGAATTTTTAGTGAAAAATTTCGTTATAACTGCTCATAAACTGCTCATAGAATGAAAAGTTTTCGATTAATCAGAAATTCCGTACGTACTTCTCTGCGAAATGCAATTAGGAACATAACTTTAAAATTTGAAGTAAATCGAGCGACAATTGTTGAAGTTTGTTGAAGGATTTGTCACGCCAATTGGAAAAAAGCGGTTTCGAGAAGTTTCGAGTCGTCGGCCATTTTGTACATTGAAAAAATATATGCACTAGGCAAAAGAATTAAAGGATATTGAAAAAGTACGCCAATTTTAGTGTCGTTTTCACATAGCTGTAACTCCTCGAAAAATAGTCGTACAGCAAAATGAAAAAAAAAAAGCAAATTGAAGGTGTGAATCTCTAGTTTTGAGATCTTGAGCTCAAACATTTTTCGCATCAGCCAATTTTTAGTAGCCTTCAAAAAACCAAAGTAAAAAAAAATTTCAAAATTCGTGATTCTCAAAAGACGAATAAAAGGTGGTAGATTTAGCCTTTAATCGATTTTTGGCATAAACTACAATTTCGATCATTCGGAACACAATGAAAAAAAATCGCAGGGGTTTAAACTTTTGAGGGCTATTTTAGGATACTTTGAGGTCATAAAAAAACCGATTTTTTTAAATCTATTAGATATTGGCAAAATAATCCTTAGTTAAAAGAATATTCGTAAATATGCCATTTTACACGTTTTTTAAAATCCATTTTCCCGCATAAAAAAATCTTGATAAAAAAATGATAAAAGCATCTTATAGAGAATACTTCAGAGTTTCCAAAACCCTCTAGTTTTTTTCTGGGCGACCATTAGTCTCCGAGTAATCAGTCATCAAATTCAAAAGTGTCATTTTTGCTTTGAACATCGATAACTCAGCGAGAAAAAATCGTACAGAGCTCTCTCACCGCTAAAATCAAGGGGGAAGAATCCAGCTAGACGATCCTTTAAATCCGATCATTCAAAAAAAATTATTACAGTCCGTGCAGACTGTGAAAGATGAGCAAAAATGTTGAATTTTTTTTTACTTTGGTTTTTTGAAGTCTACTAAAAATTGGCTGATGCGAAAAATGTTTAAGCTCAAGATCTCAAAACTAGAGATTCACACCTTCAATTTGCCTTTTTTTTATTTTGCTGTACGACCATTTTTCGAAGAGTTACAGCTATTTGAAAATGACCCTAAAATTGGCGGACTTTTTCAATATCCTTTAATTCTTTTACCTAATGTATATATATTTTCTAACAACTTGATATTCATACTAAATAGATGTGTGATTAATTTTATGAGTGAATCACTTTTTCATACTAAAAAAAAATTGTTAAATTCGCATATGATTTTATACCCGTTACTGTGGCCTAAGGCCTTAACCTAATTAGGTTTGTTTAGCTCTATTTGGGTTGAAACGTTTCGAGATTGTATTGGGAGTACAACTTTGCAGTGACCGTTTTTTTTTCAAAAGTTTAAGGCTTTATTATAAAAAAGTGGCTACATATTTTTGAATCAAAGTACTGCCCGTCGTTAGCTACGACCTCGGCCCATCTTTCAGGTAGCATTCGAATCCCGCGTCGATAAAAGTCTTGGTCCTTGGAGGCAATCCAGGAATCGACCCAATTTTTGACTTCTTCGTAAGTACCGAAGTGCTGGTCAGCCAAATCGTGTGCCATTGACCGGAACAAGTGATAGTCGGAAGGGGCAATGTCTGGAGAGTACGGCGGGTGGGATAAAACCTCCCATTTCAGCGTTTCCAACTACTTTTTCACGACATTTGCAACATGGGGTCGGGCATTATCATGCTGCAGTATCACCTTGTCATGTCTTTCGTTGAATTGTGGCCGTTTCTCTTTGAGTGCCTTACTCAAGTGCATCAACTGACGTCGGTAGAGTTCCCCTGTGATGGTTTCGGATGGTTTGAGCAGCTCATAGTACACAACGCCCAGCTGGTCCCACCAGATACACAGCATCACTTTGGATCCGTGAATATTCGGTTTGGGCGTCGATGACGGAATATGACCAGGCAGTCCCCATGATTTTCGGCGTTTAGGATTATCGTAGTAAACCCACTTTTCATCTCCAGTCACAATCCGATGCAAAAATCCCTTCCTTTGTTGTCTTTGGAGCAGTTCCCGCAAATGCTGAGAATTCGGCTCGTAGGTTGCCATGTTTGAGTGCCAATAACTTTATAATGCATACACGTATCCGTTAGCTTTTTTAAATTGTTTACATTGGCAGAGCCTCTAGTTTAAAATGCCACTTTCTTTTATTGAGCTAGGGCCACTACTTCGGCCGCAGTGGCTCTCTAAGTAAAACGGCCACAGCAAAGTTGTACTCCTAATATCTTCGAGAAACATATTTTCGTCTATCGAAATCCAAGTGCACAACCGTTTAAACGATTTGTGCTCGTATAATCGTAGTCGGAGGAAACGCTGACAGCGGAATCGTCGTTCGCGGATGGAACGACGGGGAGAATTCTCGACGACGATCTGCGGCAACGGCACGTG
Source organism: Ophion obscuratus (assembly GCA_964007375.1). Lineage (NCBI taxonomy): Eukaryota > Metazoa > Arthropoda > Insecta > Hymenoptera > Ichneumonidae > Ophion > Ophion obscuratus. Next base: position 79,181,506 of record OZ023312.1, read on the forward strand.
AACTCTCAAATACTGGACAACGCGGACCAGGCACAAGCGGACATAATCGTCAATCAACAACTGTCGAGCGTTTCTTCGTCGAGCGATCTATTCTGGACTGTACTAATGACATTTCTCATCTTGGCTATAATACTGCTTGTACTTCGGCGGCTGTTCTTCGTCTAAGAAAAACGTACATGAAATCGGCACTGATCGCTCCAAGAGTCTCGAGAATTGTGCGATTTCGCGGGTTTCCGATATAAAAAAAAAAAAATAGAAAAATACGATCGCGGCTGATAATCGTGAGACTTGGAGTCTATTCGCTTCGGCTACTGTGAGAGTTGAATTCTATGTAATGGGTGTAAGCGAGGAAAGCGCGAGAGTGCCGAAAAAAAATACATTTTCTCCCTCGCTGCGAGTCCCGTCGCTCGCGCTTCGATGTATATATAACACGGTAGACTTATCTCTTCCTCAATCGTTTTTGCTGTTTCCTTAAAAACAAAGGCTTTTCATTCGCCCCCGGTGTTGAGCGTGAGTTTTTGAAGGCCGATTCCGTACCTATGTGTATGTATTATTCTCCGAAGTCTCCAATAAACTCAACTCTAGGCGTGAAAATTAGGCTCGTTAATTCGGTGGTTTTTGGCATACAGGGTGTATCTCGGCTACTGGTTTTCCGTTCGTAAACATGCAAGGTGTCTCCGAGCAAAACGCTTTTTGTAATGTCGCGCGACAAAAATTGCCTGAGACATTCACGAGTAAAGTCCGAGGCTGAGTAAACAATTGCCCAATTTCGGAACACACAGCGAAATGTTTTTTTCGATTCTTTTTTTTTTCATTAATTAACATTCGGTGAGTACAAAAATGCTGAACAAAAAAAAACCAACCACCAGAATGAATTGAAAAATTAAACGGATACTTTCATTTAATAAATAACAGTTATTGAACAGTATAATTCGTTTGTAAATAAATTATTCGTGTTTATTAGATGGCGAAAACAATGCGAAAGGTTCACTTGCCGAACGCGAATACGAACCAGCGCCCTCTCTCGCATGGACGTCGAAACTACTGTGCCATTGTTTACTCATTAGCAGCGGTGGACTTTACTCGTGAATATCTCAACCAATTTTTGTCGCTCGTTTAAAAAAAAAGCGTTTTACTCGGAAAAAGGCATGCTATATGCTCACGAACGGTAGTGTAGTAATTAACCCTGGGACTCTACACTATCTGTACGAAACAAAGAACCAACACAGGGGTTACGCGCACCCTAGCGCTTTAAAGTAGTACGAGCGCGCAATCTATCGATTTTGTTCAAATTTTAACCAGACATTGTTCATATCGTTATCCATGTTTGACTGAAATTTCAGAACAATCGACTATTTAGATTGGGTTTTAAAATTGCAACTTTTAACACTGCAGGGTCTGCATTGAAATTTAGACAGAATAATTGTCCGTAAAAAATATTCGTCCCCTATAATAAGAAGACACATGGCAACACCGCGGAACAGTATTGTTCAATATTTCGCGAAACAAATGATTATCGTGTTCCCAAAGTTACAATAGTCATGAAAAAATATTTGCATTATAAATATTAATATTTTATATTGTTTATGTTATCTTCATTAACAAATAAAAGTGTTGGTTCATTCATAACTAATTAAAAACTTTGTTCGATTAAAAATTACTTCCAAATAAAAATGTGTGTTGCAGTATTATTTTAAATATGCCGCGCAAACTCACGTCATTGGATACGTGGAACGATGCGGTGTTGCCGTATGTCTTCTTATTATGGGGGATAAATATTTTTTACGGAAAATTATTCTGTCTAAATTTCGATGCAGACCCCGCAGTGTTAAAAGTTGCAAATTTAAAAGCCATTATCTCCCAATCTAAATGGTCGATTGTTCTGAAATTTTACTCAAACGTGCATAATAATATGAACAATGTTTGGTTAAAATTTGAACAAAATGGATAGAAATCAAGATTGCACGCTCGTACTACCTTAAGGCCTTAGGTCACAGTCACGAGTATAAAATCATGTGCGAATTTAACAATTTTTTTTCGTATGAAAAAGTGATTCACTCATAAAATTAATTACACATCTATTTAGTATCAATATCAAGCTGTTAGAAAAAATATATACAGGGTGTCCCAAAACTCAACGATAATCTGAGACCGGATGAAAGGCCAAGTTAAACCAGTTCTGGGAAAAATTTAAAAAAAAATCCATATCACTCAGTTCAGCGATAATAGACGTTTTTAAAAAAAAGTTGAAATTCGACACCCTTGGTCGCATTTTCAGGTCCTGTGATTACCAATGTCACAATTTCGCGGTGATTTTTTTTATTTCGCGATCTTCATTAACGATGCTATTAATCGCAACTACAAATTAATGCAAAAAACATCGTTAATTTAATAAAATAAGTTAAGTTTTAGTGAGTCGTGGTTCACAAAAATATTGTTAGTTAACTTTAACACTTCATTTTGAAAAAAAAATGTACTACACGACCCTTGGCAAGTTATTTCAAAAGATGGCGCATTTAATCAAGATTTCAAAATGGTGCAACACTTGCCACTTTCTTGCCATTAAAAATTTTATTTCTTACTTTTTTCAAATTGAGCTCATTTTGAACAACTCAACATTAGGAATTTTTGTTACTAAAATTTGTTATTTTTTGTTTCTGGTCTGAAATAAAATTATTGTTTTTAGTAAAGAGGTAATTGAGTCAGTTAATAACCAATTTTTATTGTAAAAAAACATGTTTTTTACAATAAAAATTGGTTATTAACTGACTCAATTACCTCTTTACTAAAAATAATAATTTTATTTCAGACCAGAAACAAAAAATAACAAATTTTAGTAACAAAAATTCCTAATGTTGAGTTGTTCAAAATGAGCTCAATTTGACAAAAAATAAGACAACATTTTTAATGGCAAGAAAAGTGGCAAGTGTTGCACCATTTTGAAATCTTGATTAAATGCGCCATCTTTTGAAATAACTATTATTTTTAGTAAAGAGGTAATTGAGTCAGTTAATAACCAACTTTTATTGTAAAAAACATATGTTTTTTACAATAAAAATTGGTTCTTAACTGACTCAATTACCTCTTTACTAAAAATAATAATTTTATTTCAGACCAGAAACAAAAAATAAGAAATTTTAGTAACAAAAATTCCTAATGTTGAGTTGTTCAAAATGAGCTCAATTAAAAAAAAAATAAGAACATTTTTAATGGCAAGAAAAGTGGCAAGTGTTGCACCATTTTGAAATCTTGATTAAATGCGCCATCTTTTGAAATAACTTGCCAAGGATAGTGTAGTACATTTTTTTTTCAAAATGAAGTGTTAAAGTTAACTAACAATATTTTTGTGAACTACGACTCACTAAAACTTAACTTATTTTATTAAATTAACGATGTTTTTTGCATTAATTTGTAGTTGCGATTAATAGCATCGTTAATGAAGATCACGAAATTAAAAAAATCACAGCGAAATTGTGACATTGGTAATCACAGGACTTGAAAATGCGACCAAGGGTGTCGAATTTCAACTTTTTTTAAAAAATGTCTATTATCGCTGAACTGAGTGATATGGATTTTTTTTTTATTTTTCCCAGAACTGGTATAACTTGGCCTTTCATCCGGTCTCCGATTATCGTTGAGTTTTGGGACACCCTGTATATATATTTTTTATGTACAAAATGGCCGACTACTAATATTTTCTTTTGTTATGTTGTAGGTATTTGAACTTAAGAAATGAACTTTCAGTGAAAAATTTCTTTATAACTGCTCATAAAATGAAAAGTTTTCGATTAATCAGAAATTCCGTACGTACTTCCCTGCGAAATGCAATTAGGAACATAACTTTTAAATTTAAAGTAAATCGAGTGAAAATTGTTGAAGTTATTTGTCACGCCAATTGGACAAAAACTGTTTCGAGAAGTTTCGAGTAGTCGGCCATTTTGTACATCGAAAAAAGAAAAAAATTCTAACATCTTGATATTCATACTAAATAGATGTGTAATTAATTTTGAGTCAATCATAAGATTGACAATTCTTTTTCATAAGAAAAAGAATTGTTAAATTCGCACATGATTTTATACCCGTTAATGTGGCCAAAGGCCTCAAATCAACGCTGCTAACGAAGTGTTTGTCGTAGACTTTTTTTCTATTCGAACGCCGAAAGACTGAAGAATGGAATGGGATATGCGAGGAAAACCCAATATAAATTTATCGCCGTGAGAAATGCAATTGAACAAAGGAAAAAAATTATTTTAGCGTTTCTCACTAATTATGTGTTTACACCCTGTTTAAGGTATTAATTTAAATCAGGTCGTGGCAGAGAAACTTTCAGGTGATCGAAATTCACTTTGCTAGCGATTTTTCTGCTGTTCTGTTCTGCGCAAAAAAGCGCTAGATCAGTGTTTGTCAACCTTTCTTTATAAAGCGGCACACTTGAGTCTAAAATTCTTACGGCACACCTTCGTATTGGACTTCGCCCCGCGGGCCGACTTTATCACGTAGTACATTCGCCTATTTTCGGCGGAACCCAAGAAATACACTCGCGGCACACCGGTTGAAATTTACTGCCCTAAAGGAACGTCGGAACGGCCAAATTGAACTTGACACGAAGATTCAGATAAAGATAATCGTTGAAGCATCGCTTCTTCGCTGTCTGTTAATTAAAACCATTCGAACTTGATTTTTACATCAACGTAATTGTGCTTCGTACAATATCGTCCAATCAAAAAATGGTACGAAAAAAGAGCGGAGGAATGGTCCGGAGACACGATATATCGAAGCTGTGAAAAACTTTGAAAGCGCGTATCACAGTCACATTTCTTTTTGCAATACTCACTGCGTTTTGCCACTTGCTATTTTGGCATATCAACGCAACGCCGCTTTGCCGTACGTTGGATGAAAATTCGCGCATCGGCAAAGGCCAACGGTGGACTATCTTCTAGATCGTCCGCTTACAGCATTTCTACCGATTACAGACGATTGCCGCTGCAAGCACGCTGCGGTCTAAAAGCCACCATGGTGTCTTCGTTATATCGATAAAGGCGTTATTCGAAGATTCCCGTCGATTGCGGGTCAAGAAATAACAATATTACAGCGCCCTTTTGTTCGTGCGATATTCTCCATTGATCAGTGTCGTGATCAATTGGCAATTAAACAATAACACGCTTGTATCAGCATTGCTACGGACCAAATTATTGTTTTCCTTTGATACGTTTTTCTTTTCTCGCCAAAACGTACTGTATAATAAAATAATATCTCGCGATCGCTCCGCGCCTTGTTCAGTCGCGTCTAAATTGACATATAAAAATACAACCAGTCTGAACAATTACGACTTTCTACGTGTCTTTTTCGCTCCCTCTCTCTCTCTCTCTCTCTCTGTCTTTTTCTTGCACTCCTCCCTTGCTTATCAACTGGTACCACTCCAATCACCGGTTTCTTTCAACGCTTTGTCCGTTAATCTCTCGATTTCCGTCAATAATTGTTCAGTTTCGACGTCGACACTCGCTATGTCCGCCTCCACCGGATCCCACTCCAAGCTGTTCGGGCTCGATATACGCGACCAGGGCGAAGCGGTCAGACTCGAGGCTTGACTGCCGTCGTGCGAGGTGCGCGACGGGGAATCTTTCGCGCCAGCCCCCTCGGAAGTTTTCCCCATTGGCATCGGCAACACTAAAATCGGATATGAGCGGTTGCAGGGGTCACGAGGAAATGCTTAGCCATATCGCGCCCTTTTATACCTTCGTGTTCCCACTCGAGGTCCAGAGAAGAAGCAGGCGTGGAGGAAATACATCCCGGATGCTTCAGCAGAGTTCGGGCATCTAGAGCTTGCATCGGAGTCGTGTAGCCGGAACTGGAAAATTCCATTTTTAATCCTCCTTCACAGTTGAAGGCCTTAGGCCACTCTAGAGGCCGAAAAATAGGCTTTTTGGGGATTTTTTTTTCAGAAAAACTAGAAAATAAATTGAGATTACAAAAAAGAGTGTTTATGATACATGTCAGTGACTGTATTGAATAATTTTTTTGAAACGATTAATTTCAAAATGGCGGCGCTGCTGCGTTTATCTCAAAACTGCATTTTTTAAGTTCGCCAGAAACATACTAGGTGTGTAACTAAGTTTTCCGGGTTTTTTTTACCAATAAAAAATCGAAAATTTCAAGACAAATACAAAAAAATGGTTCATTCGAAGTATTGTCCCTCGCCATTTATACATTTTTGCCATCTCTCTGTCACGGTAAAATAGACGCGTCTTTGCACTGAAACCATTCGTCCAACCAATTTTGTACTGCATCGTAATTGGCCAAGTGTAGCCCACCCAAGCCATGCGCCATCGACCGGAACAAGTGATAGTCTGAAGGGGCCGGGTCTGGCGAATACGGCGGGTGCAGTAGCAGATCCTATTTCCTATTTTTATGGTGTCATGGACGATGGAACTGCGATGGCACGGAGCGTCGTCATGCTGCAATATCACACGTTCGTGTCTCGTGTCCCATTTTGGCCATTTTTCGAGCAATGCGTCGTTCAAATTAATTAGTTGTTGTCGGTAACGATGCCCATTGACAGTTTCGCCCGGTTTCAGCAGCTCATAGTACACGATTCCTTTCTGGTCCCACCAAACGCAGAGCAGTGTCTTTTTTCCGAAACGATTTGGCCGTGCCGTCGATGTTGACGCTTCGCCAAGTGAAAGCCACGATTTTCTGCGTTTGAGATTCTCGAAATATATCCATTTTTCATCGCCAGTAACAATTCGATGCAGGAAACTCTTTCTGTTCTGCCGCAAAAGAAAATTTCGGAAGTGGCTCTTCGATTTTCCATTTGCCTCTCATTCAACTCATGTGGCACCCACTTTCCTTCCTTATGAATTTTTCCCATGGCGTGCAAACGTTTCGAAATACATTGCCGAGTCACATTTAATGCATCGGCAAGTTGATCTTCTGTTTGAGTGTCATCTTCATCCAATAGCGCTTGCAGATCGGCGTCCGCAAATGTTTGCGGTCTTCCCGAGCGCTCCTTGTCCCCAGTCTCAAAATCGCCACTTCTGAACCGCTTGAACCAATCTTCGCACGTTGTTTTTGATGGTATATGTTCGCCGTAGGCCTCCTCAAGTAACCGACGTGCTTCAGCTGCTGTTTTTTTTAAGTCGAAGCAGAAAAGCAATGCTTCCCGCAAATGCTGTTTATTTGGCACAAATTTTGACATCTTCGAGGTTAGAAAGAAGGTCGTTGTGTTGCGATATTTGTTTATATTACGACTGGGTATTCTTAACAGATGTCCAAGCTATAAAGACACCCAATGTCAGATCTGTATGCCGACTACATTTGTCGCTAGAGCCGTCCATGTATGAAACCCGGGAACTTAGTTGCGCACTTAGTAACTCAAACAATTTTCAACCGATTCACTTGAAATGTTGAGTATATCTTGAAAAATACATCGTCTATGGAAGTACGTAGGATTTTTTTGTTATATTGCATAGTTCATTTGTTATTAACAATTATCTGACGATTGTCTAGGCAAATTTTTCACTTTCCCCTTTAGAAGTGCGCCATTTGGCCAAAAATCAGTTATCGAAAAAATCCTACGTACTTCTATAGCAGTTATTATATATAATCGAAAAAAATTAATTGGCTGTTTATAATTCAAAAATTACACGAGCTGTTTGTCCGGCCGTGGACCCTGGAAAAACGGTGACGTCATCGCAAAAACGCTTCACAGCCGCTATTTTTAAATTAATCGCTTCAAAAAAAATGATTGTATACAGTCACTGATATGTATGATAAACACCCTTTTTTGTAATCTCGATTTATTTTGTAGTTTTTACGAGAAAAAAAATCCCCAAAAAGCCTATTTTTTCGGCCTTTAAAATGGCCTAACCCCTCAAAGCGGAAAACCAGTTTCGAAGTACATTTGTTTTTAATGATGTTCATGATTTTTTATACGAGGAATGCATTAATGGAATTAATTCAAACTTTGGGACTATTTTATACATATTTTCAAACAAATATTTTAATTTTCTCGAAGCAGTTACTCTGAAAATATGGAACCTGCCGCCCATCGAAGATCGCCATCAGACTTTGTTGTTTGTGTACACTCTGGAGGCTACAGTTTTCATCGGAAATCAATGCGGTTCGAAGATTACTTTAAGAACATGTTTTCCTCCTATATGAACCTAACTTTGACCAAAAAATTGAACATTGCATTTTTTGGAGGTGTTTAAACCAAAGAGTACAATTTTTGCCATTATTTTATAACCTTTTTTTGCTATAAAAAGTATAGTTCAAACAATATTACCCCGAAAGTAGGTTCGTATAGAGCGTAATTATATTATAAAACGATCATAAAATTATAGGTTAGAAACTTTTTTAGCTAGAGCGTACACAATTTGAAAATCAGTCGTTTCGAGAAGAATGCGTTTGAAAAAAATATTACCACAAGAAAAAAATTCACGATAGTAATGAATTATTCATACTTCTTTGGGAACGTATTCTCCAATAGTTTTAGTAACAATTTATGGAATAAAAAAAATCAATTTTTCGAGTTATTCCAACTGGTTTCCCGCCTTAAAAGCAAATGAAAAAGAAAAGAAAAAAAAAACACGGGATTGCACAAAAGAATTTTCCTTTACATCCTTTATCTTTCGTTTGAAGTAAAATTTTTTTAAATGTCAGACAAAAAAATTACCCGTGTGTCGAGAAGAGGGATAAAGCAGGCAAAGGATTGTTTTTCTTATTTTACCTGGTAGACAAATCACTTTTAGTATTCAGCCTGGAATATTTGTTGATTCTTCGCGACCAGCTGGTTTCTTCTGTCAATTCTAGTCTATCGGGAATACCACGCCTTTTCTGTACAAGGTATGAAAAAATACGACCATGATTCAGCTCTTTCTACAGGTAAATGAATGAAGAAAAATAAAGAAAGAATCTGAAGATATTAAGGAACAGTGAGCCTTCCTCTTTTTCGACTACCTGGTACGGTTTACCTTGAATTTTTTCAAGGAGAGCAACGACAACAGGCTATCCACGCAAGCAAAAAGAGTAACGAGTTATCCGTCATTGATTAATAAAATATATCATTAACAAAGTCATTGATATTAATAAAAATATTAGCTCGAAACTTTTGGGTAAATATTTTCGGCACTCACCGCTCGGATCTTCTGGGTTGCAAGCCGTTTGGTTTATCGTCCGCCAATTGGCAGAGCTAGAATTGTCAAAGAGTCAGTCAGTCAAACGAGTTTTAGAATCCTTTTTTTCTCTAGATGCGTCCGATGAAAGTTTAACTTGGAAATTTTCATTAGATACATATACAGGGTGTCCAGTTATGAATGGATAATCCTGCAACTATATGCTGGAGTTTCAGTTTAATAAAAGTCCCACAGCTTTCGGGATAAAAATCATTTGCTTTTTGTTTTTCGCATGCCATTTCTACAAATTATAACTTTTTTGACCCCGTTTTTTGTTAATACCCTTGGTTGGTTGTTTCGTCTAGAAAAGTCTTCTTTTTAATCTTAAATGTTGAGGAAACCGTATGAAAAAAAGATCTTATGCAGCATTTTCATACAAACCAATTCGAACATCTGACTTTGATAGCCTGCTGTGTGAAAAAAATTAACTATGCATATCGTTCCAATTACTTCAAAAAGTTGCTTAGTTATTGTCGATTCATATCATTTGTAGAAATGGCATGCAAAAAACCAAAAAAAGATGATTTTTTTTTCAAAAAATGACATAAAGCCCAAAATCTCGAAAACCGTGGGACTTTTACTAAACTGAAATTCCAGCATATAGTAGGACATGATCTGTATACCCTGTATATGTACAGGGTATACAGGTGTATACCCTGTACATATACAGGGTATACAGGGTATACAGGGTATATACAGGGTATACATACATGTTTTTTTTGTCCAGTAGACTGGACAAAAAAACGATTTTTTTTCAATTTCAATTTTTGTTGAAAATTTTAAGAGTGACAAAAAATGAGTGCTGACCAAATTTTAGCCCTTTCTATTAATATTTAGAGGTCCCTCATCGCGATTCACTATTTCTCATTCATTTAACATGGTAAAAGTTTTGTTTGCCGCTTCTCAGCTTCATCAATCGCCTACGAGTAAACACATGGAAATGCCCAAAACATTATTTTACCGGAAATTTAACGCTCTACAAAAAAGATCCTTAGCCTTCATACAATAAATTCACTCGTTCAAATGTTATTCAACGTCAAAGTTGAACCTATGATAAATTTCATGATTTTGTGAGATTTTTGGACTTTTACAACGAAATTATTGATTTTTTTTTGTTTTTTTTTCTGATTCAACTTAAGGAGAGATATACACCTAGATGGTCGAGATTGAGGATTTAGAAACTACGAACATTCCGGCGACCGTAAAAGATCTACACTATGGGCCTGGTATCGATGATTCCATGTAAGTTGACAAATTTCATGATTTTTTCATTCCCAAATTTTCAAACGCTTTTTTCTCAAATCCACGGTTTTAAAATCGGTACCCGAAATTTCTCCAAAACCAATAAATCGATTGCCTTGACGTTTTTTGTGGTTATTCTATACACCATTATCCAGTACTTGACATAGGATTTTTTTTCCGTTACTTAGTTTTTGTTTTATAGGCAAAATAATAACTAATTTTTGGTCCAAAAATCACTATTTATGTCCAAACGTCCGCCATTTTGTCATAAATCGATATTTTCAAAATTGGCTATAAGTACTAGATTATAGTATCTAATTTAATATTTTTGGTTTTTTTCAGATGATTTTTGAAGAAACGCAAGTGGATACCGCATTCGCAGATTTTTTTACGACGCTCCAAGGATCATACAATATCCTTGTATATTTTTGATATTTTTAAATAAAGAAAATTAAACATATTTTTGAATGTACATACTTTTAGATAATTAAAACCCAAATCCGAAAATTCAAATAGTTTTCCTTGAAAAAAAATCACAAAATGGACCTTTTTTCCGGCTCCTATGTGTATATCTCTCCTTAAAAGTATTGTATCCTTTTCAAATTATTCCCAAGATAGTTTCTAAAATTCCTAATAGATTCAAATTTATTGCTATTTAAAAGTACATTAGTACAAAAATCTATTCTAGAACGGAATTCAATTCCCATAGCATGATAAATAAATATCTAGGGAATAATTTTAAAAGGATACAATACTTTTCAAGATGAATCAGAAAAAAATAACAACAAAAAATCAACAATTTTGTCACAAAAGTCCAAAAATCTCACAAAATCATGAAATTTATCACCAATTTGACTTTAATGTTGAATGAAATTTGAACGAGTAAATTTATCGTATGAAGGCTAAGGAGCTTTTTTGTAGAGCGTTAGATTTTCTATAAACTATATTTTTCGGCGTTTCCGTGTGTTTACCCGTAGGCGAGTTATAAAGCTCAGAAGCGGGAAACAAAACGTTTACCGTGTTAAATGAATAGGAAATAGAAAATCGCGATGAGGGACCGCTAAATATTAATATAAACGGCTAAAATTTGGTCAGCACTCATTTTTTGTCATTCTCAACAACATTTTCATCAAAAATTAAAAAATTTCAATTTTTTTGGGTCAGTCTAATGTCAAAAGTAATTTGTCTTTTGCTTACATAGAATAAGATGCCTCTATATTAAATACAGACGTCCATTTAAAAAAAAAGTCGTCAAAAACGTTGGATAAATTGTTAAAACACTATTCCGCCGCTTTACTTTTCTGAATCCCCACACATGTATCTTAGGAAACATACATAGTATTCAAATGTCTGTGTGAGTCTAGATTTAGTGATATTACATACAAAAAAGCTCACTAAATTAATCAGTATCTTTTTCTGAAGCTTTCTAGCACTCTATGGATTGTTCAACCATAAAATATTCGTATATTACAATTACAAATAATCTATACATATAAAAGAACGTGTCCTGACTGATTCATCAACGCTGAGCCAAAACTGCTGAAGCTAATTACATGAAAATTTGGACAGTCGGTTGCTTTTGTGACGTAAGCACCCACTAAGAAAGGCTTTTTCAAAATTCAACCCTTAAGGGGAGAAAAGGGAGGGCAAAGTCTGTATGGAAATGGGAAAAAATCTGGTCGGATTTACTTGGAATTTGATATTCGTGCTTCTTGACACAATTAACGAAAGACGTATTTGAGCATTTTTAGAAATTCAACCCCTAAGGTAAGAAAGAGGGTGACAAAGTTTGTATGTACAATAAAAAAAATCTAGTCAGATTTACTTGAAACTTAGTATCAAAGCTCTTCAACACAATCAATGAAACACGTATTTTAGCGTTTTTCGAAATTCAACCCCTAAACTAAAGGGGATGGCAAAGTTTGTGCAGAAAATAAAAAAAAATCGGATCAAGTTTACTTGAAACTTTATTACTGCTCCTTGACACAATTAATGACATTTTAGCGTTTTTCGAAATTCAATCCTTAAGGGGACAAGGGGGTAGCAAAGTTTGTATGGTAAAAAAAATATGTTTGGATTTACTTGAAACTTCGTATTGATGATCTTTAACACAATTCTACGTGTTCTGTAATGAAACTTTTCAGGAGCACATTTCATTAAGGAGCATTCAACACCAGTCTACACGAACGAAGCCATGGATGGAAAGCTAGTTTACAACGTACAAATATTTTACTACTCTGCGTATTAAAAAAAAATAGCCATTGAAGTGTCGGCGATTGTTGTCTACTATCCTTCAATTTTAACTTGAAAACTTCCGAATTAGACTTTTATCGGACTTTAGGGCATTGGAGGGTAAAATTAAGGGGCTATACCAGTGCGACACTTTCAAAAAATCGATTTTTTTTCCCTTTTCGACAGTTTATACTTTCAAGAATATCCTGTCAAAATTTCAAGGCCGTATCTTTATCATTTTATCTTGCAGATATCAATAGTTGAATCTTTAAACGCGTTTTTCTCGAAATGAGATTTTTCAAATTTGCTGACATTGCAACTCAAAGAGCAATTATCCGATTGACTTGAAATTTGAACTGAGTTGAAATTTGAAATTTGAACTGACTTGAAATTTGAAATTTGAACTGACTTGAAATTTGAAATTTGAACTGACTTGAAATTTGAACTTGAATATATTTACTCTACAATGACGTAAGATATTTTTGATTGGATGAAAATTGACGATTTGGCATTGAAAAAAACGACGATTTTATAGGCAAGAAAACAGACTTTTTTTTTCATAACTACGCCATTTTGTTAGATTTTGATATTTTTCGAAAATCCTACGTCATTGTACAGGAAATACCTTCCAGTTTGACGACATTTTTTCCTTTTTCGGTTTCAGCTACTCAATCGGCCGGAATCATGTCAGCAGTGGAGGAACTTGTTTTTGGGCGCCTCCGAAGGCAGCGCATAAGTCGCTTGGATCTCAATATTTTTCTACGAAAAAATTATGTAATATAGGTCAAATATAGCCAAATATATTCTTAATTTTCCAAAACATTTAATCGAGTACTTTTCTTCCAAAAAATTCCCGAAAATCGGCCAAATTTTCAGCGTTCACACTGGTATAGCCCCTTAAGGGGTAAGGCTACTGTAAATTTTTTGAAAAATCGATTTTTTTTTATTGGCTTAAAAAATAGTTTAAGTTTAAAATAAAAAATAGTTTAAGTTTCTCCGAAACTTCTTTTTTTAATTTTTTCCAATAAAAAACTATTCGCAAAACTTTAAACGCGTTTTTCTCGAAACATGGTTTTTCAAAATGGCACGCAGCATAACTCGAACAATTTTCATTTTTTTTACTTGAAATTTTAACCAGATGTGAACATTTACATTATCTTGAGAATGTCGATCGGAATTTTCAAGAACTTTATTTATTGATTTTTTATTAACAAAAAACTTGCCGTTTTTTTCGTCAAAAATCAATTTTTTTTTTCAAACGCACGCCAAATCCACAAAAATTCATACTTTTTAAAATCCGATCGACATTCTCTAGCTATAGCCCTCTAGATTAATGGTTTTTTTTTTTTGTTCTAGATTCAAAAGTGCACCAGTGGTGCTGCGTGCCGCGGAGCCCTGGAAGCAAAACATGTCCCGGGAAGATAGCTGTGGAACCGCCATTTTGTTTTTTTTTTACTGTAAAAAAATTTTATAATAAAGTTTAATGTATGCCCGATAACACCATTAAAAGTTTTTTTTCAAATACCTTCAATTTCGGGAGCAAACAATTAGTGAAAAAACCTTTTTTTTTGGGCCGTTACAGTGGCCTTACCCCTTAACATCGAATAGAAGGACGCAGATGGTTTTTGGTATACCTCAACTTGTTCGGCCTCTCGGCAGGGTTGTCCAGTTTGCTTCCGATACCTTAAAAGAATAAGACAACCGTTGACGACGCAAGGACAATGATTCAGAGGATTAGGCAGCGTTGCGGCAGAAAAGATAACAAATATGTCTGTGGGAGGCTCATCGCGCAATGATCGAGTCCCGCGTCCTAACCTGTACGTAAAGGAGTCGGTGATCCTGGCATAACACTGGCCGAGACAGGCCCCCATGACCCGTCGCACCACGACCCCGCACCGTCATCTAAAAATCCTTAACGAAACGTCGCTCCAATTAGAAATTTAAAGCAACAGGAATAATCGAAGTGCGTGGCGGCATGCAGCGGTCGTTTTATTCATATACGTGTATAAATGTGTGGCTATAAGCAAATAGCTATTGAAAACGCAATTACACCTTCCTTACGCGATTATCGCCAAGCCCTACGGAATTTAGAACAGTGCGTTGTTGTTGTACGTCGTGAATGTTCATTTAAGGATCGCGTTTAATTGAAAAAATAATAATTGCAAGGGACCGCGCTCCGATCCGTTTATCCGACGACAGTTTCGCGACAACAATGCAATCACGATAATTTTCAATAAAATATCTAAAATTTATACGAAGAGTACGGTTTCGTTACTCTTTTTCGGAAATTGGAAGTTTTCGCATTTTTTGCACGGTAGAACCTGCCCTGCTGCAACTCCCACGCACCCTAGTTTCTTTTACCAGCGAACATAGATTTAGATCACGGACGGCGGTAGTGGGGGTAGGCACCCTTAGCGGTTCTGTTTTTAATTCCGATTTCTGCCGCTTGGTGCGTGACGGTAAGGGGAAGTGGTGGTGCGACGAAGAGAGAAATAGCTCTTCTGTCCTTTTCCCTCCTGAACGCAACGCATGCGCCGTTTGCCCTAACTTAATTTATCGTACTGTCGTGTATTGCATAATATACGAAACCAATAAAAAATGTGTTGATTAAAAAAAAGATGACCACTTTCATCTAAAAAAAACTGAAAACTTTTTGAATACATTAATTCATACCAGCACATATTACGACCATTTACATTCTTTTTTCTCCAATGTCACCCACCACGAAAATTTAGCTTCGTTGCAAGACCTGTATGTAAGACCGTGATTTAAATGGAACGCCAAGCCACGGTATTATTTACAGGTCTTGCAAGTCTAGTGGTGGGGGATGGATTGCCCACGGTACATACGGGTCTTGCATCGAAGCCATACTCTCGTAGTAGGGGTAGGCACGCTTAGCGGCTTCACTTTTCGATTCACTAGGCGCCGCGACGCGTCGCCACTAGCGAGGGGAAGTGCATTGCCCCTTACCTCTTAACCGTGAATAGGACCGAAGTGTTTACGTCTGTTTTTGTGGCGCGGTTGTCGAAATAACCTTTATTTGCGACCATATACAAAGAGGTTCTACACGATGTACCGTGATACATTTTTTATCTTGTTTTTACGCATAAATGTAATTTTTTTTAGTAGCGTTTTCGAAAAAAAATGTAAAATGGTTAAGGGTTGCGCGGTTCGCAATTGGAAAACGGGGTACAAAAGTTTCAAGCAAAAATGTTCCGTGTTTCGACTGCCAGGAACGTCGAACGATACAATAAATGGTTCGATGCTATTCCGGGACTGAAAGAGTCTCAATACGTGTGTAAAAAACATTTTGAAGAACGACATATTGTCAGACATAGGAGAAAAAAGGATGTAAATTTTCGTATTATCGCTTTTTATTGGTTTCGTATATTATGCAGTTTACACGACAGTACGGTATATTAAGTTAAGCCAAACGGCGGATTCGCTGCGGTCAGGAGAGAAAAGGACAGAAGAGCTATTTCTCTCTTCGTCGCACCACTTCTTCCCCTTGCCATCACGCACCAAGCGGCACAAATCGGAAGAAAAAACAGAGCCACTAAGGGTGCCTACCCCCGCTACCGCCGTTGTCAGATCTGTATGTAAGACCGTGGGATTGCCGAAGCCGTCCTGGAGTCGCTATAATCGAGAGATGTTCTGTGTGACAAGGACAACAATAGCCAAGGGGGTTCGGCCAGGCGTTAGGTCTACATACGTGGGGGGGGGGGGGGGGGGGGGGTCAAGGTTTGCGTTACGTCACGTTTTTTAAACTGCCAGAAATAGCAAAATTTCTGCATGTTCAAGTTTTTAATTTAAACCTCGCGTGCAATTTTACCGTGGACAGCTCACAGCTTTCTATACGCAATGTAAGTTAAGGGGGAAAGTCACTGTGCCACAACTTGCACAGTAGTTTTCCCACATCCCTCAAACAAATTTGAAGGACATTTTTTTTAATGATTCTTGAAAGTACATGTATTGAAAAATATGTTGGCAACATTTTTATTCACAAGTCCGAAAATTGACGGAGTTATAGTCACTTTAGTGAGAACAGGTAGCGCGACCGGTTAGTGCCCTCAGTCCCTACAGGTGTGGCATTATTTATAACAGATGAAGTACAGGCTCGTATTATTTTGTGAACTATCATCAAGAACTGTCATATCGCCCGCGACTAGATACTTCAATGTAAGTGTCAATATTCTAGAAAAAACATAACTTTATATCAAGGAACACAGAACGAAAAGTTTGAACGCGTTTTTCTCGAAACTAGTTTTTTCGACCTTGTCCGAGCGAATACTTAAAAACTTATCAACCGATTTTAATTTAAAAAAACATTTTAGTAATCGCAGTGACTGAGGTTGTACGTATCCGCATTTTTAACGTTTGAAAATAACTATTTTTAAAGACTGTTTGAATACAGAAACAGGGCCTTGAAAATAGAAAAAAATTTCGAAACTGTCGGCATTTTGTAAAAAAAAAAACGAAAATAAAAAAACGGCTACGCATAAGGATAGCGACATTTGTATAGATATCGATAAATTGTTGACTTTTAAGGAGGTACGGTGATTGGAGCGAGTCCAAGATAAAAGCCCGATTTTTTTAAATAACATTGTCGAGAGCTTTGTCCATGCGTATGCGGAGTTTCCGCGAGATTTACCGTACAGTTTCCGAGTTATTAATTGTTAAAGTTGGTCAATTAGTCACACGTAGACGACAAAGTGTGCCTGTCCTCTCATATATCGATTTTTTTGTGCTACTTGGAGCCAAGACACGCGTAAAAAAAACTGACGGTTGCGTTCGTTGGTTCGTTGTGATCAATAAGGCAACTTGAATTGGAAAGCTCACCGCAGAAATAAGCAATAAATTTAGAAATAAAGTAGCGAAAAACCGAAGTATTCGGCGAGAGAGACGTCTCGTGACGTAACCGCAGCCATCTTGCTCGAAGTGTGGCAACGCCTGATACCCGCGCAAATTTGATTCTTCTATCGGATATTTTCAACGCGAATTAAAAATATTGTTTTGTGAAGCCGTACGTTTTTTAATCGATTATAAAAGGCCTTTCGTCGATATTTACTCAAAGTTCTTTTATGTATAGCTAAGGCATCTCAATCTTTTTGGCGACATGCATACAATGCATTTATATGTAAATTCAGCATGGAAAAACCGTCATACAAAATGAACGTTCGTTTTTATATCTGCAAATATTGTGAAAATTAGGAAAGAGAAAAATAACATAACAATCGATGAAATATGTTTTGACTTCGGACAGATTGGACATTGGATATTGAGGTTAACGTCAACGCGACGTTTTTCATTTGCATTCGCAATATCATCTTTTCACTCTCTAATTCTTGTCCGACAGAATCTACCTTTGTCTCTAAACTGGACTTCAGGTACAATCCTGTTACTCTCTTGATAAACTTCTACAGTACTTATTTTCATTCTCCATGTTTACCGGCTACCAAAAATAATAAGCCGAGCGCGTGGGACCGATGACAGCTATCGAAAATGCAACGATGCTAAACGTCGACGATATGACGTACTACTGAAGTCGAGTAGTAGATTATTACGTTTGTTTTCATATTATAAAAATAATAAGTAGCTTGAAATTCAATACTTAAAAAATATTTCTCGAAATATAGGCCACACACATATGTCTAAAACGTAGCGGTATTATGGCGAAAAATAGACTCTTAGTTTACTAGCGTGGTCATCACCGTACCTCCTTAACTTACAGATTACCTTTGATAGCGATATCAATGGGACAATGAAGAGAAATTTTTTATTTCGTCGTCAAATCAAGGCATATATCTCCGTTAATTTTCACGATTTTGTCATAAAAATTGGTACAAAACTAGATAAATATTTACTTCATAAAATGAGTTTAAACCCGATCCATTCATAATTAGTTATGTCTATGGAAAAAATCGCCATTATTAACGAAAAAACACCCGTCACGTAACGGAATAGGGGGGTGGGGTATGGTTCTGGCCAAGCGTTACGGTCCTGTTACGGGGTGGGGGGGAGGGGAGGGGGGTAAAAATTGGGAAATTTGTGTACGGCGAGTCACCGCCACAATTGAAATTTGATCGAGTTGCAAGACTTGTTAGTGAACTTTGTCAAAATACATTGATAACAGGGGATAAAATTTAAAATACGAAGAAAAAAATTCGAGTTTCTGCTGTGTTATATACGATGTATAAATATAATTCTGGAAAAAATATTGCTCTAAAAAATAGAATTACTCTTCGAAACCTATAAATGACTCTCATAACCTTAAAAAAATCTAAATCCAAAGCTCACAGAGCATTTATGTTCCGCTAAAGCGCGGAAAATAAATTATTCGCTGCAGTAGCATCTTTACAATTTATCATGCAGGTAAATCCAATAGCCAACTCACAGAAAATCAGGAAGGAAGTAATTGGTTACGTTCGAGGCTATACTTTGAAATATCGCTGCGCCACCTCTAGGGCGTGAACATCACGAATAGGCGTAAACACGGAGACTAGATCACGGTTCTACTAGATAGAAGAACCCAAACTCCAATGGGGGAACAGTAAATAAAGTGTACCCAAAAATGCGAATAAGATGGATGGCGCGTTGATTGAACGAGCCATATGTACAGTAATATATCGGTTGACGAGGTTCCAACGCTAAGGCTGAGCCAGCCCCCTAACAGTGGTAGATAAATGCTGTTCGCAAAATGTCCTTGCTGCACTGTGGCGCTAGTAGTCGTGTGACAGGCATGCATATATATATATATATGTTGCGCCGGTGTTTCGAATCTCTTACATGAATAAAAATCTATTGAATATGTTTGGAATGATTTTCCGTTCTAATGATTTTCCATTTGAACACAATAAATAACGTCGCCATAATGATAACAGGCGAAAGCCACGAAAGTATCGAATCGCTCAGCTGATCGGAGTATTTAGAGCCGAAGGCTGTCATACAACAGCCAACGCTAGGCAGTGGCGATTTGAAGAACTAAAAAGCCGGGACAAAACGCGTTTTCGTTCATCGTATAGGAGTAGTAGTCCAGTGTCAGGGGGCTGGGCTGAGCTCTCTTCAGGCCATAGGTGAGAGCATGCTATATTGAGCAGCTTTACTTGTTATTTTCATAATCCCATTAAGGTAGTTCACTATCGCCTTTCAAGGTATAATATTTAATCTAAAATATTTCAGAAAGATAAGTTTCATTTCTATACTTTTGTCTCATATGGTTTTCACGTGTTAAGGGGTTAGACCACAGTAACGGGTATTAAATCATGTGCGAGTTTAATATTTTTTTCCGTATGAAAAAGTGATTCATTCATAAAATTAATTACACATCTATTTAGTATGAATATCAAGCTGTTAGAAAAATATATTTTTTTCTAACAGCTTGATATTCATATTAAATAGATGCGTAATTTATCTGATGAGTGGATCACATTTCCATACGAAAAAAATTGTTAAATTCGCACATGATTTTATACCCGTTAGGGGTCGTCCATTAATCACGTGAGGCTCAAATAGGGGGGGGGGGGGGGGTTGTGACATATCACGTGTATTATTTTGTAACTGCGCGGACAATGCCATTTAAATATGCTGATAATACTTATATATTATTTCGTTTTTCATAATAAAATACCGCTCTCCATCGCCTGTGTCAGACGTTTCTTAACAAAAAAATACACGTGATGTGGCGGGGTGGGGGGGGGGGGCTGGCTAGAAACCTCACTACACATCACCATGGGGGAGGGGGTTCAAAAAGTGGCCTAAAAAACCTCACGTGATTAATGGACGACCCCTTACTGTGGCCTAACCCCTTAATACAGAATTATTTAATTTTGAATATAAAACGTCCACTAAACTAAATAGGTATCTTGCCATATTACTCATCGTTCAAACGTACTTGATACATGTCCCAGGATTCTCCGATTTCCTTCGCTGTTCTTTAGTTATTTTGATGCCTCGAGATAAATGGGCCATCCTGTATAAAAATTAATATTCATCGCATATATCCTCCGAAATATAAGCAATGTGAAATATGAACGAAAATGTATTGAAAAAATATATTTAATGACTTCAAGATGGAATGAAATGTTACACATCCAAACATTTATCCGGCCATCTTCTCGATACGATAACTTTCATCCTATATGCAAATTATAATATAAAAGTTAATATTTTATTTTTTCAAATGTGAAATATACTTATTGTTCTCTCTGTCGCACAGATCTATTAAGAAATTTAATCGTATTTGCAGTCTCAAATTATACATCCTCGTTTTTTTTGCCCCACTGAATTACGTGTGAGAATTTAAAAGAAATCAATTAAAAAACGATGCACCTGTGGGCAGAAATTGAAAAATCTATATCATAGAATACTTAATCTTTCACTTTATCGTAACACTGACACTTAAAAAAACATCAACAGTAGCGGGCGTAGCCACACTTAATGTCGTTTTTATTCGGATTTACACCGCTTGGTGCGCGACAAAGAGATAAACGGCTCTCTCCGTCCTGGACGCGGCGCCCGAGTCGTTCTCCCTAACCTTATTTCCCGCATTGTCGTTTAAGCTGTATCATATACGAAAGCAATGAAACGCGTCGACTCAAAATAAAGATGATTACAATGCGCTGCTTTTTGCGAGCTCTGTTTTTTGTGCACTCGGAACATTTAAATTGGAGCATTTTTTCGGTAATGTTTCGACACGGATAGACGCTATTTCTTCGGCTTTAGCAATTAACGATTGCCTCAATAATTGTCCACGTTGTTTCGCCCGGTTTTTGAGGCGCCTATCCCGATAGCTCTTGTTCCGTAGCGCGAGTAACTTTTTTTCGTCGATCGGATTGGATGCTCGAGACACTCGGAGTAACGGTCGATTGTCTTTTGATCTCATTTCTTTTTTTAAAACGAGATTTCTCATTTTTATACAGTGATCGCACCTCTTTCGTTTCGAGACTAACGGGCAATCGTTCTGATGCCATCGACCAACGGAGTCTTGGAAGGCGCCATTGGCACGCAAATGAAGCAGATTAACAGCACCCAAGCCATTGCATATATTCATATTTTTGAATCTTTCCAAAATCCCCGGTAGCTGAGTCACGTCGTTTAATATCATTTCGAGCTTACACTCTTCGGGATTTATAGCGCGCCCGAAAACGGAGTACGAGAGTGATTTTTTCGTCGTAAACATAACGCTCTTCGCTATTACTGGCACGACGACTCCATTTTCCACCTTCGCTACAACGTAGGAAAAGATTATCCTCTGCTCGTCTTCCGTCGATGACTCTGTGATACTCCACAATTTAGGGATGGAGATAGAAGTCTTCTCTCGGCTGATACCGAGATTCGCTGGAACTTTAGAGCTGTGAACGTTCAGCGTCATGTCCGAAATTTCGAAATGCGTTGCATGCGCTGATGCAGATCTCGTGTTCGTCACAACAGTAGGAATTGATGGAAAAACCTCGCGTCCAGCACACTTGTTCGGTAAAGAAATCTCTGGCTGAATCGACTCTTGTGGCGGAACGAACTTTTCTTCTACCGTAATCTCCATTTCAAGTACCGGGACACTTTCTGAAGGAATATCCTCTTGCTTAATGGACGGTTTTGGTGAAAGACCTTCATCGGATGCATCGTGTGCGCTTTCTGCATTCGGTACATCTATGGGCAAGGGTACCATGCTTTCATCTGTACCAAGAATTACAAAAATTATCGCGTTGTAACGTCAACAAAATTTAAGGTTATCGCCAGGACACCGGGCGAATATCCTGTAGTCAAGTTTAGTTTTCTTGTTTTTATATGGATTATACACTCAGCAAAAAAAAATAAAGGAACGAAACATTTTTAAAAAATTTCAGCGATCTTCAAAAAGCTGTAACTCAGTGAAGAATTTTGAAACTTGAAATGTTTAGTATAAGAATCTTGTGGACAATTTGTTTTTTTAGTATCACTCTCGGCGCTATCATAAGAAATAGCAGGAAGAAAAAAAATTCGAAATTGTTTGTTTTATGAGCGTCCATGAGCCGAAAAGAAATGTCCTAACTTAATCAATGCTGGGGTCATGGAGTTCTTTAGCTTCAATTTCGTTTTTTTTTCGCTCTTTGGACGACTATTTGTTGCTGAGATATCGCCGATTGAATAAAAAGTCAGCTTTTTTCTTTGATCATCGATATCTCGTGAAGTGACAATCGTATAGCGAGCGGAAGGTGGGTTTTGGAAACTCTATCTATAAGTGCCTTTTGATATTTTAGAGGAATATATATTTTTTCTAAGCTTAATATTGATTTGAAAAAGTACAAAAAGACGAACTTTTTTCGCCATTTTGGAAAATCTAACGCCACTTTGCAAATATTGCGAAAATGACCGATGTGTCTAGGTTTTTTTTTGAGCACAATACATGTCCAAAAACCCTGTAAATTTTCAAATCGATCGGTTGGACCGTTTTTTTTTAAACCCAATCTTCAAAGTTTTGTCAAAAATTAAAGGAGCACTTTTATTGCTCTTCAAAAATCAAGTAATGAAGATTAAGACCAAAAAAAATATCGATGTTTTTCTTACAATTTCGCATTGTCTACTCATCAAGTGTCAACAAGAAATTCAAAATTTAGGAAAAAATCTGAATTTTGAAAAGAAAAAAAAGTTGATTTTTTTCAAAATTTTGAGTTGCATTCCAAAATTTAGTTTTTTCCCAAAATTTTGAATTTTTCTAGACATTTTTTTTTACAAAAATTCAAAATTTTGCAAAAAACTGAATCTTGAAGAAAAAAAATAAAAATTTGGATTTTTTTTTCAAAATTGTGATTCTTCCCCAAATTTTGAATTTTAACAATGCGAAATTGTAAGAAAAACATCGAATTTGTTTTTTCGTCTCAATCTTCATTACCTGATGTTTATAGAGCAATAAAAGTGCTCCTTTAATTTTTGACAAAACTTTGACGATTCGGGTAAAATAAACGGTCCAACCGATCGATTTGAAAATTTACAAGGTTTTCGGGCATGTATTGAGCTGAAAAACCTAGAAACATTAGTCATTTTCGCAATATTTGAAAAATGGCGTTGGATTTTGTGGCAGAAGAAGTCATCTTTTTGTACTTTTTCAAATCAATATTAGGCTTAGAAAAAAAATATTCCTCTAAAATACCAATAGGCACTTATAGAAGATTCATTCAAGTTTCCAAAACCCACTTTCCGCTTGCTGTACGATTGTCACTTCATGAGATATTGATGATCAAAGGAAAAAGCTGACTTTTCATTTAATCGGCGATATCTCAGCGACAAATAGTCGTACAAAAAGCCAAAAAAACGAAATTGAAGCTAAAGAACCACCCTCCGTGATTCCAGCATTGATTAAGCCAGGATTTTTTTTTACCCATGGACGATTTTGAGAAAACAAATTTCGTAATTTTTTTCTTCCTGCTATTTCTTATGATAGGGCCGAGCGTGATACTAAAAAACGATTGTTTGCAAGATTCTTAAATTACACATTTCAAGCTTCAAAAAAGCATTTTGAAGTTTAAAATGTTTAGTTTACGAATCTTGAAAACCATTTTTTTTAGCTCGTTTAGCTCATATGCGAATATAAATATCCATACATTGGCATGTACCCGTAAGTTTTGAGATTGGTACTGGGCGGAGAACTTGGTCTGTTTCTTGCTGTGCACATCGGTTCACGATCGAGCCTGTAGATTTCTGCACCACATTTTCCTCGAATATTGTTGGTACTGCAAACTCACTGAGCTTAGGATGTGTGTACGGACTCTGAAATGTTGTGCAAAAAGTTCATTCGTGACATTCAACGTTCTTGTTCGATACGAAATAGCGTGAATTATTCCATCGTTATCGATTTTAAAAACAATATTCGTGAATAATCTTACTTCAGCGATAATCCGACCATTTGCATCCTCTTTTCTCCAATGTCTCACAATGCATTGTTTTTCAAAATGTTTTTCACAAACGTACTGAGACTGCTTCAGTCCCGGGATCGCCTCTAGCCATTTTTTGTATTGCTCGACGTTTCTTGGCACTCGAAACACGGAGCATTTTTGTTTAACACTTCGGCACCCCGTTTTACACTTGGGAACCGCGCAACCCTTAACCATTTCCCAATGTTTTCGCCAATCCTATTAAGAACAAAAATTCAGCTCTTGCTGTAAAAACACGATTGAAAGAAAAACAGGCGAAATCGCGGAACTTGTGGAGTAAAACCCCGTAGTATATGATTGTAAATAGAGGTTATATTGACATTCGCGGCACAAAAAGAGACGAAAACATCGGCAAGAGGTAAACAGAGAAGCACATCCCTTTGCTACAGCGACGCGTAGTGGCGCCTAGGGAATCGAAAAGTTTCGGCCACGATCGTGCCTACCCCCACCTCTAAAATATAACTTCGTTGCAAGATCTGTATGTGAGACCGTGTTCTCGGGTGAGGACTCTCACGTTACGTACTTTCAGCTGATGTAAATTTGGTCACTATCCGGAGCGGTCGAGTGAGGAGGTAGGATCAGTAAGCACTTCCGACTCGTGATCTCACATTATCGCGACGCGGTGGATGGAAAATGCCAATTAAACTCACTCAGCCCAAAACGAAGTATGTGTCACTCAACTACGGTCTTACATACAGGCTGGAAACGTGTAGGGGACCAAGGAGACTACAGGGAAAAAGTGCAATCATCGTATGGAGAGACGGTATATGAAACGTCCGAAAATTTGTCCTGAAACATGGTGTTAAATACGGCCTGTAGGCGTCGTAGTGTAGTTCGTGTGCCAAAAATATAGTAATACAGGCAGTGCACAGGGCACGGTCTTGCATACAGGCCTGAAAACTCCGGCGTTTTTGCATGGTGGAAAGCCCTACCACTAGAGTTGCACGCCCTATATGTAAGACCGTGGGCCACGGTCTTACAGGTCTGGAAACTCGATGAAATTCGGGCGGTGGGGGTGGTCCCACTATTGATATAGAAATCGTGGTGTCGCCAGTATCAAGGAGTCAGTTTTGACAGCGAACACATTACCTGAATATGGTCGTCGAGTAACCGCGAAGTAATGCCGAAGTCCTGCGTAGTACCGGAGTGCAATAAGGCTAACATACGAGGGTGGGGTGAAAAGTTTCCGGCCTGACCAAGAGATGGTGCCACTAGGTCTAGTTTTGGAGCGGCGTCCTACAGTACCATTCCTACCGAGCTTGTATGTACAGTTTCAGCCCAATCGCTACGTTAGTTTGCGTTTGAGAACACATTGCGCGAGACGCTTCCGTTGTTTTCGTAAAAATGGAAAAATTGGAAAAACGTGCTGTCATCAAATACTTCCATTTGAAAGGTTTTACACCAAAACAAATAAAAGAAGAGATGGATTCAGCACTAGGAGACTCCTCCCCATCACATTCAACTATTAAGCAGTGGGTTTCTGAATTTAAAATGGGTCGTGTGAGCACCTCTGACGAGCCTCGCTCAGGACGGTCCGTTGAGGTCACAACTTCAGAGATGATTGAAAAAATCCATAAAATAGTGTTGGAAGACCGCAGGTTGAAAGTGCATGCGATAGCTGAGACCTGTAGGATGTCAGCTGAACGTGTGCGAAATATTTTGCACAACCATTTGAACATGGAAAAGCTGCGTGCAAGGTGGGTGCCGCGTTTGCTAACGCTCGACCAAAAACTGCTTGGAAAAACCATTTCTACCGACAATTTGGCGCTGTATAGGCATAATCCAAATGAATTTTTGCGTCGATTCATAACTGTTGATGAGACATGGGTCCACCACTACACTCCTGAAAATAAAGAACAGTCAAAACAGTGGGTTGGAAAAGGGGAACCAACCCCAAAGAAGGCAAAAACAATTTTTTCGGCAAACAAGGTTACGGCTACTGTTTTTTGGGATGCGAGAGGAATTATATACATTGATTACCTTGAAAAGGGTAAGACTATCACTGGTCAATACTACGCAGAGTTATTGCAACGTTTGAAACACGAGGTGCAAATTAAACGACCTCATTTGGCGAAGAAAAAAGTTTTGTTTCATCACGATAACGCACCAGCGCATTCGAAAATTGTTGCCATGTCCAAAATCCACGAATTGAAGTTTGAATTGATGCCGCATCCTCCCTACTCTCCAGACTTAGCCCCCAGCGACTATTACCTGTTTCCTAACCTCAAAAAATGGCTTGGCGGAAAAAGATTTAAGAGCAACGAAGAAGTTATCGAAGCTCTAAATCAGTATTTTGAGGAGCTTGACGAATCTACGTTTAAAACTGGTATAACTAAATTAGAACACCGTTAGGAGAAATGTATCAGTGTTGATGGAGATTATGTTGAAAAATAAGGCAAAAAGAATTTTAAAACATCGTTTTTCTTGATCAGGCCGGAAACTTTTCACCCCACCCTCGTAAGTCTAAAAGTGAAATTATCAATGTTTTACAGCTATATAAACTGCTGTCAGTATATAGCGTGATTAAGCCTCCAAAATATGGTAATTATACCATTACAGAACGACCTGAGCCGCAGATTTTGATATCGCTAAGCGATCTGAAAGCTTTGAGTGGCGAAAAATCGGAACCCAAAATAGTCAAGTATCGTGACGAAGTTCGACGAAAATTAGACGCCGTTTCAGATAAAGGAGAATGGGAGACCGACATGTCATCGAGTACCCTGTCGATCACGATTATACCCTTTCTCTGGCTATAGACTGTATAGTTTATTACGCGACAGGTTTTTTTTATTTTAACTAGTTTTTCACGAAGCAGGCTTCTTATTAACTCAACGTAGGTAGCCGTAGAATAAACTAACAACTCTCATAGCACGATGGTAGAATCGTCGAAATCATAAACCCAGTACAAAGAATTGTTTTTAATTCTTTCGCTACTATTAATTACAGGTGATAATTTAAATAATATATATTTATCTAACATTATCGGTTTTATGTCTATCACGTTTGATGCGTTCCTTTTTACTGGGATGTAATTTATATTTAAATAGAATCTTAGATTTGAATGCAATTCTTTGCACTTCGCCGTGTTTATGTTCTGTGTTTGTCAATAAATTAATAAAATCATAACGTGCATACTTTCAGGGTACTTATGCAAGCAAGTTCTGAAGAGATATGATGCGTGTGTCATCTGTCGCGAAGCGGACTGTTTGAGTTCTAATACCTCACCTGCTCTTTCTAAATTGGTAGATATGAAATCTCGTGGCGGTTTAATCCATGCCAATTCAAAGTTCTTTAATCTAATACACTACGTTGAAACGTGTTTTGCGAAGCATTCCTCAAAGGTTAACGTGTTTGATTTAACACTCGAAGATGTATTGAGGTAGTTCTGTAGGTATACGTATGAGCCAAAAGTTTCGGTCGAAGCGTATAGTAACATCCAATGCCTATACAATGCTGGTGGTTGTAAATTTTCGACAGAGCTTGTACCCTCTATATGTCCCACACATTCGCACCTCATGCATAGATAGGTCTCATACTCGTATAGAGAGCGGCGCTGTAATCGTAGCAACAGCGCCATTTTCCTGCAGTCATAGCGTTGACCTTCCTACGATCCGTCTTTCGCGAAATATTTTATGTAAATAAAAAAAAGCGTGAAAATGTCAATCCAAATGCGATACAAAGGAAAGTTTACAAGAATAAAGGCGCTTGCTAAAAGACTGAAAGCTGTGGCAGCCATGTGTCAAGCAAATGCGGCTAAACGCGATGAGAATAACCATAACCTCAACGATCAGCAACAAAAATTCGCTGTCGAAGGACGTCGGATCGTGGATTTACATCTTGCCGACAGTTTAAATTGTTTTCGCTGTAACAAAGACAAATACATGCATAAATTAAACAAATTAAATTTGTTTGCAGAATAAATTTATTTCACATCCGTCTCAGAATTACTAGAACGCGGAAAAAAAATACGCTTCGAGCTCCCAGACCACGCGCCGATCAGCTGGCTGCAGCGTACACCGTTGCCATTCCTTTACAGATGGGTGTGCCCGAGTTCGGTGTGGAATAAAATTACCACTTTTCATAAGTCGATATCTCCGAAACTAAACGGTCAAAGTTTGTAATTTTTTTAAAAATCAATCCTACAATAGTACTGCGTACACGTGTGTTTTTACATTGAAATCCTAAGATCCGTTTAGAACTTATATCGAGAAATGCGAGCAAACTCCTATCGGTTTACGTGTTAGATATAGGGATCGCGTACAAAAATACCCATATTCAATTGCAATTATCTTATGAACTAAACGGTGAATCGAATTGAATTTTCGGGCATCAGTCCATGAAATATCTACACAATATTTAGATTTCAACCCATTCCTAAGATTTGACCAAAACTACAGAACTACCCTAACGAGATAAAGTTTTCCTTTCCATGTGAAAAACATGATTCGGATATCTTATTATACGCGATTATTTATTACATTAGGTTGCGCAAGAGGCAAAACGCCTTTTAAGAAAATATGAAATAAAAAAAATTGTCGTAAAAAAAAGATGTTTAAATTGACAAACCAATGAACGAACGATCAACAAAAAGTAAATGAAGGTTTGGTTTTCTCGTTATTTTGTACATTCCACCCTCTCCCATGCAGAACGATAAAGACAAAACTTCCTTGTTGCCATTATTTGAATTCTAAGGGATAAATAATTGTTATTATATGATTAATAAACGCGAAATTATATTTGCGCTGTAATATAAAATGCTATCTCCATACACAGTGTTAGGAAAAACAACAGATGATGAACGCGTGTACGTAGAAATATTTGCAAGTAGTAACTCCGGTAAGTACTGCTTGCAAGCATTGGTGAGCGAGAGTGAGTATTGTCGTCTCTCTCGCACACTGATTCCTCGATTGCAGCGCCTCTTGCGGCGAACTTCAGCAAAGGAACCATGCGAACTAACGGAGTTCCCAGACCTGTATGTAAGACCGTGCCGTGGACCGTGCCATGGACTGACGGGGGCTGCAGAACCGTCGCGGAGGTTGGGTGCGGGTCTGATTCTCGCGCGTGCCCGTGTGTAGTCATCATCATCGCGGCCGCTGTTCGCCTCCGAGCGGTTCGTCAGCGTGGGTGTATCGAGAGTGTATACTTTTATAACACACCGTGATCGCGCGAGCGTGAGAGGCGCTCTCCTATCGCAGCTTGTATAACAATAAGTGTACATACCTCGGCTTGCGTCTTAGTTCTCCCATTATACCTCATGATAATCGCGAAAAGAGAAAAAGCGCCGCCCATCACGGCTGCCGAATTTGTGGCCCAAGATCGAAATTGAGATGTGCGGTCGACGACCAGACTTTTACTCACAGTTGGTCAATTAGTTGAGTGCGCCTTGGCGATTATTATTGTCATTGTTAATAGAGCGACGGGTGTTGCATCGACGAAAAAAGTGACGATAATAGAAAAGTGAAAACTGTACACGATGGCGCAACGAAAGTCGACGTTGGTGGATCTCGGCATCGCGATTATCGTTCTTATGTGCGTCTCGACGTACGCTTTCAATCTCGATGCGAGAATACCTGTTATCAAACGCGGACCACCGGGCTCGTACTTCGGTTATTCTGTCGCTGAGCATCAGGAACTGCCGGAGGAAGGCGGCGCTAAGCCGAGAAGCTGGCAAGTACACTTATTAAACACTCATTCATTATTGCCCATGACTCATGTGTCAATCGTAAAATCTATTTTTAATTCGGAAAATGAATAATGCGGTCGTCGTATATTTCATCAAAACTCGGGAATGTGACGTTCATTCTTTTTTTTTTTCTTTTGATAACACTTTTTTACTCGTAATATTCAGGGATAGTCAAACTTGGAAGATATCTAGGGAGCCACAATGAAACAAAAAAAATTCAATAGTATTTTGGCGTATATGGTGGATGCTGTAGTGAATCAACCCAAACACGTGCACCATCGTGTAACACTGTTGTGGACTTTGAAGTAGGACTAATTGAGACAATTGTTTGGCAGACTAACATGACGTAAACATCGTCCAAAGCCCTACCATTGCACCCCAAATACAGTCTCCACAGTACGATTATTTCTAACTTTGCTTCATATAGGGCTTGCATTATTCGTTGATATTTCGTATCCGGATAATATGGATAGCGGTGAACATTATCACCGGATATCAGCATTTTTTGGAAAATTCGTATAATTTTAACAAAAAACAAAGGAAATTAAAAAAGTAGTTAAAAATACTTTTATTTAGAGTTTATTTAGTTTTTTGAGACTCAAAAAAGTAGTTTTATTCATATTTATTGAAATTAAACGAAAATTTTTCGTTTTTTACTAGAGATAATGGACGTCGTTAACATTTTTAATATCACAAAATGATCGAACATAATAGTTTGCCACTATTTACCAAAAAATATCAAAATGAAATGTAAATCATTGCAAACAGGTAGCTCTTTCCTTTGACACATAAACCAATTATCATAGTAATAAGTAGATCACAAAATATCAAAGAAAATAAAAAAACAAATAAATCAACAAAACTTTTTTCTTCTGAGATCTAAAAATTCACCATTTGCTTCTTTGAGAGAGAAAAACTAAAAACAATCATATACGTAAATGTTGTAGTGAGTGAGATAGAAACAAAACATGTTTTGAATTAAGGGGTCTTCTCACTTTAGACGCTTAAAAAAGGCTGTTTTCATGAATTTTAAAAATAGTTTAATATTATAGATGTTGATATAAAAGTTGTTACACTTAATAAATGGTTTTTCGAAATTATTTATTTAAGTCACTATTTATAGACGAAAATGGTAAAAAAATATCCTAAAAAATTGTAGGTCTGCGCTGTTGATAAAATCTTGTAGATGGATAATCCGAAACAAAAAAATCAAGAGATTAGAGTCAGTATGTTAATTGCTATAGCGCATATTATACGATTTTTGATATATGCAAAAATAACAAAATGGCGGACATTTTTCGAAAAAACCCAAAAAGCGTGTTTTTTCACCGTTTTTGGCAAAAAAAAAAGTGAATATCAAAATTTAGAAAAATCCTTGATATGCACTGTAGCTATAGTTGTAGAGAATATGTGGTTAGAATTTCAGAAGGATCGGTTCAGTAGTTTCAAAGACTTTATCAACAAGCCGCCGAAAAACGTTGTTTCGAGAAAAACGCGTTTAAAGTTTGTTTGAGTTACATAAATGCATAAATTTAAAAAAAATGTATTTCGAAAGTGTATTTATTGAGTGTAACAACTTTTACATCGATATCTATAATATAAACTTTTCAAAAAATTCATGAAAATAGCCTTTTTTTAGCGTCTAAAGTGAGAAGACCCCTTAAGATCACTTATCACCTATGAGTACTGACTGCACGATGGCGAAATTATTGTTGTACTATAGTTAGTTCCTTGTCAAATCGTAATTTTTTTATGAATTTCACTATCCCTATTATCCGAATTATCCACATTCAGTTGCTTTCATTATCCAGATTTAACAAATTGGCGGATATCCGAATTGCAATCCCTAGCTTCATACCATGATCAATTACAAAAAGTGACAATTTTAAATGGCGTATCCATGACTCGGAGGATAAAATACGCCCAAATAGTGGTTTTTTCCCCTCAAACTACTGTATTACACTGTAAAAAAAATCTGTATTAAAATTAATATAAAAGTGCAGGAAGTCTTTTTACAGACACCGTTTATGAATTTAGTACACTTGTGCTGTCGCTGAAAAAAACCCGAAATCGGAGAAAATTAGAAGAAGGCTAGTTTTTTGACAGGTGATGTTGTAGGTGCCGCGGGTACTAAATCCAAGTTTGCCTAAAAATCGGGGTGTAGGGTTTTTTTTTAGGGGATAAAAGGAGATGGGGGTGGATTTATGCCAAACTACAACCCCTACAAGGTGGCGCCGTGAGACAAGATGTTCAGAAAAATCCGGGCTTTGGATTTGTCCGCAGCGCCGAAGTCGTGGAAGTTCATTTTGAGGGTGAAAAAATGGGGTGAAATTTTGAAAAATCAGTTTTAATTCAATAACTCTTTAGAAAAAAATCGTACACTTTTTGTTCAAATGGGAACGTTGTAGCCCTTGAAAAGACGCGTCGATCGAGTATTTGGCCATCACTCTCCGATAATATCTTCACCCCCCAAATAATGGTTAAAAAACAAAACAAAAAATAGTTTATTGAATAACTCAAAAACAATCGGTTTTTCGGGTATGGTTCAAATGTACGAAATGTAGAGAATAATTTTGTCCATATTTTCGTTGCTATGGTCCACCCTTGAATTTTGATTTTCCAACCCCTCTCGGGGGTTGAACATTCAAAATGAAATTCTGGAAAAACTATTGACCGCACGAATTCGCCGCCGTGGAAGAATTTGTAGCTTGAATCCTCAGCTACATTTTTGTCCACAGTGCCAAACTCGTATCTCTTTAGTTTCGGTCAATAGTTTTCCTAGAATTCCATTTTGGATTTTCAACCCCTGAGAGGGGTTCGAAAAAGCAAAATTCAAGGGTTGTGTATAGGAACGAAAATACAGAGAAAATTATTCTCTACATTGCGTACATTTGAACCATCCCCGAAAAATCGATTGTTTTTGAGTTATTCAATAAACAATTTTTTTATTAATTCTTCAACAATTCCTTTGGGGATGAAGATATTGTTGGAGAGGGTTGATCGAATACGCGATCGACGCGTCTTTTCAAGGGCTACAACGTTTCCATTTGAACAAAAATTGTATGAATTTGTCCTAAAGAGTTATCGAATGAAAACTGATTTTTCAAAATTTCACCCCACTTTTTCACCCCCAAAATGAACTTCCACGACTTCGGCGCTATGGACGAAAATAAAACCCGGATTTTTCTGAACGTTTTGTCTCCCGGCGCCGACCTTGTGGAGGTTGTAGTGTGGCATTAATCCACCCCCATCCCCTAAGAAAACCCTACCCCCCCATTTTTAGGCAAACTTGGTTTTAGCACCCATGGCACCTACAAAATCACCTGTCAAAAAACTAGCCTTTTTCTAATTTTTTCCGATTCCAATATACAGCACGACTGTACTGATTGTAATATTGTCGTTTGAAAATCAAAGCCCTGCTTTTCGAATGTCTAATAATCGTTCAGTAATATCGCAATACTTTAGTGCTGGAAAAATTATATACGTATCGCAAGGTATCTATTATAAGCGTATTAAAATTGATATGCAGAGATTGTATTTTTAAATGAAAAAAAAAAAGTAAATTTGGCATAGAAAAGTTTATTGATTTTAAGGTGTTAGGTTAGTGTAATTGTTATTATTTATTTTCTGCGTCTTTAATAAACTCTGTATGAATTTTAATATACAAATTTCGGAATTCTTACTGATTGAGTCTGTGAAAACTAGTAATCGTTATTTAAAAATTAATACACTACGTTTTGAATGTCTAAGTAATGTGTAGTAACGCTGTAATACCAAAGTCCTGGAAAAATCATATACCTATTCAAAAGTATCAGTTGTGGATATATCAAAACTAATGCGCATAGATTTTTGTTTGGGTTTAAGGAGGTACGGTGATGACCACGCTAGTAAACTAAGAGTCTATTTTTCGTCATAATACCGCTACGTTTTAGACATATGTGTGTGGCCTATATTTCGAGAAATATTTTTTAAGTATTGAATTTCAAGCTACTTATTGTTTTTATAATATGAAAACAAACGTAATAATCTACTACTCGACTTCAGTAGTACGCCATATCGTCGACGTTTAGCATCGTTGCATTTTCGATAGCTGTCATCGGTCCCACGCACTCGGCTTATTATTTTTGGTAGCCGGTAAACATGGAGAATGACAATAAGTACTGTAGAAGTTTATCAAGAGAGTAACAGGATTGTACCTGAAGTCCAGTTTAGAGACAAAGGTAGATTCTGTCGGACAAGAATTAGAGAGTGAAAAGATGATATTGCGAATGCAAATGAAAAACGTCGCGTTGACGTTAACCTCAATATCCAATGTCCAATGTGTCCGAAGTCAAAACATATTTCATCGATTGTTATGTTATTTTTCCCTTTCCTAATTTTCACAATATTTGCAGATATAAAAACGAACGTTCTTTTTATATGACGGTTTGTCCATGCTGAATTTACATATAAATGCGTTGTATGCATGTCGCCAGAAAGATTGAGATGCCTTAGCTATACATAAAAGAACTTTGAGTAAATATCGGCGAAAGGCCTTTTATAATCGATTAAAAAACGTTAGGCTTCACACAACCATATTTTTAATTCGCGTTGAAAATATCCGATAGAAGACTCAAATTTGCGCGGGTATCCGGCGTTGCCACACTTCGAGCAAGATGGCTGCGGTTACGTCACGAGACGTCTCTCTCGCCGAATACTTCGGTTTTTCGCGACTTTATTTCTAAATTTATTGCTTATTTCTGCGGTGAGCTTTCCAATTCAAGTTGCCTTATTGATCACAACGAACCAACGAACGCAACCGTCAGTTTTTTTTACGCGTGTCTTGGCTCCAAGTAGCACAAAAAAATCGATATATGAGAGGACAGGCACATTTTGTCGTCAACGTGTGACTAATTGACCAACTTTAACAATTAATAACTCGGAAACTGTACGGTAAATCTCGTGGAAACTCCGCATACGCATGGACGAAGCTCTCGATAATGTTATTAAAAAAAATCGGGCTTTTATTTTGGACTCGCTCCAATCACCGTACCTCCTTAATTAGACTTGGCTGCTTGTTCGGTTAATCACCACTTATTTGTTTTTTTCCTTAGGATACACACGCTTTTCGCGTTTGTTACCTATTCTTCCCCTCAATGTGACCGTTTCTTTGCTCTATTGTTCACTCCTTTTTTCTCTATCTTCCCCCTCTTGCGGCCGCAGCCGACTTCCCCCTCTGTATTATATTCATCATGACCTAGTTTTATTATGAACTAGCCTTATTACGCCGCGAAATGCCAAAGCAAAACATTTCACAACGAAATGTACGCGACTGGGATTCGAGCCCGGGACCTCCCGGTCCGCTGGTTTAGTAGCGAGCACGCTAACCACTAGACCATCGCACCGGGTGTTCACCACTTACTTTAGATTTGGTGTTACTCGATACGTTTTTTATGATTTGATTTAACATGCTGACCAAAGCACGAATTTCAAGTTTTCTGCACTGAAATATTAAATTAGACTATCAGAATAAACGTATACTAAATCAGAAAATGTACATGCCTTCGTATTGTAAATGGCCTATTCATTTCTTAATTTTCTCCAGTCTATCATAATATTCAGTGCACAAAAAATTGTATACTCCTGAACCAAGTATGGTAAAAATTAAGAGTCAGTTTGTAATTTTCTTACTTTGTCTACACTTTATATATTCAAAACGCTTGTTGTATTTTTCAACTAAGAATATTTATTTTTCTATTAGACCCCTTAAAAAATTGGAGATAGTGTATTAATATTCAATTCGTCCGTATTATGAAATGTAAAACCGTATGAAATGTAGGTCCGGTATTGAATTTTACAACACTGAAGCCTAAATATTCATTCATATGCTAAGTTTTAAAATTTAATTCGCCATAGTATTGTAAAAGTATTTTAAATTTCATATTTCTTTAAATAGCGTTTTGTAATATTCAATGTACAAGGTACTTGTCAACAGAATGAAGTGAAAAATAATAGTCATATTGCGATTTTAATACTTTTTGTATAAATAATGAAATCATATACGTTTGTTGCATTAATCAAACAAATGTTTGTATTATTATGATGCGCGTTGAAAAAATCATATGCAGTATACTAATATTCAATGTCCCATATATTAAAATGTATACGAATCTATGAAAATTCATTTACATTACTGAAGTTTCCATTACTGAAGTGCGAAATTTCGTTTCATACTCCGAGTTTAGAAATTTTCAATTATAAAAGTATAGTAAATTTAATGACTTTTTTTTACAGTGTACTTGGTTGCTATGTAGTCGTTTTTTAAAGGGTTTACGATACTGTGACGACCCGAAAATCTGGGTCGTTAAAAAAATTAATTTTATAGGAATAAGATATTTGAAAAATCGTTTGGACATTTATTCGTATGTACATGCACAACAAAGTTATGTACCAAATTTCATTAAAAAATATTAAGGGTTTAGCCACCCGATTGATCGGAAGCAGAAAAAAACAAGTTTTTTTTTCTTAAAAAAGATAATATTGACTTGACCAATCTTTCTTTTGTTATTGTGTTTAAAACATTTTTCAAAAATTGCAATTTAATTTTTTTATTTTTCGACGAACAATGACATTATTGCTAATAACTAATGAAAACAAAATGTTGAGAAGTAAAACTGCTGCTCAAATAAAAAATGCTATAGTGATTTGTTTTCACATAAATCTTATATTGTCTCTTGTACCGTGCTATTTCTAGAAAATGACATTTCTCTTCACACAATTTCAATATTCCAAAGTGTTTTTGAAAAATTCCAAATTTGTTCATTTATGAATTTGTTACCGTTCGTGAGTACCATCGCAGACGCACACACAGACTTTTGTTCATTGAAAACGATACAGACAAAAATATTTTATTTTTAATAAAAAAATCATCCACTTTCATTAATTGATAAAGATTGCTGAATTTTTTCCTTCTTTTACTTTACTTATTTTTCTTTATTAAGAATTTTTGTTTGTTCCTTGATCAGAGTCACGGTAACACAATGTCGCTTATTTTCATTTGTTCGAAGAAAGTAGTTGAATCACCGTTAAAAATCGCATCATTAGTCTCGATGTTTACTTT
The DNA here is from genome assembly GCA_964007375.1 of Ophion obscuratus. NCBI lineage: Eukaryota > Metazoa > Arthropoda > Insecta > Hymenoptera > Ichneumonidae > Ophion > Ophion obscuratus. The sequence goes on from OZ023312.1 coordinate 79,218,841, forward strand.
TGTGCGCTGAAAAAAATCGTGGATCTACTGATAAAAGAGAAGGTGAAAAAATGTTGTTTATTGCGGACAGGATGTTGGTGGGCGCTCCTCTAGGACAAAACAGACAACCAAAGACCAACAGATCAGGGGCCCTTTGGCAATGTCCCTTGAGCACCGTTATGGAGGATTGCACACAAGTGATAACCGACGGTCGTGCCAGTGAGTACAGCTCTCGCTTCTATCATTTTCATAAATGTACTACCAAGCGAAAGGTTACTCGAGAAACCCGTATTTTCATGTCACCAAAGTATTTCCTCGAAGAAGAATTAAGGGGCTATACCAGTTTGAACGATGAAAATTGAGGTGATTTTCGGGAATTTTTTGGAAGAAAAGTACTCAATTAATTGTTTCGGAAAATTAAGAACATATTTGGCTTTATTTGACTTATGAGGCATTCCACGTCACTTCAGCCAGTAAAATAAATCCACAAGTAATTTTGAAAAATCGAGCTACTCTATTGAAAAATATTCACCGAGTGTCGACATTTTTTTTAAATTTTTGATGTTTTTTCTCGTTCATTACCATTTTTTAATATTTTTCCATTCAAATGGCTGTATCTTTGGCAGGATACTTTGGCAGGAATTAATTTCGATTTTCTTGAGTAAGTCGAATGTCCGTTTCAGGGCAAAATATACAAAAATATTTTTTTTCCCAAGGAAAGACACTCATTATTTTATTTTTAAGAATTTCCCCGAATTATGAATACGAAAAACGGATTTTTGGTATTTTTTATATTATTGGATTCCTAAACACCGTGAAGTAACAGCTAAATACATATGACATATATGTCATATGTATTGGAGCCTTGGACTGCTCCATGCTCTTCAATCGAATAATAATTTAATAAAAATAGCTATTACTTCACGGTTACTTCACGGAATCCCATAATATAAAAAATACTAAAAATCCCTTTTTTCGTATTCACAATTCGGGGAAATTAAAAAAATAAAATAACGAGTCTCTTTCCTTGAGAAAAAAAGTATTTTTTTTCTTCATATTTTGCCCTCAAACGGACGTTCGACTTGCTCAATAAAATCTAAATTAATTTTTTTCTGGAATGCTATAAAAAGACGCAGATTTTCGTTTTTTACTAATGTAAATACGTCAAATCCTGCCAAAGATACAGCCATTTGAATGGAAAAATGTTAAAAAATGGTAATCAACAAGAAAAAACGTCAGACATTTTTTTTAAAATTCGACGCTGGGTGAATATTTTTCAATAAAGTAACTCGATTTTTTAAAATTATTTGTGGATTTTTTTTACTGACTGAAGCGACGTGGATTGCCTCCTATATTACATAATTTTTTCATAGAAAAATATTAAGATCCAAGCGACTTATGCGCTGCTTTCGGAGGCGCCAAAAAAAAATTCCTCCACTGCTGACATGATTCCGGCCGATTGAGTAGTTGAAACCGAAAGCGGAAAACACGTCATTAAACTGGAAGGTATTTCCTGTACAATGACGTAGCATTTTCGAAAAATATCAAAATCTAACAAAATGGCGTAGTTTTGAAAAAAAAGTCTGTTTTCTTGCCTATAAAATAGTCGTTTTTCTCAATGCCAAATCGTCAATTTTTTTCCAGTCAAAAATATCCTACGTCATTGCAGAGTAAATATATTCAAAAGTACACAGTTTAAATTTCAAGTCAATCGGATAATTGCTCTTTGAGTTACAATGTCAGCAAACTTGTCGTATTAAATATAAAATCGATAGTTAAATCTTTAAACGCGTTTTTCTCGAAATCACATTTTATTTCGAGAAAAACGCGTTTAAAGATTTAACTATCGATTTTTGCAAGATAAAATGATATTGATATAATTGATATAAATGATAATGATATTCTTGAAAGTATAAACTGTCGAAAAAGGCAACAAAAAAATGGATTTTTTTTAAGTGTCACACTGGCGTAGTCCCTTAAGCACTGTGACGATCGAGACTAGTAATTAACGAGTCGCTGCTCTACGTATATTTCATTTCCTGCTCTATTCGATGTTTATCGTACTCGCATTGGTGATAACGAAAATAATAATAATAATGTAACAAGTTAAAGCGCGCATTAATCTCAGGCACAATTAACTCATCCATTAAGATTCCACATAATATGAAATATCGTGACGAAAAAAAAAAAATTTTGATTGTGTCAACAGCCGAAGATGGTCTAAGCGATCCAAGTAAGTGAATCCAAGAGGACTTGGCGAACATATTCAAATGTCTTTGGACGCTAATTTTTTTCTTCTCTCCAATTTTATTTCTCTCATTTGATGTTCTTCGGAACGTTTTTTGCAGGTCTTTTGACAAATAAAACGATTTTAATGATACAATGATTTGAGCATGAACAGCGCGGCGATGCTGACTTTTAAGCGAAGAGCTTGCTTGCGAGAGCACCGTGAATGAGGAATGAAGGAAAAAAAAACATTTCCAGCACACCATGAGCCTGCCGCAATTTTATTTCCCGCAGCTAAAAATTACCATTGCCAAAAAATTTATGCGAGCTTCGACTAACGTATTTCTATAGTTATAACCATAACATTTTTTCTCGGTCTCTTTTTTTCTCTCTCTCTCTCTTTCTCTCTCATTTGTTGATGAATTACGCCTATTTACTAACAGACTTGACAAGGATTTTGCGATTTTTTGCCCACTTTGCGATCTCGAGCAAGAAAAACGTGTGCGAAAGTTGAGGTATCAATGAAAATGCATTTTATTGCGAAGGCTTCGAGTCGGATGAGCTGGATCCACCGAAGCCGGATGAGATCAAGGACAACCAGTGGCTCGGGGTGACGGTCAAAAGTCAAGGCGTAGGTGGCAAAGTTATGGTGAGTCTAAACCGATGAAAAGGTGAAACGCATTAAAATTGGTTTTTTCTCCTATACGGGTGATATTTCGGATAAACGAAAAGATAAACGTACGTTTTTAAGGTTCTCTACCCAAAGAGCAAAACGGAACCCTTTTGCTGATACTCTGCTGTCTGTCCATCCGTGTGTCACGGGGCTCTAGCTCGTAAACGGAATGACTTACAGACCTGAAATTTGGATATTTTGTGTAGAATGTTGATCCAAAACCGATTATTGAATTGGAAATTCAATTAAGGGAGACTTTGTCCTTGGAGTGCCATATTTCAGGTGTTTACATTTTATTTTGTTTTAAAGGAAACGAGTAAAGCTTTTTGAGTGCGGTTTTTTTCTTGCTTTTATTCATGATATACAGAACATTAAAAAAAAAATTTTTTGAAAAAAAAACCAAAATGGCGGCCGTTGCAGCTCCGCGAAAACAGGTCCTCAAATCGCGGAAGGTAAACGGCTGACATCACTGCCCCCTCTTTGTTGATCTGAAACACAAATTCAAGGCATATTATCAATCTGTGACCCTTTGGTCATGGAATGACGGATGGGTTTTTCGTTTAGTACAAATTTCGGAAAATGGCGGCAATTAAAAAAAAATCGAATTTTCTCGTTTTTTTTCGCATAAAAAGATAAATAATAAATGCAAAAATGTATCTATCGAAAAAACGATCCGTCATTCCGTGAAGACATATTTTCTGAGTATGCTCTCCAAATTTTAGGTCGATATGTTAATTACAGCGGTCAGGAGAATGTCAGCCATTTTTAAAAACGTGTTTTCGAGAAAAACGCGTTTAAAGTTTTGTAATGTGTTGACACAAATGTGTTTATAATTACCGCTAATCGGCAATGCCTGGTCCATAGAGGCATCCCTCCTCTTCTTCTAGCTGCTCATGTTGAGCCGCTAACATCTCCCGCTGGGCACAAAGGATAAAGTCTCCCTTAAGAGAAGGTACCTGAGTAAACGGCGAGAAAAACAGGTAAACTTCGGGAATTTTTATCTCAAAAACTAATGTTTCGATTGGATCAGGGTTTTTTTTATTGGAAAATATGTTCATTGGGGTATGTTTAGGAATAAAAACAAAATTCGTTGACTGGAAGCGATTCAAACGCGATTATCTCGAAACATAGTTTTCAAAGTCGGTGCCAGATGTATCTCGAAAACGGCTTGTCCGATTTTGTCCAAATTGGGATACAATATTCTTCGATAGTTTTTGTCGTTTGCCACGTAGGGGTTTTTCATTTGATCGAATCATTGCTTTTTTGATGCAATGTGTATGCAATCCAAAATCGTCGGAAATCGCGAACGAAAAACGAATGTTAAATTAAAACGGTCGCAATTCCGTCAAAAATGAAAATTTCAAAAAAAATCCTACGTGGCGAACGAGAAAAACTATCGAAGAATATTGTATCCAAATTTGGACCAAATCGGACAAGCCGTTTTCGAGATACATCGGGCACCGACTCTGAAAACTATGATTCGAGATAAACGCGTTTGAATCGCTTCCAGTCAACGAATTAATTTTAACAAAATTCCTAAACATACCTCAATGTACATATTTTCCAATAAAAAAACCCGGATCCAATCGAAACATTAGTTTTTGAGATAAAAATTCTCGAAGTTTACCTGTTTTTCTCGCTGTTAACTCAGGTACCTGCCCTTAAATGATTTCTCCTGGGGGTTTCATGCACGAAAAAGGAGCAGAAAAAATGCTTACCCTGGCATGTGAGATGTCATTGTTTAAGGTAGAACGAGCGCGTTCATTTTCATAAAATGAAAAGTTTTCGATTTAACAGAAATTCCGTACGTACTTCTCTGCGAGATGCAATTAGGAACATGACTTTCAAATTTGAAGTAAATCGAGTGAAAATTGTTGAAGTTATTTGTCACGCCAATTGGAAAAAAGCTGTTTTGAGAAGGTTGGAGTAGGCGGCCATTTTGTAAATAGAAAAAAAAAATTTCTAACAGCTTGATATTCGTACTAAATAGATGTGTAATTAATTTGACGAGTGAATCAATTTTTCATGCGAAAAAATGGTAAATTCGCACATGATTTTATGCCCGGTACGGTAGCCTTAAGTACTATTCATCACCTCGTTAACGGCGGTCAGTTCGGCGAAAAAAGGCATGTTTTTAAGATTTTTTTTGGCGTAACGAATAGTGTTCGTTTATTGAAAAATTTACATATAATGAAGTAACATTTGAACAACATTCTCCTAAATTTGCATTGCAAAATATTCAAAATTGAGCGAGTGAAAATTAAACCCCGGAGGCGCCTCGAAAAAAAGTTGGTTTGCGGTGTGCACCATAACTCGCAACAGAATCATTTGAAACAAAAAAATCAAAATGCATTTGTTAAAGGAGATGTTTCTCGAGGTAATGACGGGAGGATTTTTTTTTTCGATTTTTCGATTTTTCGTAGCACTTGGGAGCCAAAAACCCGATTTTCGCTAAAAAAATCGGCTAATTTGTTGTTGAAAAATTAGTAATTATTAAAAAAAACAAAAAAGCTCTCGACAACACCTGGTGAATTATGTGAAGAAGTACTGTGCAAAATTTCAAAGCGATTGGTCCAGTAGATTTTGAGTTATCGTGCACACGGACTTCAAATATGACAAGTCTCAGAAAAACTGTTTGAAAAACGCAGAAGAGAAGAGAACGGCATGGAGCAATAGACGCTCATACTCATAACTTCGTCAATTTTACTCCGATCGGCTTGAAATTTTAACACAATGTTCTTGATATATTATGCATTCATTTAAAAAATTAAACAAAAATGAAAAGAAAAAATTTAAATACTTTACCCCGCCCTTAACGAAATTGAAACTTTTCGGTCAATGATTTTCGAAATATTATTAATACCGTTATCCACTTTTTTTGAGGATGTAAACAAATGAGCTGGCGAATAAAACCAGACTTGTCCACAACACGTATAATTTTTTCAATTTAATTTTTTTAATTTTCGTTGTGTCTAAAATCTGTCTTTTCGGTTGAAAAAGCAGTTTTTAACCCCTTCTGGGTTGTTTACGGCCGGATTTGATGAAAAATATTTCGGCAGCTAATTAAGGTGTGTTTAAAAAACGCGAAATATTAAAATTTTGTTCGCCAGCTCCTCAAATATTATTCCATCTTCATTTGTTGTAACGAATATGTTCCCGAGTCCGGTATGTTGATGCATGGAACGTTGAATTAGGTATGCGCTCATCGGCACATCGTAAAAACCGCTGACTCTAGATGGGGACAGGGGCAGTGTTACATATTAACCCACGACCTCAAGTATCAGGACCTCAAAAGACCTTGCGCCGGAAAACCAACAGCCAAGCAAGTGACTTTTTTTCTCGTCCATAACTCTACAAATCAATTTTTTCTACAGCACAGTAACCTACTTTGATGCTTGCTACACGTACTTGAACGCCTTTATTTCTGTTTTTCACTTTCCATAGAACTACCCGGAAAATGTCGAGCTCGTTAATAGTGTTTATTTTTTTTAATCTTTATTCGTGATCTTTCTTATTTAGAGCCCACGAACAATTTGGCTATTGTCAAGCCGGAACCAGCGGTATACTAACGTCGGAGGATCGCGTTGTAATCGGTACACCGGGTCCTCATACCTGGCGAGGCACCGTCTATATATTCAGCGTATCCGACGAATTTTTGACCCGCGACAATACCGCTTATCACGCCCCGATGCAAGACGCCTCGCCAGTCAGCAAATATAGCTATCTCGGTAATTTTGTGGAATTTTCATATGTTTTAGATATATTTTTCTTCGAAAGGAAAAAAACAACTTGTATAGTTCTAAGAAAAGCGCCGATCCAAAGATTGGGCACTATTGCGATATCCGTGGCCCCTAATTCTAACCACGCGGTCTCCATATTTGACTCGAAATAAGACTTTTTTTAAGAGTGGTAAGAAACGAAATTCGACCCTTAAGGGGGTGAAGCGAGGGTATTCAAGGTTTTATGAGACAACATATTTTTGAGACGACACTGAACGGCGAGGAATACATATATCCATATAGACCCGAGTAGAAAAATTGTCAGGCTGGCCTGATATTTGATTTGCGCCTGATCACCTTGTAGTACGAAGGCCTTATTTAAGTTTGCCTTAATTTGCCTGATCAAGCTGGGGTCAGGCGGTGGTCGAGCAACCGGACTTACGGCTTACTTCAATTCGCCTGACCCGGCTAGCTTCAGGCGATGTCAAGCAACTGGACTTACGGCTTACTTCAATTCGCCTGATCCAGCTAATTCAAGCAATCATCATGTAACTGGACCTCTACAGTTTGGCGCTAAAAACGTGCCTAACCTCATCTTGTCAAATGATACACAGACACGAGAGAAGCACGAGACATATTATTAATCACTTTATACATTTTTACATAAAACGTGTACGTTGTGAATAAGATGGACAAATACAATCGGAAGAAAATTGTGCAACGACTGCGTCTGCGTGAATAGCGGGCTCTAAATAAGGGAAAAAACGAAGAAATAATACAGCAGCAGGTTAGTATAACAATTAATTTTTTTCAAAGCCTTACAATTCCTAAATCTATAAATATTAATTGGATTAAGTCTGACTATAAATTAACCATACGCCAAATTATATATGCATTGGTTGAAATATTTATTATGATACATTTGGCAGATCCGGAACAGGTCCTCTCAGCGAGGAACAACTCGAAATTCCTGAGGATTGGCATGTGTTGGCGCTACCACTATGTAAGTAGATTTACATTTGTTTTGTGTATCGCTTTTATTTTCCTTTACTTGGTCCGTCTCCTTTGTCAGAGGAGAAAAAGAGACAGCGTAGGCCAACTAAATAATGGTAAGCTGACAGCGTAGTTCAATCTGGTAAATGTTTTGCCATCGGTGCTGATTAGCCCGGACAGCATAGGCTAACCGAATAATGATAAGTTAACTGCGTAGTTCAGTTAAGTGAAAGTAAGTCCATCGGTGCAAGTTAGCCCATAAGAAATGCACTTCGGATCGACATTACATTCACTGAACTGACTACGCTGTCAACTTACCATTATTTGGTTGGCCTTCGCTGTACGGGCCTGGACAGCGTAGGCTAACCGAATAATGACAAGTTGACTGCGTAGTTCAGTTAAGTGAAAGTAAGTCCATCGGTGCAAGTTTGCCCATAAGAAATGCACTTCGGATGGACATTACATTCACTGAACTACACTACACTGTCAACTTACCATTATTTGGTTGGTCTTTGCTGTACGGGCTCTCCTGCTTCGATTCTAATTTTCATTAAAAAATAACCGCTCGCAGAGCTTTTGCAACAATTTTTTTTCTTTTTTAAGGTAGATAATTGGATGGTGAGTAAAAGGAAAAAAAATAGAGCTCAAATTTGTGCCACCCTAATAAAATAATGTGCATACCTTATATAGATATATATGGAGACATTGAATTCTAAGTGGGATACACATTTTCATATTTTTCAGTGGCTGTCATTTCGAAATATAGGGAACACGGAATAGAAGTTCTATCGAAGCAAATTGGACAATCCGTTGGAGCGGTATCAAGGCCTGATTAATTCAGCAAAAGACTGGGACAAGTTTCGAGCGTCGCGGAAAAAAACGAACAGAACGCCCAATGTAGGTTTCCTAGAAACGTCTGGTCATAAAAACGTTGAGCTCTGTTTACTTTATTCACGAAGTTTCTTAAGTTTTTGTTTAAAAAATATATTAGTTTATTTCGGGATGATAAGTGGAATATTATACAGTGATATATCTTAGTTTATTTCGAGTTTTTGTTGTATTACAAATACAAGGAAAATGATGTTTGTTTTCCACATAGATATATGTGAAAAATATATGTGATAGATTTTATATTAAGATTAAAAAATAAACGATCAGCGTTATTTATAAAGTCGTGCCTTTTTCTCTTTTGTGTATGCGTTGTATTTTTTATTTCAGGAATAAATCGGTCATCCTGAGCCGTGAATAATCATATGATTTTTCACTTTGATCAAGCCGTGAAAAATTAAGCTCTTATCAGGCCTTAATTTTTTACGCTGATCAGGCCTTGATCTTTTACACTGATCAGGCCTTGATTTTTTACCCTGATCAGGCCTTGATAGTTTACCCTGATCAGGCCTTGATTTTTTGCCCTGATCAGACGGAAGTCAGGGATTGTGTTTCAAAAATGATCAGGGCTTGATAAAAAATTCTGATCAAGGCTGGAAAAAGATATGAGGATGCCTGATCAGGTGTTTATTGTAGCTGGAGCAAGATTTCTACTCGGGGAGTTGCATGCAAAAGTGTCCGGCCAAAAATAATTTTATGATGGAGTAACGTTTAAAGGATGCAAAATGGCAATACAAACATATCATCGTAAAGTTCTTTTATTATGCAATCGAAACGTGTTATTGAAAAATTATATATAACTATTCATTATTTATAATCAAGATAACAATTTTCGCTTTTTCATAACTATCAGGCCAAGTACGAATTACGCACTATACACGAAGAAAAAATATAGTAACTTGAGAAAAAAAATTGAAAATGGTAATAAATGTAAGATTTTTATCCATACTTGGTAGCCATGCCCTTCGAGGCTATCACGGCAGCACATCGGTGAGGCATCGATTCAGTAAGTTGAATGATTCTATCTTGAGAGATATTTATCCACTCTTCTTGAACTTTTCCCCACAAGCAGTTTTATTGGCACAATGTTCAGGTCCTACTCTTAGTTTTAAGTCTTGCCATAAACGTTCTATGGGATTTAAGGGGTCCCGGTGGTCTAGAATTTTCAAAAAATCGATTTTTTTTGTTGATATTTGGAAAGTATATATCGAGGATATACCGTGAAATTTTCGTAAGGATATTCACAATATTCTTGCTTCTACAGCTGATTTACCGATTACGACCCTTCTCCAAAATATTTATACCTGTGTAGTCAGCATAAGTAAGACTAACGGTCATCTGGTTTTGACCTGAGATTGTTTGGACCTGATTAACTGTAAGTATTTAAAATTTGCTCAATCTTTCATAATATATGTACCTAAAACTTTAAACTCATTTATCTCAAAACTAGTATTTTCGGCACGATATTATAGAAGAAAAAAAACTATTAAACCGAATCAACTGAAATTTTGCTATGTTATTCACAACAAGAATGGCTATGTCGGGACTAGAATCATTTTTCTATTCCAATAATTTCGTATTTTTAAAATGAAATAACTGGTAAAAAAACCTTGATTTTTAGAACTTCACCTTCAAAAGCGCGCCATTTTGTCAATTTTCAATTTTTTTAGTCCTGGCCATAACTGCAATCATATTGATTGATAATCTCTTTGGTTTTTACTTTTCACACTAATAGAAGAGCCAAAACGACTAACATCGTCGAGGTCCAATTTTTCCCGAGGGTCAACTTCAGCGGCATTTTAAAAATAATATTTTTTTTTAATTGCAAAATATTTTTTTTTGTATTCACAATGAACCTAATAGTAAGCCTGAAAAGATGAAATATGGTTTTTCGTTACTTTATAATAAAAAAAAAATTCCGCAATATACCTAAGATTTTCGAGCTCTAGACCACCGGGACCCCTTACGCCCGGAGATTGACTCGGCCACTTTACAACTTGAATATTTTTCTTGCTAAAAACCTGCTGACGGAGCTGTGATTGATGTTTTGGATCATTATCTTGCTGAAAAAGCCATCCTCGTGGCATATTTTGACGACCATAAGGCAGCATTTCTTTTAAGGGAGACTCTGTCCTTGGAGTGCCCTATTTCAGGTGTTTACATATTATTTTTTTTTTAAAGGAAACGAGTAAAGCTTTTTGAGTGCGGTTTTTTTCTTGCTTTTATTCATGATATACAGAACGTTAGAAATTTTTTTTTTTAAACCAAAATGGCGGCCGTTGCAGCTCCGCGAAGACAGGTCCTCAAATCGTGGGAGGTAAACCGCTGACATCACTGCCCCCTCTTTGTTGATCTGAAACACAAATTCAAAGCATATTATCAATCTGTGACCCTTTGGTCATGGAATGACGGATGGGTTTTTCGTTTAGTACAAATTTCGGAAAATGGCGGCAATTAAAAAAAAAATCGAATTTTCGCGTTTTTTTTCGCATAAAAAGATAAATAATAAATGCAAAAATGTATCTATCGAAAAAACGATCCGTCATTCCATGAAGACATACTTTCCGAGTATGCTCTCCCAATTTCAGGTCGATATGTTAATTACAGCGGTCAGGAGAATGTCAGCCATTTTTAAAAACGTGTTTTCGAGAAAAACGCGTTTAAAGTTTTGTAATATATTTACACAAATGTGTTTATAATCACCGCTAATCGGCAATGCCTGATCCATAGAGGCATCCCTCCTCTTCTTCTAGCTGCTCATGTTGAGCCGCTAACATCTCCTCCTGGGCACAAAGGACAAAGTCTCCCTTAATATAATAGCTCTATACATAGCAGAGTTCATAGTGCCTTCAATTTAAGATTGGACCGATGCCTTTCTAAGAGAATGCACCCCATAACTTAATGCTACCTCCACCGTGCTTCACAATTGGTGTTTGATATCGCGAATCATTTCTAGTTCCTTTTGATCGTCGAACGTACCTTCTCCCATCATTTCCAAACACATTTATTTTAATTTCGTCTGGGAACAGCACTTTCTTCCAATCTTCAATAGTCCAGCTCTGGTATTTTCTCGCGAATTCTAATCTGGCCTTCATATTTTTTTTATTGATCAGTGGTTTTTTAACTCCAATACGTCCAAGAAGTCCCACTTCTGTCAGTCTACGTGAAACAATCCTTTGGCTAATGTCAGCCAAATTTTCTTCGCGTAATTCACGTGCGATGATTGCAGCATACTTTTTTACGTCTGATCCCTTTGACGTAAAAAAGCCTTTCCTTTGATCACTTTGTCGACACGAGTAGTTGTTTTCCTAGGTCTCCCAGGACAGTGTTTATCTTCTAGAGTACCTGTAGTCTTGAATTTATTTATTATATCGTTTACAGTCGATTTTCCAATTGCCAACGTATTAGCTATTTCACGTGAAAATTTTCCTTCGTTGTGCAACTTGATAACCACTTTACGTATATCTAAAGACTCGCGTTTCGACATCTTGACTGAGTGTTACCGATCGTACAACGCAAAAGGAACAGAGTTCTCGATGTTTACATGATTTCGCGACTGATAACTTAAACAAACCGAAGCGAATTATATCTTCTTGGAATTTGGACGGACTTTTATGAAGCAGGAAAACGTGTTATTTTTCTTACAAATAATTGTTAATCGTTATGAACAATTTTTGAATTACATATTTTGATTGCATGATAAAAGAACTTTACGATGATATATTTGTGTTTCCATTTTGCATCCTTTAAACGTTACTTCATCATAAAATTATCTTTGGCCGGACACTTTTGCATGCAACTGTATGTAAAGTAAATTTGGTAGGTTTCAAGTAAATCTGGTAAAAAAATATGTTTTCTCATTCAAGCGTTAACACTCTCGTTTAACCCCCTTAAAGGTTAAATTTAAGAAATTGCTGAAATACATGTTTGATTATTTGTATTTTAGTGTATTTGTGCCCAGTTTTAAGTAAATCTGACTAAAAATATGTTGTCTCGTACAAACTTTAACACCTCCGTTTAACCCTCTTAAGGGTCGAATTTTAGGAAATGCTGAAATACGTGTTCAATTATTTATACTGTAGAGTATTTACGGCCAAGTTTCAAGGAAATCTGACAAAAAAATATGTTGTCGCATACAAAGTTTAAAAACCCTGTTTCTCTCCCCTTAAGAGTCGAATTTCAATTTTTGCCACTCTGGAAAAAGTCTTATTTTGGGTCAAATATGGAGTCAAATATTAGGTCAAATATGGAGGGTGCATGGTCAGAATTAGGGGCCACAGATATCGTAATATCCCCAACTATTGCCGTTACACAAAGGAGATTGAGAATTTTGAAATTTCTTGATTTAAACAATTTTTTTTTACGTAGGTATGTCAGTGACCGTGGGCAACTTTTTCGGGACCGATTTAGCATACGCGGCTGGAGCACCGCGCTCAAACGGCACCGGCCAAGTCATCATCTTCACTCGTCAACATCTCAGGCCCGACATGGACGCGACCCTCACCCTCGACGGCGAACAATTCGCCTCGAGTTTTGGCTACGAGATCGCCGCTGCCGACGTCAACGGTGACAAGTAACAAATTACAAGATTTCCAAAATAATGATATTCTCTTTTTAGTTTTATGGTAATAGGGCATTTGACTATGCTGAAAATATGATTCAGTCTCTCGTCATCCTAAAGGAATATAGTGTTTAAAAAGTATTTTCTATCATTTTATCGAAAAATATATGCATTATTTTCGTTTATTTCAATTTTTAAATTAGACACATTTGAACGTTTGGTCACGTAAACGAAAACGCTCCAGGATTGGTTGGATCTCTAGTGACGTCAGATGCCAGTAAACGGATTGTCATTACGAGTTCTGTGACGAGTACTGAGCGATTTTCTAGTTTATTTCAGTGTATTTCCGTGCTTCTTCTGTTCATTCATAGTTATTTGTAGTGATAGTTGCCGTATTATCAACTTTTAAATAAGAATGGAGAGGAAGGTTCGCTGTGCGACAACTCAGCGGCGATATAGGTCCTTTACCTTGTTTACTGGCATGTGACGTCACAGGCGTCACGTGACTACATACATGACAACGGGAGCGTTTTGGCGGTCTGATTGAATATTTGAACTTTATTGTTGATTTATATCGTAAATATTGACATTCACGAAGATAGAAAAATATTGCGAGCATAATACAGGGTGTCCCAAAACTCAACCAATTTTATTGTAAAAAACGTATTTTATTAAAAAACATATTGTAAAAAACATATGTTTTTTACAATAAAAATTGGTTATTAACTGACTCAATTACCTCTTTACTAAAAATAATAATTTTATTTCAGACCAGAAACAAAAAATAACAAATTTTAGTAACAAAAATTCCTAATGTTGAGTTGTTCAAAATGAGCTCAATTTGAAAAAAATAAGACATAAAATTTTTAATGGCAAGAAAAGTGGCAAGTGTTGCACCATTTTGAAATCTTGATTAAATGCGCCATCTTTTGAAATAACTATTATTTTTAGTAAAGAGGTAATTGAGTCAGTTAATAACCAATTTTTATTGTAAAAAACATGTTTTTTACAATAAAAATTGGTTATTAACTGACTCAATTACCTCTTTACTAAAAATAATAATTTTATTTCAGACCAGAAACAAAAAATAACAAATTTTAGTAACAAAAATTCCTAATGTTGAGTTGTTCAAAATGAGCTCAATTTGAAAAAAATAAGACATAAAATTTTTAATGGCAAGAAAAGTGGCAAGTGTTGCACCATTTTGAAATCTTGATTAAATGCGCCATCTTTTGAAACAACTTGCCAAGGGTAGTGTAGTACATTTTTTTTCAAAATGAAGTGTCAAAGTTAAGTAACAATATTTTTGTGAGCCATGACTCACTAAAACTTAACTTATTTTATTAAATTAACAATGTTTTTTGCATTAATTTGTAGTTGCGATTAATAGCATCGTTAATGAAGATCACAAAATTAAAAAAATCACAGCGAAATTGTGACATTGGTGATCACAGGACTTGAAAATGCGACCAAGGGTGTCGAATTTCAACTTTTTTTTTAAATGTCTATTATCGCTGAACTGAGTGATATGGATTTTTTTTTTGTATTTTTCCCAGAACTGGTATAACTTGGCCTTTCATCCGGTCTCAGATTATCGTTGAGTTTTGGGACACCCTGTATAAAATAATTAACCATTTTTTAAGGGGCTATACCAGTGTGAACGCTGAAAATTTGGGTGATTTTCGGGATCTTTTTGGAAGAAAAGTACTCAATTGAATGTTTCGGAAAATTAAGAATATATTTCGCTATATTTGACCTATATTACATAATTTTTTCATAGAAAAATATTGAGATCCAAACGACTTATGCGCTGCCTTCGAAGGCGCCAAAAAAAAGTTCCTCCACTGCTGACATGATTCCGGCCGATTAAGTAGCTGAAACCGAAAAAGGAAAAAAATGTCGTTAAACTGGAAGGTATTTCCTGTACAATGACGTAGGATTTTCGAAAAATATCAAAATCTAACAAAATGGCGTAGTTATGAAAAAAAGTCTGTTTTCTTGCCTATAAAATGGTCGTTTTTTTCAATGCCGAATCGTCAATTTTCATGCAATCAAAAATATCCTACGTCATTGTAGAGTAAATATATTGAAGAGTACTCAGTTCAAATTTCAAGTCAATCGGATAATTGCTCTTTGAGGCAGCAATTTGATGTCAGCAAATTTGATAAATCTCATTTCGAGAAAAACGCGTTTAAAGATTTAACTATCGATTTTTGCACGATAAAATGTTATAAATGATAATGATATTCTTGAAAGTATGAAATGTCGAAAAAGGCAATAAAAAAACGATTTTTTGAAAGTGCCACACTGATATAGCCCTTTTAAGGTAGTTCGGAAGAAAAACCGGAAGGCAAAATGACAATTTTAACGATTTTTATTTTTTTCTTTCGAATGTTTAAAATACATAGAATTGAATCTCACAAAAAAAAGTATTTTTATTTTGGTACCCATTAGAATGTAAATTTATGATCTGCTTTTGTTTACGCAGATAAATAATAAGAGATTTATTGGGCAGTTTTTAAAGTTTCATCTTCAGGTAAATATACAGAAAGAAAACAGAAAGAAATTTTAAAGTTTTCTGAATAATAATGTTTACAGCCGTTCTTGATACGTATATTTGTATACGTAATAATCAATTTAAAAAAATTAAGATCTACAATCAACATATTTTTATTCACTTTTTATCCACCGTTTTATTATTACTTTTATTATATTCTTATTGTATTTAGCATGATCTGCAGCGTAGGCATTCGGCGACATTCATATCGCATTCTGCGTGAATTGCCGTCTAGAAATTTCCCCTAGCAATCACAGCTCACGCTCCGATCACCGTTTAGAGAGTGATAGATGCCGCATAGCAAAATTCAATAAATTATTGTGAAAAAATTACACGGTGGATCAGCTACAATTTTCGCAGGTGAATTCCTTATTAATCGAAGATTCGAATAAGAAGTTTTGTTTGTTGGGTCAAACGACTAAATTTTAAGTAAAGTTATCATTTCCGGTAAATATTTCGGGTGTTACGTTTGAGTGCGTGTATTTTAGGCCAACTTTCAACGTTCGAATCTCGGAAATGGTACGGTGGAGTGGCTTAAATTTTTTCATTCAAACGTGGTCAATCACATACTATCTCTTTCTCACAAAAAAAATATGAGGTTAAACGTTAGTCGATTTTGGAATTATTTCTTCCGAACCACCTTAAGGGGGGAGACTTTGTCCTTGGAGTGCCATATTTCAGGTGTTTACATTTTATTTTTTTTCAAGGAAACGAGTAAAGCTTTTTGAGTGCGATTTTTTTCTTGCTTTTATTCATGATATACAGAACGTTAAAAAAATTTTTTTTGAAAAAAAAAACCAAAATGGTGGCCGTTGCAGCTCCGCGAAAACAGGTCCTCAAATCGCGGGAGGTAAACGGCTGACATCACTGCCCCCTCCTTGTTGATCTGAAACACAAATTCAAAGCATATTATCAATCTGTGACCCTTTGGTCATGGAATGACGGATGGGTTTGTCGTTTAGTACAAATTTCGGAAAATGGCGGCAATTAATAAAAAAATCGAATTTTCGCGTTTTTTTTCGCATAAAAAGGTAAACAATAAATGCAAAAATGTATCTATCGAAAAAACGATCCGTCATTCCGTGAAGACATATTTTCTGAGAATGCTCTCCAAATTTCAGGTCGATACGTTAATTACAGCGGTCAGGAGAATGTCAGCCATTTTTAAAAACGTGTTTTCGAGAAAAACGCGTTTAAAGCTTTGTAATGTGTTTACACAAATGTGTTTATAATAACCGCTAATCGGCAATGCCTGGTCCATAGAGGCATCCCTCCTCTTCTTCTAGCTGCTCATGTTGAGCCGCTAACATCTCCCGCTGCTCAATCCGGGACAAAGTCTCCCTTAAGATGATTTCCGTAGAACAGTCAAATACCGTATTGTACGAGTACTTTAATTGTCCACGTAACTGCGAATTTGTGAAACTGCTATGTGTATATATTCCAAAATTTTCGTGTGCGTAACGTTTTGTAAATGGCCCTTTCAGAATAACCGATCTCATCATATCCGCGCCCTTTTACTTCAACAAGGCTGAAGGCGGTGCGGTCTACGTTTACACGAGTCTGTGCCGTACGAAACGCGAAAGCAACGAGTGCAAGCCGACAAAACTCGTCGGCCGTGAAGAGTCGAGATTCGGCTTTGCTCTTACGAATTTGGGAGATCTGAACAAAGACGGATTCGAGGATATAGCGATCGGTGCACCTTACGAGGGCAAGGGAACAGTCTACGTTTATCTTGGATCAAAGAGGGGAATAATTACGGTGCCCTCACAGGTAAGCCGAAATAATTAACGAAATATCGTAACGAAATTTGAATCCCAAAAAAGACGAACGTATCTTCCCTCGCTATCGATCGATCGACGTATACAAGTATTAATCGAATATTTTATTATAATACAAATGAAAAATCACGCCCGACTACATCTGGAAAATGGAAGCAGGATGCAAGGCGAGAAATTGTGATGAAAAAAAACGAGCGGCGGATTATGTAGGGAAGATTATGGGAATGAAAGAGGAGCGTTGGCCTAAGAAATTTCTGAGACAGGGGGCGAGAGGGGTGCAGAACGGAAACGCGACCAAATGGGAGCGGGAAATGGAAGGAGCCATGAACCAAGCAGGGGAGAGACAGATAGGAGATACATTAAGGGGTCTTCTCACTTTAGACGCTAAACAGGCTATTTTTATGATTTTTTTGATAGGTTTATATTATAGATATTGATATAAAAGTTTTTACGGTTAAGGCCTTAGGCCACAGTAACGGGTATAAAATTATGTGCGAATTGAACAATTTTTTTTCGTATGAAAAAGTAATTTTTTTCGTATGAAATGTAGATTGACGAGAATTTTTGTTTTTTGGTGTAGGTTAAAAATTGTGGATGCTAAATGTCACGCCGCGGAGCGCTTAAAAAAAAGATAACGAAAGAAAATATTAGTAGTCGGCCATTTTGTACATAAAAAAAAAGATATATATTTTCTAACAGCTTTATATTCATACTAAATAGACGTGTAATTTTAATGAGTGAATCATTTTTTCATACGAAGAAAAATTGTTAAATTCGCACATGATTTTATACCCGTTATTGTGGCCTAAGGCCTTAATGAATACACTTTCGAAATACATTTTAAACATTTTTTATGTATTTATGTAACAAACAAACTTTGAACGCGTTTTTCTCGAAACAACGTTTTTCGACGGCTTGTTGATAAAATATTCGAAACTACTGAACCGATCCTTATGAAATGTTAACCACATATTCTTTACAACTATAGCTATAGCGCATATTAAGGATTGTTTAAAATTTTGATATTTACTATTTTTTTGCCACAATTGGTGAAAAAAAACACGCTTTTTTTCAAACAATGTCCGCCATTTTGTTATTTGTGCATACGAGGGTGGGGTGAAAAGTTTCCGGCCTGACCAAGAGATGGTGCCGCTAGGTCTAGTTTTGGAGCGGCGTCCTACAGTACCATTCCTACCGAGCTTGTATGTACAGTTTCAGCCCAATCGCTACGTGAGTTTGCGTTTGAGAGCACATTGCGCGAGACGCTTCCGTTATTTTCGTAAAATTGGAAAAATTGGAAAAACGTGCTGACATCAAATACTTCCATTTGAAAGGTTTTACACCAAAACAAATAAAAGAAGAGATGGATTCAGCACTAGGAGATTCCTCCCCATCACATTCAACTATTAAGCAGTGGGTTTCTGAATTTAAAATGGGTCGTGTGAGCACCTCTGACGAGCCTCGCTCAGGACGGCCCGTTGAAGTCACAACTTCAGAGATGATTGAAAAAATCCATAAAATAGTGTTGGAAGACCGCAGGTTGAAAGTGCATGAGATAGCTGAGACCTGTAGGATGTCAGCTGAACGTGTGCGAAATATTTTGCACAACCATTTGAACATGGAAAAGCTGTGTGCAAGGTGGGTGCCGCGTTTGCTAACGCTCGACCAAAAACTGCTTCGAAAAACCATTTCTACCGACAATTTGGCGCTGTATAGGCGTAATCCAAACGAATTTTTGCGTCGAATCACAACTGTTGATGAGACATGGGTCCACCACTACACTCCTGAAAATAAAGAACAGTCAAAACAGTGGGTTGGAAAGGGGGAACCAACCCCAAAGAAGGCAAAAACAATTTTATCGGCAAACAAGGTTATGGCTACTGTTTTTTGGGATGCGAGAGGAATTATATACATTGATTACCTTGAAAAGGGCAAGACTATCACTGGTCAATACTACGCAGAGTTATTGCAACGTTTGAAGCACGAGGTGCAAATTAAACGACCTCATTTGGCGAAGAAAAAAGTTTTGTTTCATCACGATAACGCACCAGCGCATTCGTCGATTGTTGCCATGTCCAAAATCCACGAATTGAAGTTTGAATTGATGCCGCATCCTCCCTACTCTCCGGACTTAGCCCCCAGCGACTATTACCTGTTTCCTAACCTCAAAAAATGGCTTGGCGGAAAAAGATTTAAGAGCAACGAAGAAGTTATCGAAGCTGTAAATCAGTATTTTGAGGAGCTTGACGAATCTACGTTTAAAACTGGTATAACTAAATTAGAACACCGTTATGAGAAATGTATCAGTGTTGATGGACATTATGTTGAAAAATAAAGCAAAAAAAAATTTTTAAACATCTTTTTTCTTGGTCAGGCCGGAAACTTTTCACCCCACCCTCGTATATCAATTTGATATATTCACAAATAACATAATTGAAACATGACGGATCAGGAATTACAGAGAAACTGGGAGAAAATTGAGAGGTCAGGATACTGCATTGAATATAAAGGCGGGAAGAAAGTGGCAGGGATGGAGGAGTATTGGGAGAAAGAAAATGTGAGGGGAGAAATCAGAGAAACATGGTCAAGGATGAGGTGTGGAAGTGTGGAGAAGGAGAAGGAGAAGCGATTCAGGAGCACGAGGTACATAGTGTGCAGGAGGGAAGAGCAAACCTTACCATTTTTCAAGGATATTTTTTTAACTACCATTCTCGTCTAGAAATAGAGACTTAAATAAATAAATTTTTAACAATGTATTTCGAAAGTGTATTTATTAAGTGTAACAACTTTTATATTAATATCTATAATATAAACCTATCAAAAAAATTAGAAAAATAGCCTTTTTAGCGTCTAAAGGGAGAAGACCCCTAAAAAATGTATATTTGATGAAAACAAAGTGTTCTTTATTTGACCCTAATCTGGGTCAATTGCAAAACCTGTATGGAAAACCTGGAAAAGTCAGGGAATTTCTGAACCAAGGATGCGCAATAACCCTGAACTGAAGAACAGATGGGAGGTTGTAAAAACCCGCCAGGATATACCGGGTGTCCCTCTTGTCTCTGCCACCCGAAGTAACTCGGTAATTATCGACGTCACAAAAAAATGTTCCAGACAAAGTTGTACGGTGTGAAGGAGGCCATCAAAGGCGACAAATTTTTTTTTCATTTCGGTGGAGGCGCTGACGCACAGTGAAGGTCACCCCCACTTTTTTAAATGGAATGGTATATTTTGCTCAACCATCTTATGGAGCACTTCAAGCTGCATAAAAACATTAGGGGGTAAAAGTCGTTCAAGGTCATTCAAGGTCACCTATTAAGGGGAGATATACACCTAGGAGCCGGAAGAAGGTCATTTTTGTGAATTTTTTCAAGGAAAACTATTTGAAATTTCGGATTGGGGTTTTAATTATCTAAGAGTTCATTCAAAAATATGTTTAATTTTCTTTATTTAAAAATATCAAAAATATACAAGGATATTGTATGATGCTTGGAGCGTCGTAAAAAAATCTGCGTATACGGTACCCACAGGCGTTTCTTCAAAAGTCATTTGAAAAAAAAAAAACCAAAAAGATTATTGAATTAGATACAATAATCTAGTACTTGTCATAGCCGATTTTGAAAATATCGATTTATGACAAAATGGCGGACGTTTGAACATAAATAGTGATTTTGGGCCGAAAATTAGTTATTATTTTGCCTGTAAAACAAAAACGAAGTAACGGAAAAAAAACCTATGACAAGTACTAGATAATGATGTATAGAATAACCACAAAAAACCTCAAGGCAATCGGTTCTTTGGTTTTCGAGAAATATTGGGTACCGATTTGAAAAAAGCGGTTTTGAGAAAAACGCGTTTGAAAATTTGGGATTGAATAAATCATGAAATTTGTCAACTTACCATCGTAAGTTGACAAATTTACCATCGTAAGTTGACACCAACTAATCATCGATACCAGGCCGATAATGTAGGTCTTCTACGGTCGACGGAATGTTCATAGCTTCTAAATTTTGTTGTTCGACCATCTAGGTGTATATCTCCCCTTAAAGTGAAATACAAATCTAAATATCTCCGATCACTATCAAATATTTGACAGTGATCCGAGACATTTAAATTTGTATAATCGATACTGACCTTGAATGACCTTGAACGACTTTGACTCTCTAATGTTTGTGATGCGGCTTGAGGTGCTTCACAAGTTGGTAGATAAAAAATGTACCATCCCATTTTAGAAAGGTGGAGGTGACCTTCACTGTGCGTCAGCACCTCCGCCGAAATAAAAAAAATTTGGTCGCATTTGATGGCCCCGTTCACACCGTACGACTTTTGTCTGAAACATTTTTTCGTGACGTCGATAATTACCGAGTTATTTCGGGTGGCAGAGATAAGAGGGACACCTTCTATACAGGATGAGGCACTAACTGTTGCCACCTTGAATATCTCTGTAATTATGGACATCACAAAAAAATGTTTGAAACAAAAGGTGTACCGTACGAAAGGGGTCATCAAATGTGACCATTTTTTTTTTTATGTCAGTGGAGGCGCTGTCGCACAGTAAAGGTCACCTCCACGTTTTTTTAATGGGACGGTACATTTTTTTTCAACTATCTTGTAGAGCATCGAAAACTGCATAAAAAACATTTAGGGGTCAAAGTCGTTCAAGGTCATTTAAGATCAAAAAGTGGCATGAACTTTATTTTTATGTGAAATTACCTTTATTCACAGTAGACGTTCAGAGTGATTGCCATTGGAATCAATGCAGTATTGCAATCTCCTCATCACGGATTGTGTAGAATTTCTTAACACTTCGGCACTTATCGAATCACAGGCTCGAAGAATTCTCTCACGCATATCGTCCGGCGTAGTTGGACGTTCTTTATAAACAAGATCTTTCAAGTATCCCCACAAGAAAAAGTCCAGAGGCGTCAAGTCTGGCGAGCCAGCCGGCCACGATACAGCTCCCCCGCGTCCAATCCAACGATTTGAAAATCTCTTTTGCAATTCATTTCCAGCTATCAGCGAAAAATGTGCCGGGCACCCATCGTGTTGATACCACATTCTGTTTCCTGTTTCTAAATGTATTTCTTCCAATAACGGACCTAATGTTTCTTGAAGGAATGTGGTGTACTTCCTACCATTAAGATTCCCTTCGATGAAATAAGGGCCTATGATTCTATCCCCAATAATCCCACACCATACATAAACCGGCCATGGTCTTTGGTGTGCAAGTTGCCGCAGCCAATGTGGATTTTCAGTTGACCACAAATGCATGTTATGCAAGTTAATATTTCCATGATTCGTAAATGTTGCCTCATCAGTAAATAAAATCCGATTAATCAATGAGTCATCTCTCTGAATCTGGCGTTGAGCCCATCGGCAGAATTCAGTGCGATTCATGAAATCCGTACCAGTTGGAAACCTGGTGGAAACCGATGTGGTAAGGATGATATTTATGACGATGTAGAACACGTAGAATACTTCTTTGGCTTACGCCAGATTCCCTCGCAATTTGACGGGAACTCGCACAAGGGTCTCGATGAACGGCGGCAAGAACACCAATTTCCGTTTCGTCGTTAGTAATTCGCTTTTGTCGGTTACTTTCCCGACGGGTTAAGTATCCAGTCGTCCTCAGTTTAGTGTACAAAATTTGAAATGTACGGCGTGTAGGATGTGAACGTTCAGGAAATCTTTCAGCGTATAAGTCTCTAGCTCTCACTGCATTTTTCTGACATTCTCCGTAAATTAGAAGCATATCAGTTTGCTCTTCAAAAGAATACATCATTTACATTCGCTTGATTCATTAATACTAGTCTCACCATTCTTACTATCGTTATCTTGGGTTTGTTTGGGCGAAACATTGTACAATGTTCCGTGTACATCGTAGGTTTGGTGCCGTTGTTTACATACAAGACAATGGCAAGACTTCGGCGATAAGTGCCGAAGTGATAAGAAATTCGTGATGAGGAGATTGCAATACTGCATTGATTCCCAATAGCAATCACTTTGAACATCTACTGTGAATAAAGGTAATTTCACATCAAAATAAAGTTCATGTCACTTTTTTATCTTAAATGACCTTGAACGACGATGGCCCCTAAATGTTTTTTATGCAGTTTTCGATGCTCTACAAGATAGTTGAAAAAAAATGTACCGTCCCATTTTAAAAAGTGCAGGTGTCTTTTACTGTGCGACAGCGTCTCCATTGAGATGAAAAAAAATTGTCGCATCGGATGACCCCTTTCGTACGGTACAACTTTTGTTTCAAACATTTTTTTGTGACGTCGATAATTACAGAGCTATTGAAGGTGGCAACAGTTAGTGCCTTGCCCTGTATATGGGGAATAAACCACTACTACCACTATAAATGAAAAATCGAACCGCGTGTATTTCTTCAATAGGTAATTCACGCCGAGGACACGCCGGTTCCTCTCAGAACGTTTGGATACTCGTTGAGCGGTGGCATTGACATGGACAAAAATGGATATCCCGATCTTCTCGTAGGCGCGTACGACAACGACGCGGTCGCTCTCCTACGGGCGAGAAAAATAATCGACATTACCACGTCGATACGTTACATGAAGAAAAACGGAACTTATCAGGACAAGATCGAGGCGATAGATCCCAATAAATTTGGCTGCGCGTCCGATCCGACTTCGAATCACACTTGGTGAATAGTTTCCACATCTCACATTTGTGCCAAAGTTGCATAAAACTGCTTTTTTTTTCGTAACGGTTGCTCCCCACGTGCCATTTTATAAAATATCAACGACAGCCTCTAAAAATTCGAGCAAAACAACTTAAGGGTGCGGAAAAAATTAACCGATTAATTTGCAGTTTCACGTTCGAGGCTTGCTGCAAGACGGAGTCACTGACAAAGAACGACGATATGCAGTATCTCCAGTTGAATTATTACATCGAGGCCGAGACTTACTCCGGAGTGAAGAAGTTCTCGAGGGTCTGGTTTGGTTCGGGAAAAACGAGATTTCACTATGTAAATCGAACCGTCAGCCTGGATCCCACCAAGCTTGTCCACTGCCAACGCGAGACCGTTTATCTCAAGGAAAACACGAGGGACATACAGTCACCGATCAAGTTTCGTCTCAATTACACACTGGTCCAGGAGGAGCCAGTGATGCCCGCCGAGGGTAGATTGCTGCCCGATATAAAAAATTATCCGATACTGAATCAGCAGGAGGCTGCACGAGTTTTCGAGGCCGTGTTCCAAAAGGATTGCGGCGAAAACGACATTTGCGAGAGCGATTTGCAGGTCGAGGCTAAATTGAATTTGTCCGGTAAGATCCGTTTCTATTATTGTCTAATTCGTTAATATTAGGTGTACAAATAAGTTTTAGGACAGTTTTCAAAAAATTCAAGATTTATTAAAAAAAGAAGTAAAACACAGTTATTCATCGAAGTAATCTCCATCGCACTGAATGACCTTCAGCCATCTCTCAGGTAACTCGCGGATGCCTTTCGCAAAGAAACTTTCGTCTTGCGAGGTGAGAAATTTAGCGACCCATTTTTCCACTTCTTCAAATGTTTTGAATCGCACGTCAGACAAATCGTTCTGCATTTTCCGGAATAAATTATAATCGGATGGGGCTAAGTCTGGTGAATACGCCGGGTGTGGTACAGCTTCCCATCCAAGCGCTAGTAACGTATCCTTGACCGGTTTACCCACATGAGGCCGCGCGTTGTCATGGAGCAGTTTTACTGGACGTTTTCCTTTACCAGAAAATGGACGTTTCTTCTCAATTTCTTGATTCACTTGCATCAATTGATGACAATAGCGATCGGTAGTAACTGTTTGACAAGGTTTGAGAAGTTCATAATACAGTACGCTTTTCATATCCCACCATATGCACAGCATGACTTTGTTACAATGAACATTGCGCTTTGGCGTGGATGTTGTCAGCTCGCCGGGGTCAACCCAATGATATTTGCGTTTCGGATTATCAAAATAAATCCACTTTTCATCGCCGGTCACAATTTTCCACAAGAAAGACTTTCTATGTTGCTTGTTGTAAAGACTCACACAAATGTTAAGACGGCTGTTTTTATTTTCTTGAGTCAGAAAGTGTGGTACCCACTTTGTTCCTTTTCGAATCTTACCCATTGCTTTTAAACGATAAGAAACAGTTTGTTGAGTTACTCCAAGCTGTTTCGAAAGTTGTTTCTCCGTCTGACAAGAGTTTTCATCCAGCAACGCTTGCAGTTCCTGATCGTCCACCTTTACAGGAGGCCCCGTGCGTTCACGGTCACTAACGTGGAAATCACCTTCTTTGAATCGCTTATACCAATACTCACATGTACTTTTAGATACAATGTTGTCTCCAAGAACAGAACATATCGATTCACACGCTTTCCTAACACTTTTTCCTTGATGGAATTCATAGCGAATGCAGTGTCTAGTAAATAGCTTATCGGTCTGCATGTTTAATTTACAGAATTTATAGGTTATGTTTATGACTCCTTTACGTTTCGATACTACATATCAAGCGCCATCTATGATAAGTGAGCGGGACCTTTGAATTAATTTAGAATAGCTGTTATGATACAAAATCGAAGTGTCCTAAAACTTATTTGTACACCTAATAAAACCTCATCACTATACAGGGTGATTTTTTAAATCTTGAGACTGCTAAATATCTAGAAAAATAAGCCTTATACGACAAAAATATCCCAAATAAACCTTCAATAGTTTCCAAGGGGCAATTCAATCCCGAAGAAATGAACCGTCTGCCGCCCCTCCTGGGGTTGGAGTGGGGGGGGGGGGGGGGGCTTTGAAATCTTAAATGGGAACCCCCACTTTTCATTGCAGATGCAGATTATACATAAAAAAACACGTAACTTTTGTCTGAAGTTTTTTTTTAAATTCGGGACAGATGGCGCGGGATTGGTAGAGGCGAAACGATACATTGGCCTGCCAGATCGCCAGACCTTACGTCGCCAGATTTTTTTCGTTGGGTCTCTTAAAAACTGTAGTTTATCAACAAGTGCCAACAACTCGTGAAAACATGATTGGACGAATCAGAAATGCTTGCGCAAACTTTAAAGCGAACAAACTTTTGAGTTGTGTACAATCATTCGAAGTACGGATCAATAAATGCATCGAAGTTGAAGGTCATCAGTTTGAACACTTATTGAATTAAATGGTGAGAGGCAAGGGGACTCACGATAATCAAACACCCCGAATGTGAGAGGCAAGGGGACTCACAATAATGAAGCACCCCAAAGGGATTAAATATCCGTCGGGTCCACGTCCTTAATCCTGGGTAAAGCTAAGGACGGATACAAAATTATAGTAAATATTTACGATAATTGAAAAAAAAACATGTTTCCGACAAAATTTACTTTTCTTCGACGTAACTCCATTATGCAATAAAACATAGGGTATTTCCCTTGAAGAAAAGGAAGGTTGCCCAATCTTCACCGAGTGCAGCGCCATCTATCCCGAATTTAAAAAAAAAGTTCAGACAAAAGTTACGTATTTTTTTACGTATAATTCGAATCTGTAATGAAAAGTAGCGGTTCCCATTTAAGATTCCAAAGTTCCCCCCCGCCTCATCCCCAGGGGGGCCGGCAGGCGGTTAATTTCTTTAGGATTAAATTGCCCCTTGGAAACTATTGACGGTTTATTTGGAATATTTTTATCATATAAGGCTTATTTTTCGAGATATTTAGCAGTCTCAAGATAAAAAAATCACCCTGTATATTGGGACGTTGAATAATTTATCGCTGTTTTTTCGTGAAAATTAAGGGGTAAGGCCACTGTAACGGCCCAAAAAAAAAAGGTTTTTTCGCTAATTTTTTGCTCCCGAAATTGAAGGTATTTGAAAAAAAACTTTTAATGGTGTTATCGGGCATACATTAAACTTTATTATAAAATTTTTTTACAGTAAAAAAAACAAAATGGCGGTTCCACAGCTATCTTCCCGGGACATGTTTTGCTTCCAGGGCTCCGCGGCACGCAGCACCACTGGTGCACTTTTGAATCTAGAACAAAAAAAAACTATTAATCTAGAGGGCTATAGCTAGAGAATGTCGATCGGATTTTAAAAAGTATCAATTTTTGTGGATTTGGCGTACGTTTGAAAAAAAAAATTGATTTTTGACGAAAAAAACGGCAAGTTTTTTGTTAATAAAAAATCAATAAATAAAGTTCTTGAAAATTCCGATCGACATTCTCAAGATTATGTAAATGTTCACATCTGGTTAAAATTTCAAGTAAAAAAACTGAAAATTGTTCGAGTTATGCTGCGTGCCATTTTGAAAAACCATGTTTCGAGAAAAACGCGTTTAAAGTTTTGCGAATAGTTTGTTTGGGTTTGTTTGGGTTTGTTTGGGTCGCACAGGACCTTTTTTTCTTATTCTAGAGGGTTTAAACTATTTTTTAAGCCAATAAAAAAAAATCGATTTTTCAAAAAATTTACAGTGGCCTTACCCCTTAATGCTTTACTTCAAAAAATTCTTCCTAATGCGTTCAAACGCTTCGAAACTTGTGTTATCAACTCGTAACGATTCTGTCAGTTGAGCTAGCGTCCGACATCAGTCTTCACGAACAATGCCTCCAATTCAACATATCAAAATCGTTATTTTTGAAGCGTCTAAACCAATCTCCTCATGTTGTTTCCGACAGAGCATTGTCGCCGTAAGACCCAACAAGAATTCCGTGTCCTTTAGCTGCAGATTTTTTTAAAATAATGTAGCACAGTAAAATTCCCCGAAAACTTCTCTTTTTTGACACGAAGGCCATAGCCGGGTAAGTAGGGAAAAATTGCCCCCGCATTTTTTCCAGCGAAATTTGGAGTATATTCTGAGGTATAAAAAAACAAATTTTCTAAAAATTTCATGCCCGTCAACGCAATGGTTTTAGAAAGATGATTTTTTTTTAAATATCAAAAAAAAAAAAATTCCGGAAACGGTACAATGGATCGATTTGGTTTTTTTTTGGTACTTGTTACGATCAAACGTGTTACGGAATAAAATTATAGAACATCTTGCGAAAGCTTAAGGTTTAAAAAAAAATAATGTTCTTTGTTTTATTTTTTTAACTATAATCCACTTGGGGTACAATAACAAAATTTTTTTCATATAAACTTTGGGCACCTTATTAGATTATATAATTTTTTCAAAATGATCGGTTTGGTACGCCACAGTGAAAAAAAAAAGAAACAGACTTTATTGATATATTTTAGTTATATAGATATATAACTAAAATATATCAATAAAGTGTTTTTTTTTCACTGTGGCGTACCAAAGCTGATCATTTAGTCATATATCAGACTTTATTGATATATTTTAGTTATATATCTATATAACCAAAATATATCAATAAAGTGTGTTTCTTTTTTTTTCACTGTGGCGTACCAAACCGATCATTTTGAAAAAATTAATCTAATAAGTTGCCCAAAGATTATATGAAAAAATTTTCGCTACTGTACCCCAAGTGGATTATAGTAAAAAATAATAAAACAAGGAACATTATTTTTTTTTTCAAATCTTAATCTTTCCCAAGATGTTCTATAATTTTATTTCGTAACACGTTTGATCGGAACAAGTACCAAAAAAAATCAAATCGATCCACTGTACCATTTCTGGAATTTTTTTTTGATATTTAAAAAAAATTCATCTTTCTAAAACCATTGCGTTGACGGGCACGAAATTTTCAGAAAATTTGTTTTTTTTTATACCTCAGAATATACTCCAAATTTCGCTGGAAAAAATGCGGGGGCAATTTTTCCCTACTTACCCGGCTATGGCCTTTGACATGCTTAACACAAAAAAAGTTATTTACATTTCGGCGAAATGACATACACTGAATTTCAAGCTTGCTTATAGTACTTCTTCATAGATCTGTTACCATCTTAAGATAATCCTATCGCCAGGCTTCAATCCATAGGATTTTCATTTTTTTTTTGAGCTTCACTAAATATATTGATAATCGTCTCTATAAAATATCAGGGTCGGTTACTGACCTAATTACAGAGAAAAAAATATTAAAATTGCGTATTTTCGTGACGGAATTCCGAGATGCAAAAACCCAATTTCCGGTCGCTACAAAAGTGTATACAATAGTGGGAATCCGTCAGATTCTTCAAAATAATCAGATTTACATACTTAACGCTTGTAGTAATCCAATGCTCTTAGAAAAAATTACGCTTATTGACCTAATTTTGATGTAATATCAAGTTTAATTTGAACTTCCGGTATTGGATTTATTACCACTTGCTACGATAAAGAGACGTGACAGCAAGGCAACAGCTGACTGTAGTCCTAACCTCATCTCACTCATTCGAATTCGCACACATATTTCATTTTTAACCGACACATTTCGCCGACACCAATTTTCCACGCTTTTCACCAGTCGTGGCCCGAATACAATGCTTTATATTGCCCGCACCTGACATTGTTTTCACAGATCGACGTTGAAAAGCATGGAGGTTAAACTCGCCTGGTTGAGTAAAAAGAGACGGAGATAGAACCAACGTTGCCTAATATCAAACCTAGAAATACTGCGCGAATCTTTGGAATAACTATTTTTTCATTTTTCTAATTAAATGTGAACATTCATTGAACAGTTTACACATGGAAAATGTTAGTTATTGCAAATTATTTTTTTGGCATATGTTATAAATATGAATTGTACAAGTCTCAAGTATGATCAGTGGTATGACTAGTGTGAAGCAATAGGATTACCTTAATACAGGCACGCAATTCTGGTAACGCCATCTGTTGGAAAACTGCGAGAACTTATTCAACGTCCTACTAATATAGAGCTTACCCAATAATTATTGGATATTATGAATATTGTCTTAATCTTAATAATTATTATTGAATAGAAAATTCATTTCAAACTTGCTTATTCATAGATGCGTTACACTACACGCACGCGGTTCTGGTAACGCCATCTGTGTGAAAACAGCGAGAACTTATTGAACGTCCTACTAATATAGAGCTTACCCAATAATTATTGGAAATTATGAATATTCTTTTAATTTTAATAATAATTGTTCAATAGAACATTCATTCCAAGCTTGCTTGTAGTACTTCTTTATTGATGCGTTACCACATGCACGCAGCTCTGGTAACGCCATCTGTTGGAAAACAGTGAGAACTTATTCAACGTCCTACTAATATAGAGCTTACCCAATAATTAATGGAAATAATGAATATTCTCTTCATTTTCATAATGATTATTCAATGGAAAATTAATTTCAAGCTTGCTTATAGTACTTCTTTATGGATGCGTTGCCATCTTAAACGACACGTTCGCAGTTGTGGTAACGCCATCTGTTGGAAAACAGCGAGAACTTATTCAACGTCTTAATAATATTGAGCTTGCCCAATAATGATTGAAATTTTCAAATATTCTCTCAATTTCGATAATAATTATTCAATGACAAATTAACTATTATATATGGGGCATTCCGTGCCGATTCGACCTGGGTCTGACCCGTCACCTCTCCGATTTGACCCGCGATTTTTCATGTTATTGTACTATCTCCGAAAGGCACTCGAGAATTTTTTCAGATTTTTTTGGAACGATTTGACTTCACAATATTTTTTATAATGAAAAAACTAACACCCAAATTTTAAAATCTGAAGAAATCACGAAAATCCTGTGTCACATATCAAACACTATGAGCGTTGAGAAAAAGTGGGCGCGCGTTTCGTTTGGACTACAATGCGCTTTTGTCGCAAAAAAAAATTTTTTTTAATTGAAAAAAATCGAATCAATAGCCCACCCAGTCGTTAAGGAGGAAAAAAATTTCATGACATTATGTAGAATTGGCAAGATTTTTTTCAGATTTTTTAAACATTTTTTTCAGGATTTTTGGCCAAGATTTTTTTTCTTCATCATTTTTAGTCAAATTGCCGACAACTCAAGTGGCCAAGTGGCCAACCCAACTCAAGTATCATAGGGTTTGGGCTACAATGTCAAGAGAGATAACATTCTTAACGGCGGGGTAAAGTTAATTCGGCGAAAAAAAGGCATGTTTTTAAGATTTTTTTTTTGGCGTAACGAATAGTGTTCGTTTATTGAAAAATTTACATATAATAAAGTAACATTTGAACAACATTCTCCTAAATTTGCATTGCAAAATATTCGAAATTGAGCGAGTGAAAATTAAACCCCGGAGGCGCCTCGAAAAAAAGTTGGTTTGCGGTGTGCACCATAACTCGCAACAGAATCATTTGAAACAAAAAAATCAAAATGCATTTGTTAAAGGAGATGTTTCTCGAGGTAATGACGGGAGCATTTTTTTTTCGATTTTTCGATTTTTCGTAGCACTTGGGAGCCAAAAACCCGATTTTCGCTAAAAAAAATCGGCTAATTTGTTGTTGAAAAATTAGTAATTATTAAAAAAAAACAAAAAAGCTCTCGACAATACCTGGTGAATTATGTGAAGAAGTACTGTGCAAAATTTCAAAGCGATTGGTCCAGTAGATTTTGAGTTATCGTGCACACGGACTTCAAATATGACAAGTCTCAGAAAAACGGTTTGAAAAACGCAGAAGAGAAGAGAACGGCATGGAGCAATAGACGCTCAAATACTCATAACTTCGTCAATTTTACTCCGATCGACTTGAAATTTTAACACAATATTCTTGATATATTATGCATTCATTTAAAAAATGAAAAAAAAAATGAAAAAAAAATTTTAATACTTTACCCCGCCCTTAATTAAACATTTTTAATCCATTCGAATTTTTTTCTGAAACTTTTTAGCTATTAATTTCTTTTGTAGAAACGATTGTTATTTTTTCAAGTTTAAACAAACAAGAAATTCACTAAAAAATTCTGAAAAACTTCGAATGGATTAAAAATGTTTAATTAAGAATGTTTTCTCTCTTGACATTGTAGCCCAAGTCCTATGATACTTGAGTTGGGTTGGTCACTTGGCCACTTAAATTGTCGGCAATTTGACTAAAAATGATGAAAAAAAAATCTTGGACGAAAAATTCTGAAAAACATCTGACAAAAAATCTGAAAAATTTCTGGTCAATTCTACATAATGTCATATAATTTGTTTTCCTCTTTAACGACTGGGTGGGCTATTGATGCTATATTTTTTAATTAAAAAAAAAAAAATTTGCGAAAAAAGCGCATTGTAGGCCAAACGAAACGCGCGCCCACTTTTTCTCAACAGGATTTATATGTTTTTTTTCTTCAGATTTTTAAGTTTGGGCGTTAATTTTTTGTTTATAAAAAATATTGTGAAGTCAAATCGTTCCAAAAAGATCTGAAAAAATTATCGAGTGCCTTTCAGAGATAGTACAATAAAATAAAAAAATCGCGGGTCAAATCGGAGAGGCGGCGGGTCAGACCCAGGTCGAATCGGCATGGAATGCCCCATATATATTAATAATAGTAATTTAAAGTAACAATTTTTTACTTAGAATTGTAACGATGCCCTCGGACGCAGTTTTTATTTTTGTTTGTTTCGAAATGAAGATACAAAGAATCGATAATGTGTGCATGCTATTTCAGCATCGACGGTAAAGCCAAATTTCTACGAGCTTCTGTTGGGCGAGGTCGAGGAAGTCGTGGTCGACGTGAATGCGGCGAACGTCGGTGAATCGGCGTACGAGGCTCAGCTCTTCATAATACACTCGTCCAGCTTGAATTACATAGCAAGCAAGAGCAACGAGTCGGTCATCTGTAATTTGCACAATTCTACCACTGTGATTTGCTCGATCGGTAATCCATTCAGAAAATCGAAAGCGGTGAATATACAGGTTAGGTTCGATCCCAAAGGCGTCGAGGACAACGAGCCCCAGCTCGGCTTCCTCATATTCGCAAACTCCACGTCGAAGGAAGTTACCGACAAAGAACCGAACAAATTGCAAGCCATCGTTCTCAAGAGAGCCGAACTTTCGATCAAGGGGTGAGCTTTTTTTTTTTAATAAACTTGAAACGAATGTCCCATCTGATGCTCTACCGTTCTCAATCAGAGCTGCCTCCTCACACCTCTTGCACTGGGCAAAACGAATATTTCGCTTATGTCGATCGCCTGGAAAATTGCAGAAGCGCGAAAACTCAATGGGCGTACTACGGTGGTCCCGTGGTCGGCGAATCGGCGATAAAACACTTGAATCAAATTGGGCCTAAGGTGTCGCACATATATCAAGTATTCAACGAAGGACCCTGGAAAGTGAGAAGCGTCGATGTTTACATATCGTGGCCGTACGAGGTCGCGAACGACAAGGCGCACGGAAAGTGGCTTTTGTATCTCGAAGAAGTACCAACCGTTCAAGGTACGCTAAAAGTTTCGTTTTCGTGAATTTTCTTTTAAGGCAGAATGTCAGTGTGACAGGCTGAAAAATGAGGTATTTTTTGGGATTTTTTTTTAAGCGCCTCGATCAAATTATTTGAAATTTTGTGTATTAATTATTCAAGTAATGAAGCGTACAAGGAAATTTTATTTTTTTATCTTTAGTACATTTTATTAAGCAGAGGAGCGGTCGCAAAATGGCGTCTCAAAAAATGACTCCCCGACGGTTGACAGCATAAGTGCCACAGCAAGCATGTGAAATCAACAATTCAAAAAGATTATTAAATTATAATAGTATAGCTATCGCAGCATCGTAGGAAATTTGAAAATTTTGGTTATAAAAAAAATGACGGCCATTTTGAAAAAATCGAATTTTACACAAAAATTTTGCAGTAAATTGTTAATAAAAAAAGTAAACAATTAAAAAAAACTCTACGATGCGACGATAGCGATAAGTTTTCCGAAGAGAATTCTCTTTTTGAATTAGGTCGATTGGACAAAATTTGACAGAGTTATGCTGTCAACCAGGTCAAAAAACATGGTTTCGAGAAAAACGCCCTGATGGAAATCCGCTTATTGGAATTCGACAAATAATGTTGAAATCTGTTAAAAAATGTCAGAAACTGTGAAAATGAATAGATTCTAACATAATTTTATGGAATCGTACATATTTTGATAGATTCTGTCGGAAATAATCTATGAAAATCGGACAGAACCTCACATATTATGTTAACTTTACGGAATGTCATAAAATCACAGAATTCGATACTTTCTGTCATCTTTTTGTCAGAAAATGTCATCTTTTAACAAAAAATGATAAAATTAATTTTCCATTTTTTGACATATTGTTGCATCGAAAAGAATGACAGAAAATGACAAAAAATGATAGAAAACGATAATTTTTATCATAATTTGTTGTCACATTTTTGTTGAATTCTGACAGATTTCAGCTGTCATTAAATCACAGAGTTTGATACTTTCTGTCATCTTTATGTCGGAAAATGTCATTTTTTAACAAAAAATGATAAATAAGTTTTCCATTTTTTGACATATTGCTGCATCGAAAAAAATGACAGAAAATGTCAAAAAATGATAGAAAACGATAATTTTTATCATAATTTGTTGTCACATTTTTGTTGAATTCTGACAGATTTCAGCTGTCATTAAATTACAGAATTTGATACTTTCTGTCATCTTTATGTCGGAAAATGTCATCTTTTAACAAAAAATGATAAATCAGTTTTCCATTTTTTGACATATTGTTGCATCGAAAAAAATGACAGAAAATGTCAAACAATGATAGAAAACGATAATTTTTATCATAATTTGTTGTCACATTTTTATTGAATTTTGACAGATTTCAGCTGTCATTAAATCACAGAATTTGATACTTTCTGTCATCATTGTGTCGGAAAATGTCATCTATAACAAAAAATGATAAATCAGTTTTCCATTTCTTGACATATTGTTGCATCGAAAAAAATGACAAAAAATGCAAGAAAACGATAATTTTTATCATAATTTGTTGTTACATTTTTCGTGAATTCTGGCAGATTTCAGCTGTTAGTGAAAAGGAGCTTTATTGTGAATAAAGTCAGAAATAGCATAAACTACATTTGTATGGAATATTTATTTTATTCAATATTTATTCTAATTGTCGATTGTACATCCTTGTGGTATAGTCGCTATATATTTTTTTTTGTCGATGTACATTAAAACGCACGGACTTTTTATATCTTTAGGTTCACACACAATCAATTTTTCAGTACATTTACATTCCTGGAGATGGTTTATTTCAACTTGCAAATCGCTCAAGGAGGAATTCTTTTTTATTACTATTTTTAAAAGTAAGACCACAGTTTTCACACCATCGTTGGCTGTTTGTATTTGTAAAACTTTAAAAATTTCTCCCATTTCATTGTTATTTAATAAAACAACGGAATCGTTAATTTTCGTACAAATATGTGTCACTAAATAAAAGTATTATTGAATATAAAGTCCCAATTTTCTTTCTTTCAGCATTTCCATTAAAATTTAGAAAATTATATGTAAATTCCATTAAATATTGACGAATTCTGACAATTTATTATCAGAATCGATAATTAAATGTCAAAATTCATCAGAATATATCATATATTTATAATGCAAAATGTCAAAAGTTAACAAGTTCGGTCATTATATGACAAAAAATAAAAAAGAATGATATAATTTGACAGATTCGGTCATAATATTTCATGAATGTTAAAGAATTCCATTTCATTCCATTAAATAATGACATTTAATGACGAAAAGCTCACAAAAAATAAGAAAGAATGATATAATTTGACATATTCGGTCATAATATTTTATAAATGTTGAAGAATTCCATTATATTCCATAAAAAAATGACATTTAATGACGAAAATCTCACAAAAAATAAGAAAGAATGATATAATTCGACAGATTCGGTCATAATATTTCATGAATGTTGAAGAATTCCATTTTATTCCATCAAAAAATGACATTAAATGACGAAAATCTCACATAAAATGGAAAACTCTTACGACATTATATGACATATTATGTAAGATTCTGACAGAAATTACTGAATTATAACATTACTTTTCTGATAAAATATGACAGCTTCTGTAAAGCATGTTCCAATTTCCGGTCAGAAATCATGAACTTCTCACAGAAAATGTCAAATCTTGAAATAATATGACAGATTCTGTCGTATAAATGACATATTCTGACATTATTTCTCATTGAAAGTTGACGGAATATTATCAAATCTGACATTTTTTGTTAAAATCTGACGAATTCCAATAAGCGGATTTCCATCAGGGACGCGTTTAAAGTATAGAAAGGCCCGTATAGAAGGCTCTGAGAGTGTCGACGCTTGGCGCCAATTTCGAATACTTCTAAGCCGAATATTGTTTTGAAAATTTGGAGGCGTATTCTTAAAGGCCAAAACTATCTATTTAAGCAAAAAAAAAATCGATTTTTTGTTTCACACTGATATTCCCCCTTAAGGCGTTATACGCAGTTGAAAGGCCAAAAAAGTCGTTTTTTCACGATTTTTTTCTGGAAAAGGATTTCATTTGGTCAAAACGAAAAGTATTAGGCAGTGTAGTGGCATCTTTTAGCTTTAGATTGGCATTTTTTTATTTAAAAAAATATTGCTCCTGTAGGAAGTCTCCTGGAGGTCCCCGAAAAAAAAAGTGTCCGGCGGTGAGCGAAGTATCTCCGCTTTGGATTATCTAAATTGAAAAAACCAAAAAGATTCTTTTAGGGGATAGATGAATCCAGGTATTGATCGAAGGAATAGTCGAAATTTTAATTTTTGACAAAATGGTGGCTCCGGAAAGAAACAATTTCGATTTTCGACCAATTTTTTTTCGTTAAATCGTTGAAAAAAAAATAGAAATAATTATCGGAAATCTTATTCCTTTGATCAATACGTGAAGAATATATCTGACAAGGTTGTGTTGAAATTGGGGACCGATCGGTTGAGCCGTTTTTGCGAAATCGTGCTCACAGACTTCGAAAACACCGTTTTGAGAAAAACGCGTTTGAAATTTCAACAGTCAACTTTGTAGCGCTCCGAGCGTCCTTACAAATATTTGTGTATTTCCGAGAATATTCGCTGGATCGATTTGAAATTTTCAGGGAATGTACTCACATATTTGTACATTCCGAAAATGCAATTAAAAAAATCGACTTTTTGAAATTTCTAACTGCGTATAACCCGTTAAGGAGGTTGGAGCGTTAGCCACAATCCAAGGTTAAATTTAATTAAAAAAAATACATGTTATTGTTTACACTATACTGAGTCTTTACGAATTTTTTGAACTTCTTTCACCACCAAACACCAGAGATAAAAAATAGTTCAATGTATGTAATTTAAAGGCGGGGTAAAGTATTAAATTTTTTTTTTCATTTTTATTTAATTTTTTAAATGAATGCATAATATATCAAGAATATTGTGTTAAAATTTCAAGTCGATCGGAGTAAAATTGACGAAGTTATGAGTATTTGAGCGTCTATTGCTCCATGCCGTTCTCTTCTCTTCTGCGTTTTTCGAACCGTTTTTCTGAGACTTGTCATATTTGAAGTCCGTGTGCACGATAACTCAAAATCTACTGGACCAATCGCTTTGAAATTTTGCACGGTACTTCTTTACATAAATCAAAGAAGTGTGCGGCCGTGTAGTAGATAAGAGATCGTTGAAATTTCGGCTTCGATCCGTCGGATCGAAGCCGAAATTTAAACGATCTCTTCTTTACATAATTCACCAGGTATTGTCGAGAGCTTTTTTTTTTTTTTTTTTTAATAATTACTAATTTTTCAACAACAAATTAGCCGATTTTTTTTATCGAAAATCGGGTTTTTGGCTCCCAAGTGCTACGAAAAATCGAAAAATCGAAAAAAAAAAAATCCTCCCGTCATTACCTCGAGAAACATCTCCTTTAACAAATGCATTTTGATTTTTTTGTTTCAAATGATTCTGTTGCGAGTTATGGTGCACACCGCAAACCAACTTTTTTTCGAGGCGCCTCCGGGGTTTAATTTTTACTCGCTCAATTTTGAATATTTTGCAATACAAATTTAGGAGAATGTTGTTCAAATGTTACTGTATTATATGTAAATTTTTCAATAAACGAACACTATTCGTTACGCCAAAAAAAAATCTTAAAAACATGCCTTTTTTTCGCCGAATTAACTTTACCCCGCCGTTAACGTGCGGTTAGATGGGCATGACTTTCACACTAAAGGTTATGTAATTTTTATTGTTATTCAGCCCCAAGATAAACCATTTCTAACAACGGATTAACCCAAACTGAACCTTTGTGAACATTTAGAAAAAAAAATCCTCATCTTGCCCACCGTAAACCATGGGCCAATAATCTCGTGGCGTAAATATGAATAGGCATAATTATGAATTACTCAAAATTTCATTGTGAATTGTATAAAACATTCGTTGTCGTAGTTTTTTCATAATAATCATCGATAATGTTATGCTTTTTCAAGTTGGTAGTAACACAAAAGTTTTTCTACTTTACGTAATAAAAATGTTAAAATGCATAATTTTGCCCTTTAATTATATATTCAAAAAAATTAGCATATATAGAATAAATCTGTACCTCGTATGCATTTTTTTAAATTCTTTGAAAAAAATGAATAAACCGTCATTTGACTCAACTGAATGGCTCCAACTTAAGGGATAACACCATTCTAGTGGCAGAAAATAAGGCCTAACTTTAACAATTTATTTTGGCAGTATGAAAAAAGGAATAGGATGTCTTTTGAGAGGGTTTATTTAAAACATATTAAAGTATTAAAAAAAATTTAATTATAATTTTCATACAAAATGGCGGCGACAGAGCCCATCTTCAATAACGTGTTTTTTACAAATAGCTTCACGGGAGGACGGTTTTCTCGTAAAGTATAATCAGGAAAAACAACCAAAAAAAATATGTAATCTATATATTATTAGCTATGAGACTACGTAGGGATTTTTTTTAATCAAATTTTGAAACAATGGCGCACTTTGAAACAATTATATCGATTTTTTTCCCAAAAAATACGCAGTAAATTGTTTATAAAAAAAAGTTTACATTTAATCAAAAAACGCCTACGTACTCCCATAAAGAACGTAATTTTGAAACTAGTATCAAAATTTCAAATCGATCCATGCAAAGGTCTTCGTGTAATCCGTCCTCCCAGTTTGAAAAACGTGGTTTCGAGAAACCGCGTTTAAAGTTGTACGAGACGCCTGAAAAAAGTCCGAGGCGCCTGAAAGAAGTTCGAGGCGCCTGAAAGAAGTCCGAGGCACTGCGGCAAAATCGATAATTGAACCTTTAACGGCGGGGTAAAGTTAATTCGGCGAAAAAAAGGCATGTTTTTAAGATTTTTTTTTGGCGCAACGAATAGTGTTCGTTTATTGAAAAATTTACATATAATAAAGTAACATTTGAACAACATTCTCCTAAATTTGCATTGCAAAATATTCAAAATTGAGCGAGTGAAAATTAAACCCCGGAGGCGCCTCGAAAAAAAGTTGGTTTGCGGTGTGCACCATAACTCGCAACAGAATCATTTGAAACAAAAAAATCAAAATGCATTTGTTAAAGGAGATGTTTCTCGAGATAATGACGGGAGGATTTTTTTTATACGATTTTTCGATTTTTCGTAGCACTTGGGAGCCAAAAACCCGATTTTCGCTAAAAAAATCGGCTAATTTGTTGTTGAAAAATTAGTAATTATTAAAAAAAAAAACAAAAAAGCCCTCGACAATACCTGGTGAATTATGTGAAAAAGTACTGTGCAAAATTTCAAAGCGATTGGTCCAGTAGATTTTGAGTTATCGTGCACACGGACTTCAAATATGACAAGTCTCAGAAAAACGGTTTGAAAAACGCAGAAGAGAAGAGAACGGCATGGACCAATATACGCTCAAATACTCATAAGTTCGTCAATTTTACTCCGATCGACTTGAAATTTTAACACAATATTCTTGACATATTATGCATTCATTTAAAAAATTTAAAATAAATGACAAAAAAATTTTTAATACTTTACCCTGCCCTTAAAGGAAAAATCGCTACAGGAGCAATTGCATATTGTTTTTATGACACCAAAGTATATTTTAAGCCAAAAAAGGGTACACACAGTAAATGACAAAGCATTTACTGTATTAATTTAAATCAAATGGAAAAAATTGTCCATTGTCCCGATACTTCTTAAATGCGAGCAACTTGATCGGAAGAATATAAATATAAAACGCATTGATGTGTTGCCTTTTTGCTGTTGCAGCACTCGGAGATCTCGGCGAGTGTACGCTCGCGACTGGTCACGTGGTCAATCCACTGAAGCTTCCCGGTAGCGTGAGTTTCGACGACTTTGATCCGTTGTTCGCCTCGACGACGAGCGCGCCCGTAAATTATTATCGGAACCGTACGTACAATCACATAAGGGAAAGGAGGGACACTGAGAAAGTTGTCAACACGAGAACGATCGTCGACAACGACGGGCATCGCCATCAAGTCGTATCGATGGTACGACGAAAAAAAAACTTTTTTTTCTTTCTCATACAGTGTTGCAAACGATAATACGATTCTTTTCTTTTTCCACGCCGAAACGCAGAACTGCAAAGCGGGCACGGCCAAGTGTTTCGACATAAAATGCACGATTTACAATTTGCAACGAAAGCAAGAAGCAACTATAACGATA
The DNA here is from genome assembly GCA_964007375.1 of Ophion obscuratus. Lineage (NCBI taxonomy): Eukaryota > Metazoa > Arthropoda > Insecta > Hymenoptera > Ichneumonidae > Ophion > Ophion obscuratus. Next base: position 79,259,704 of record OZ023312.1, read on the forward strand.
AAAGCGAGGTAAGATCCCTCCGCATATTTTTAAGGTAATCCTATCGCTTCACACTTGTCATATCACTGTTCGTACTTGAGACTTGTACAATTCATATTTTTAACACATGCAAAAAATAATAATTTGTAGTAACTTAAATTTTTCCATGTGTAAACTGCTGAATGAATGTTCACATTTAAGAGAGACTTTGTCCTTGGAGTGCCATATTTCAGGTGTTTACATTTTATTTTTTTTAAAGGAAACGATTATAGCTTTTTGAGTGCGGTCTTTTTCTTGCTTTTATTCATGATATACAGAACGTTAAAAAATTTTTTTTTTTTGAAAAAAAAAAACCAAAATGGCGGCCGTTGCAGCTCCGCGAAAACAGGTCCTCAAATCGCGGGAGGTAAACGGCTGACATCACTCTTTGTTGATCTGAAACACAAATTCAAAGCATATTATCAATCTGTGACCCTTTGGTCATGGAATGACGGATGGGTTTTTCGTTTAGTACAAATTTCGGAAAATGGCGGCAATTTAAAAAAAAATCGAATTTTCGCGTTTTTTTTCGCATAAAAAGATAAATAATAAATGCAAAAATGTATCTATCGAAAAAACGATCCGTCATTCCGTGAAGACATATTTTCTGAGTATGCGCTCCAAATTTCAGGTCGATATGTTAATTACAGCGGTCAGGAGAATGTCAGCCATTTTTAAAAAGGTGTTTTCGAGAAAAACGCGTTTAAAGTTTTGTAATGTGTTTACCACAAATGTGTTTATAATTACCGCTAATCGGCAATGCCTGGTTCATAGAGGCATCCCTCCTCATCTTCTAGCTGCTCATGTTGAGCCGCTAACATCTCCCGCTGGGCACAAAGGACAAAGTCTCCCTTAAAAATGAAATATGTGTGGAAATTCGAATGAGTGAGATGAGGTTAGGACTACAGTCAGCTGTTGCCTTACTGTCACGTCTCTTTATCGTAGCAAGTGGTGATAAATCCAATACCGGAAGTTCAAATGAAACTTGATATTACATCAAAATTAGGCCAATAAGCGTAATTTTTTCTAACAGCATTAGATTACTACAAGCGTTGAGTATGTAAATCTGATTATTTTTAAGAATCTGACGAATTCCCACTATTATATACACTTTTGTAGCGATCGGAAATTGGGTTTTTGCATGTCATCTCGGAATTCCTTCACAAAAATACGCAATTTTCATTTTTTTTTCTCTGTAATTAGGTTGATAACCGACCCGGCAATTTTACAGAGATGATTATCAATATATTTAGTGAAGCTCGACAAAAAAAATTGAAAATCCTATGGATTGAAGCATGGCGATAGGATTACCTTAAGGGACAACACCACTGTGACCCCCTGTTTTTTGCCATTTTTCAAGAATTTTTTTTTGTGGGAAAAAAAGAGATATTCGAAAAAAAAATTTTTTGTTTCGTTTCTTGTTTATTGAAGATACAAAAAAAAAAAATTTCAAATTTTTCACTCCCCATGGTGACGCTGGGGAAGCTCCCGCGTCAGGTACTGTTGCCTCTGCAGTGGTTCGCGGCACGCAGCAGAACTCTCTTCAAAGTCGATCTGAAAAAAAATACCGAGTTTTTTCGTTAATAATATGATATTTTGAAGAGAAGTACATAGGGATTTGAAAAAATATTGATTTTAAAAAAATAGGCACGCTTTTGAAATTAAAGGACGATTTTCGAGCAAAATTTCTCGTCGAAAATAGGCTATAACTTTTTTTATTATTGAGATATCGAAAAAATCCTATGTACTTATTTAGATAATCTAGTTTTATTGATGCAGTCCAAATTTGAAGTCGATCGGATAAAAATTGCTCGAGTTCTGCTGCGTGCCGCACTCAAAAAAGTGGTTTTAAGAAAAACGCGTTCAAAGTTTTAGGTTTGTTAATTTATGCGATAAATTGGAAAAAAAAATGTTTACCTTTAATCAGCGATGCCGGCACCATATAGCTGGCCTTCAAGAAGCAAATCATTGTCCTTAGCATCTTTTCTCGAATTTGTAGAGGCTCTTCTTGCCTCTTTTGCAGCGTCTGTGAGCGAGCGCTCCGCCAGCTCGATCCGCGCTGCGTCGGTTTCAACGCAAAAATTGAAACAATTTGGGCCGATAGTTATTCCCAACGTCTCCAAAACTTTCATGAGGCTTCTCAGGCCATCATCGAATAATAATACCGCGATATCAGCTGCAATATCGACGATTGACGATTGACGACTTGAAAATTTTTCAATTATCGCTACCTATGGCTTTTTTCGCAACTATATTTATAACAATAGCCGGTTTTTGTGAAGGGAGACAAAAGAATACCTGGGAAAGACCCGCAGGACCTGGGAAAGGCCCGGTATACCTGCCGACCCTGAGGCGCGCAGCTGCGCGGGACCCCGAGCGTCACGGAGCGCTGCACCGCTCCACAAAATATTCAATATCTCCGAAAATAATTATTTTTTCGACCTGGGTCCGACGGCATCTTAATCTTAAATGTATTTTAGATTTTTCTAGATGGTTTTCAAAAAATCGATTTTTTGAAGCCGTCACAGTGGTGTTGTCCCTTAAATGAGCTTTTTCTTTTATCCCGAGCGCACTTTTGTACGATGAATACGGCAACTGCGGTTTTTCTCAGACTCTGGAATTCAACGCTCGTCGAGGATTATCCGCGAGTCGACATGGTACGAATCGGCTCCAACGCGAGGATCGTTATTCCATCCAACGTTGAAATACAACAGGAGAATCTCAGTGACGATCATGCGATCGTAAGTATTGTTCCATTTTCATTCATCGTAGTAGCACGCATAAGCATTCAAGAAGAAAAAAAACGTTCCATACATTTCCCGCGACCATTCTGGCTGTAGATCTCCAAAGGGCAACGAAGTATAAAAACCATCAGTAGGGCATTTGTTATACAGAAATCATCTTAAATGGCTAATTATTTTATGTTATGCTCACAATGTTTTTTGTCTTCGTTAATATCAGTATTAACGATATAAATCGGCAATAAAATTCAAATATTCAACCAGACCGCCAAAACGCTCCCGTTGTCAGATATGTAGTCACGTGACGATTGTGACGTCACATGCAAGGTAAAGGACCTATATCGCCGCTGAATTGTCGCACAGCAAACCTTCCTCTCCATTCTTATTTAAGGGGAGATATACACCTAGGAGCCGGAAAAAGGTCATTTTTTGTGAATTTTTTCAAGGAAAACTATTTGAAAGGCCATAGCCGGGTAAGTAGGGAAAAATTGCCCCCGCATTTTTTCCAGCGAAATTTGGAGTATATTCTGAGGCATAAAAAAAATTCTGAAAATGTCATCCCCGTCAACGCAATGGTTTTAGAAAAATTATTTTTTTTAAATACCAAAAAAAAATCCGGAAACGGTTCAGTGGATCGATTTGATTTTTTTTGTTACTTGTTACGATCAAACGTGTTACGAAATGAAATTATAGAACATCTTCCGGAAGATTAAGGTTAAAAAAAATAATGTTCCTTGTTTTATTTTTTTTTTTTACTATAATCCACTTGGGGTACAATAACGAAATTTTTTCCATATAATCTTTGGGCACCTTATTAGATTATATAACTTTTTCAAAGTGATCGGTTTGGGACGCCACAGTGAAAAAAAAAAGAAACAGATTTTATTGATATATTTTCGTTATATATCTATATAACTAAAATATATCAATAGAGTGTTTCTTTTTTTTTTCACTGTGGCGTGCCAAACCGATCATTTTGAAAAAATGATATAATCTAATAAGGTGCCCAAAGATTATCTGAAAAAAAATTCTTTATTGTACCCCAAGTGGATTATAGTAAAACATAATAAAACAAGGAACGTTATTTTTTTTTAAATCTTAATCTTTCGCAAGATGTTCTATAATTTTATTTTGAAACACGTTTGATTGGAACAACTACCAAAAAAAATCAAATCGATCCACTGAACCGTTTCCGTTATTTTTTTGATATTTAAAAAAAATCATTTTTCTAAAACCATTGCGTTGACGGGGATGAAATTTTCAGAATTTTTTTTTTTTTTTTATACCTCAGAATATACTCCAAACTTTGCTAGAAAAAATGCGGGGGCAATTTTTCCCTACTTACCCGGCTATGGCCTTTCGGATTAGGGTTTTAATGATCTAGAAGTATATACATTCAAAAATATGTTTAATTTTCTTTATTGAAAAATATCAAAAATATACAAGGATATTGTATGATCCTTGGAGCGTCGTAAAAAAATCTGCATATTGGGTACCCACTGGGGTTTCTTCAAAAATCATCTGAAAAAAAAAAACCAAAAAGATTATTAAATTAGATACTATAGTCTAGTACTTGTCATAGCCGATTTTGAAAATATCGATTTATCACAAAATGGCGGACGTTGGAACATAAATAGTGATTTTCGGGCCAAAAATTCGTTATTATTTTGCCTATAAAACAAAAACTAAGTAACGGAATGAAAAAATCTTATGACAAGTACTAGATAATGGTGTATAGAATAACCACAAAAAACCTCAAGGCATTCGGTTCATTGGTTTTCGAGAAATTTTGGGTAGCGATTTGAAAAACGTGGTTTTGAGAAAAACGCGTTTGAAAATTTGGGAATGAATAAATCATGAAATTTGTCATAGCTTGTAAATCCTCGACCTCGACCATCCAGGTGTATGTCTCCCGTTAATGAAGAAATTTCAAAGTTCTCAATTTCCCTCGAGTAATGACAAACGTTGGGCATATTACGATATCTGTGGCCCCTAATTCTGACCACGCAGCCTTCATATTTGTCCCAAAATAAGACTTTTTTTCAAGAGTAGCAAAAATCGAAATTCGACTCATAAGGGGTTGAAAAACAGAGGTTTTGAACTTTGCATGAGACATTTTTTTTTCGTTAGATTTGCTTGAAAATTGACGTAAATACTCTACAGTACAAATCATTAAACGTGTATTTCAGAAATTTCCAAAGTTTAACCTTTATCCCCTTAAAGGTTACATTTTGTAAATTGCTAGAGATTTTGGAAATATTAAAACGGGAGTATTAACGCTCGTACGAGAAAACATATTGTTTTTGACCAGATTTACTTGAAACTCACCAAAATTATTTCGGGCCGTCCATATATTACGTCATTCTAAATTTGGGGGGGGGAGGTTCGTCTGCGGATGACGGTAAATGATGGATGAGGGGGGGGAGGGGCGTTTCGAAATTGACGTCATTCTTGTGATACCAGTTCATTCAAAATGTACAATAGTATATTGCACAACTAGAGTGGTTTCCCCGCATGAGTGATGAAAAATATTTTACAAGTACCTAATGGTATTAATTATTGAACTCATTATTTATTTATTTATTACATAAGGTTTGTCTACATTATATTCGAGAACTTCAAATAACAGCGTACCTATGAAAATAGTTCGATCGAGCCAAAATGAATATGGGGAGGATACGGAGATATTACCCGTGATCCAGGATTTGCAAGAATGGGTGAAAACTCCGTGGGAGCTATCCAAAGAAAACTAAAGAATAGGGAAGAATAATATTATTATATTAATGAAAATTGCCAAAGTACAAAATAATAAAAGATGATTCTATAACAAAATGTGGGAGCTATCCAAAGAAAACTAAAGAATAGGGAAGAATAATATTATTATATTAATAAACATTGCCAAAGTACAAAATAATAAAAGATGATTCTATAACAAAATGTTTTAATGTTACCCAATTTTTCTCAAATCCGCAAATGTTTTAATTTTGCCAAACTGGTAATGACGACAGTTTTGCGAGAGGGGGGGGGTCATTAGGAAATGACGATAGGATGATTGTAGGGGGGGGGGGTCGAAAATCAGCAAAAATCGATGACGTAATATATGGACGGCCCCTTTCATGTATAGGACTATATGTTTTCCTTGCTGTTCGGTGCGTGTAGACAGTCAAGTAGTGCTTTTAACCCCTTAACGGTGTTTCTTTGGGTTGGCATAAATACACCAAACAAAGCCCAACACATACACGTTTAATTATTCGTATTCGAGTGTATTTGTACCAAGTTTCAAGCAAATCTGACCCAAAAATATGTTGTCTCATATAAACGTTAAAACCCCCGCTTCGCCCCCTTAAGGGTCGAATTTCGATTTTTACCACTCTTGAAAAAAGTTTTATTTTGGGTCAAATATGGAGACCGCATGGTTAGAAATAAGGGTCACATATATCGTAATACTGCCCAATCTTTGATGTCGGTGCTTTACTCAAAATTATACAAGTTTTTTTCTTCTTCATGGTATGTCGCCAATGCCAATGAAAAATATACCTAGAACATATGAAAATTCCACAAAATTACTGGAGCGTTTTCGTTCACGTGACCAAACGTTCAATGTATCTAATTTAAAAATTGAAATAAACGAAATGCATATTTTTTTTCTCGATAAAACGATAGAAAATACTTTTTAAACACTATATTCTTTTAGGACGACAAGAGAATGAACTATATTTTTTAATATAGTAAAATACCCTACTTATTGAATCCCCGAGTCGTTTTCTCTTTACCGTTAAGGGCGGGGTAAAGTATTTAATTTTTTTTTTCATTTTTGTTTAATTTTTTAAATGAATGCGTAATATATCAAGAATATTGTGTTAAAATTTCAAGTCGATCGGAGTAAAATTGACGATGTTACGAGTATTTGAGCGTCTATTGCTCCATGCCGTTCTCTTCTCTTCTGCGTTTTTCAAACCGTTTTTCTGAGACTTGTCATATTTGAAGTCCGTGTGCACGATAACTCAAAATCTACTGGACCAATGGCTTTGAAATTTTGCACAGTACTTCTTCACATAATTCACCAGGTATTGTCGAGAGCTTTTTTGTTTTTTTTTAAATAATTACTAATTTTTCAACAACAAATTAGCCGATTTTTTTTAGCGAAAATCGGGTTTTTGGCTCCCAAGTGCTACGAAAAATCGAAAAATCGAAAAAAAAAAATCCTCCCGTCATTACCTCGAGAAACGTCTCCTTTAACAAATGCATTTTGATTTTTTTGTTTCAAATGATTCTGTTGCGAGTTATGGTGCACACCGCAAACCAACTTTTTTTCGAGGCGCCTCCGGGGTTTAATTTTCACTCGCTCAATTTTGAATATTTTGCAATGCAAATTTAGGAGAATGTTGTTCAAATATTACTTTATTGTATGTAAATTTTTCAATAAACGAACACTATTCGTTACGCCAAAAAAAAATCTTCAAAACATGCCTTTTTTTCGCCGAATTAACTTTACCCCGCCGTTAAGCAACTGTTTTTCTCTTTTCATTTCCAGGCCGAAACGATCGCTTATCCCGATTTGTTGGATCAGCAAGAAGGCGAGCCTGTGCCCATATGGATTATAATCGTGGCTATAATCGCGGGCCTGTTGCTACTGATACTCGTTGTACTTGTACTCTGGAAGCTAGGCTTCTTTAAGAGACGCAGACCCGATCCCACACTATCGGGCAATCTGGAGAAGCACCGGGAGGCCGATAATCCGGAGAACGAGGCCCTCTTCAAGCACTGAGATGAATGAGATAAGAGAGAATCTCGACTATACGAGCTTTATATATATATATATATATATATATATATATATGAATATATATATATATATTCACAAATTGTGCTCATACGCACAAACACACACGCGCGCGCGTATGTATACAGGGTGTTCCGTAATGAATGAATAATCCTGCAACTGGCGATAGCTCAGATCATGTCCCACTATACGCTGGAATTTCAGTTTAGTAAAAGTGCCTCGGTTTTCGAGATTTTGGGCTTTTCGTTATTTTTTCAATCATCCGCTTTTGGTTTTCTCGCATGCTATTTCTACAATACCATTTTCGACCCGTTTTTTTAACACTCTTGGTTGTTCGTTTTATCTATAAAAGTCTTCTTTTAACCTTAAATGTTAAGAAAACTTTATTAAAAAACGCACTTTTGCAGGATTTTCATACAAAACAATTCGAACATGGCTTTGATAGCCTGCGGTGAAAAAAAGTACTACGCATATCGGGCTAATTACGAAAAGTTGCTCAGTTATCGCCGATTATAAAATTATATTATTATTTAACATTTTTCTTTTATTTCTTCTTTTTTTTTAATCGAATTTCAAATGAACTTGGCGTGTTATTTCAAATTTTTAATTGGATAAAAAGTATAAAACATGGTGCTACTAGCGAGTGGGACGAGATGTTTTACGGTGTGAGGCACGCGAGCGTTGGAAATGGTCGATCACTCGCGCGGTTTCACGAATTTGACCTTGAAATATGCGTTGTATGAAAATTCGGCAGATATTTTTTCATCAAGTTTTTCGAACATTTGAGGTTAAAAAGAAGACTTTTTTAAATATAATGAATAACGAAGAGTATTTTTTTAAAACCGGGTCAAAAACAGTTATCATTTGTAGAAATGGCACGCGAAAAACCAAAAGCAGACGTTTTTTTTTTTCAAAAAATGGAGCCTCAATGTCGAAATACGTGGGACTTTTAATAGACTAAAATTCCCGCGTCTAGCAGGACATGATCTGACCTACCGACAGTTGGAGGATTATCTATTAATTACAGGACACCCTGCGTATACATATGGTAGGGTGATTGAAACAAAATTGACTATTTTTTAATCAAATTCCCCCGTTCTTTAGTTGCAGTATGGTGAAATAAGATTTAGAGGTTCCCCTAAATACAAATATCGCGATTTTCTATTTCCCATTCTAATAACATGGAGAAGACTCTGCTTTTTGCTTCTGAATTTTATGACTCGTCAACGGGTAAGCGTACAATGCCCAATACACATTTTTGCACGAAATTGGAAGATGTATGAAAAAAGGGATCGTTTCATGATAAATCTACTGTTTCAAAAGTTATTCAAGGTCGACGTTGAATTTATAGTAAATTTCAAGATTTTTTCACTCTTCCGGCGAATCTATCAGACTTATCACAAAATGTCATACCTTTTTTCTAGATCATTTCATTTTCTATAAACTCGTGAAAAAATTTAAAAAAATGTTGTCGTATTCGTTCAATATTTAACGACTTTGCAAATTCATTTTTTGGAGAAATGTTGCTATTCCCGTGAAATTAATTGTCATATTTACCAAAAATTAAATAAATACATGCCAATTTTTATAAAGTTATTTATTCATTTTCACTGTTGATGAAAATTCTAAAACGGATGAGTATTTTTTTCGTTTTATTTATACTTTTTTTCTGAAGCAATACATTTTTTCATTTTGAATTAAAAAGTTATGAAGAAAGTTTCTTGATAACTTTTTCGTACTGTGAATAAACTGTATAAAGTAACTTCATAAAGATTGGTATCTTTTTATATATATTTTTGCCGTTAACTATCGAACTGTTGAATTTTGAAGTTACTTAGTTTCGCTGGAAAAGAGAAAAAATCTTGAAAATTACTTTAAATTCAATATTGACCTTGAATGACTTTCGAAAGAGTCGATTTATTGTGAAATCTTTTTTATGGTGCGTTCAATTCCCTATAAAAATATTTATTGGGCATTGCTGTACATTACCGGCCGAAAGTGTCGTGAGCATCGGAAATAGAAAATCGCGAGAACGAAATCTCTAAATCTTAATATTGGAGGGTCATATTTCAACAGGCGTCTTATTTTGCCTTAATGAAAATACGGAATAAGAGAACTTGGAGAAAAAAATAGTTTTTTTTTTCATCACCTTAATTTATGTATATGTGGAGGGGAGGTTATATATATATATATATATATATATATATATATATATATATATATATATATATATATATATATATATATATATATATATATATATATATATATATATATATATATATATATATATGGGTGGCACAAATTTGAGCTCTGTTTTGTCATTTTTCTCACCATCCAATTATCTTCTTTAAAGAAAAGAAAAGAAAAATTATCGCCAAATCTGTGCGCGGTCAAAAAATATTTAGAGGTCGCTCAAGCCTCCCAAAAATTCAAATTTTCATTAAAAAATCATTTTTTTTTGTTTACTTCTCACCCATGAATTTTATGCTTTATAATTTGGAAAATAAATCTCGCGACAGCTCTAGCCAGTCATCGAATGTTTAGTGATCGCTCGAGTGCTTCGAAATTTCCTATTTTTGCCTTTTTTTAAACTTTTCTCACTCACAAATTTTACGCTTTGTAAAATTTTTAAAACAATCGTTTTTCTTTAGAAACAGATGTTTCAAATTCACCTCACACTACTAACCCAAGAATTATAATCTCTGTTCTCGTAAAATAATTCTTTAAAGCTCTTGTCCGTAAACAAAATTATAGGTCCCCCGTTTCATCGGTTTAGAAGTGTGAGGTAAATAAAAAAAATCCGTTTATAAAGAAAAAAAAGGATTAATTGTTTCGAAAATTTTACAAAGTGTTGAATTTACGAGTGAGGAGATAAGAAAAATTCGCGACAATTGGAAATTTCGAAGCTCTTGAGAGACCACTGAATATTGGCCGGTTAGACCTATCGCGAGCTTAATTGAAAAATTATGAAACGTAAAATTCATGGGTGAGAAGTGAGCGAAAAAAAATCGATTTTTTAATGAAAATTTGTATTTTTGGGGGGCTTGAGCGACCTCTAAATATTTTTTGACCGCTCGCAGCTTTGGCGACAATTTTTTTTTCTCTTTAAAATAGATAACTGGATGGTGAGGAGAGGGAAAGAAAATAAAGCTCTAATTTGTGCTACCCTAACCTATTATATATACAGGTTGTCCCAAAACTCAACGATAATCTGAGACCGGATGAAAGGCCAAGTTATACCAGTTCTGGGAAAAATAAAAAAAAATCCATATCACTCAGTTCAGCGATAATAGACATTTAAAAAAAAAAGTTGAAATTCGACACCCTTGGTCGCATTTTCAAGTCCTGTGATTACCAATATCACAATTTCGCTGTGATTTTTTTAATTTCGTGATCTTCATTAACGATGCTATTAATCGCAACTACAAATTAATGCAAAAAACATTGTTAATTTAATAAAATAAGTTAAGTTTTAGTGAGTCATGGTTCACAAAAATATTGTTACTTAACTTTGACACTTCATTTTGAAAAAAAAAAATGTACTACACTACCCTTGGCAAGTTGTTTCAAAAGATGGCGCATTTAATCAAGATTTCAAAATGGTGCAACACTTGCCACTTTTCTTGCCATTAAAAATTTTATTTCTTATTTTTTTCAAATTGAGCTCATTTTTAACAACTCAACATTAGGATTTTTTGTTACTAAAATTTGTTATTTTTTGTTTCTGGTCTGAAATAAAATTATTATTTTTAGTAAAGAGGTAATTGGTTATTAACTGACTCAATTACCTCTTTACTAAAAATAATAGTTATTTCAAAAGATGGCGCATTTAATGAAGATTTCAAAATGGTGCAACACTTGCCACTTTTTTTGCCATTAAAAATTTTATGTCTTATTTTTTTCAAATTGAGCTCATTTTGAACAACTCAACATTAGGAATTTTTGTTACTAAAATTTGTTATTTTTAGTTTCTGGTCTGAAATAAAATTATTATTTTTAGTAAAGAGGTAATTGAGTCAGTTAATAACCAATTTTTATTGTAAAAAACATATGTTTTTTACAATAAAAATTGGTTATTAACTGACTCAATTACCTCTTTACTAAAAATAATAATTTTATTTCATTGAGTCAGTTAATAACCAATTTTTATTGTAAAAAACATAAGTTTTTTACAATAAAAATTGGTTATTAACTGACTCAATTACCTCTTTACTAAAAATAATAATTTTATTTCAGACTAGAAACTAAAAATAACAAATTTTAGTAACAAAAATTCCTAATGTTGAGTTGTTCAAAATGAGCTCAATTTGAAAAAAATAAGAAATAAAATTTTTAATGGCAAGAAAAGTGGCAAGTGTTGCACCATTTTGAAATCTTGATTAAATGCGCCATCTTTTGAAACAACTTGCCAAGGGTAGTGTAGTACATTTTTTTTTTCAAAATGAAGTGTCAAAGTTAACTAACAATATTTTTGTGAACCATGACTCACTAAAACTTAACTTATTTTATTAAATTAACAATGTTTTTTGCATTAATTTTTAGTTGCGATTAATAGCATCGTTAATGAAGATCACGAAATTAAAAAAATCACAGCGAAATTGTGACATTGGTAATCACAGGACTTGAAAATGCGACCAAGGGTGTCGAATTTCAACTTTTTTTTTTAAATGTCTATTATCGCTGAACTGAGTGATATGGATTTTTTTTTATTTTTCCCAGAACTGGTATAACTTGGCCTTTCATCCGGTCTCAGATTATCGTTGAGTTTTGGGACACCCTATATATATATATCCGATTACGAAGCGTGCCATTAGTACATCAAACTAGATCGTGCCCTGGGGCAGCAATACGGTACGACCACAAGACGGAAGCAAACCGATTAATGGTACAGCGTACCAGTGCGGTGTACCGATACCGTAATCTTTATGTGCGTTCGTTACGGCACAGCCCGGGCCACCGCACTAGTACCAGAATACTTTTCGTCTATTTGGATATATATAAACACACATAGTATAATACTTGAGACAAGCAGCTAAACACAGATAAATCATCACTGCCATAAAACGAAATAGGCCTGAAAAATGTTATCATCCAACGAGCGCAGATGCGAGAAAGAGGGAGAGAGATCCGATAAATCCAGAAAAAGAAACTAAGACTGACTAACGCACCGGTACTTTATCTCTACTACCTGAGGCCAGCGGATCACTCTTAATTTGTTTTTTTTTTTTTTTTAATAGAATCAGGGGCGAGAGGAATTCACACGGAAATGATTTTAAACATTTTAGCGAAATATAAAGAAAGCGCATTTATCTTAACTGTCAACGAATCGTTCGCAGCGAAATGCTTTTGTTGTATTAGCTATTATCGAGCTGGGAAAGAAGTACACTTCTATTTTCTCATTAAGCAAGTCACGCTGAACTTTACGGAAAAAGGGGTAACTTGTGTTTTTTTGCCTTTATTAGTTTTCTGAAAGAGAGAATCAGTGTTTATGATCAAATAACGGCCATTGATCATTGGTGGATTATTGCTTGTGGCGTACATAGGATGCCAGCGACTTAACAATTCGAAATTACCATACGCGAAAATAAATTAGACACGCGCATGTTAATTCTCGTTGATGGAGTTTTTTAATCTTGCCTGGCTAACGAGCCGCATTCGTTAAACATAAATATATTATCTTATTTTTTTATAGAACCGTACGATCTTAGTACTAATTTCTATTCAGAAACGCTTTAATCGTGGACGAACACAATCGATCGGTGAAACGGCCAGATCGGCCGAGTACGTGTTTTTTATTCGTCAATAATCGAGTTTGTCCATTTTATACTGCAACACTTCTTGTAAAGAGTGTCGAATTACTCTTGTCGACGTTTCGTCCCTTTCTTTGTTTTACTAATTTGACTCATTCGGTGAACAATTAATGGCGAGGCTTATTCTATTTTTGTACAAGGAATAAATAATACGGCCAGTGTTATTGATGTGTTAAAAAAAAAGGCTAGAATAACGAGGTTATTTGAGGAGGAAAAAAATAGACTAGAGTTGTTCGCAGTAATCGTTTTGCATTTCGTCGCATTGATTTCCTCCTTTAGTTCGCAAAAATACGCAAGTCAGACAAGTACTTAATGACCGGCGAAATTTTACGTACAAGTACGTATTGATTAGACGAACGGTTTGGTCTTCTCTTTTTTTCTTTCGTTTCCCTTATACATGTTATTTATATACGAACATTCCTTGAAATTGGTTAAAGTCAGTGCAACGTACGAAAGAAAACATTATTTTTGACTAGCAAATAATTACAATGTCACGAACCAGAAACGATACTTAAGTGCTTTACATTTACTTAAATTAGATAATTATTATGTATTTAGGATAGAAAAATATCGCAAGCACAGGATTTATAACAAAAAATGGTGTATACTGTAACATCGAACAATAAAGCACCATTTGCGTTTGATAAATAGTGTCATTCCAAGTACCCTCTTCGGCAGTCAACGAAAGAACGATTAAGGAGGGGGTAACGTATTTATTTATTTTTTAACGAATGCATAATATCTCAAGAATATTGTGTCAAAATTTCAAGTCGATCGGAGCAAAATTGACGAAGTTATGAGTATTTGACCGTCCGTTGCGCCAGGCCGGGTTTTTATAGTTTTTATAGAGCAGAGGAGCAAGCGGCGCACGACAGTAAAGAAGGAAGAGTTTTGCGTAGACAAATGCAAAAAGATGCTCTAGATCATGTTGATGGAAGCTTTTTGCTCTACGGACCTGGCATCGACGACTCTGTGTGAGTATAAGAAAATTATCGAGTTTTATTTTGAATTTTTCAGTGTGCAAAACTTTAAAGCGTTTTTCCCGAACTTATCATGTTTGAAGTCCGTGCACGCCATAACTCAAAATCTACTGGACCAATCGTTTTGAAATTTTGCTCAGTACTTCTTCACGTAATTCACGAGGTATTGTCGGGAGCTTTTTTGATTCTTTTCAGTAATAATTATTTTTACAACAACAAATTAGCCGATATTTATCGAAAATCGGTTTTTTGGCTCCCAAGTGCTAGGAAAAATTGACAAATCCAAGAAAGAAAAATCCTCCTGTGGTTACGTCGAAAAACATCTCCTTTAACAAATGAATTTTAATTTTTTTGTTTCAGATGATTCTGTTGAGAGTTACGATGTACACCGGAAAACAACTTTTTTTCGAGGCGCCTCCGGAGATTCACTGTCACTCGCTCAATTGTCAATATTTTGCAATGTAAATTTATGAAAGTATTGTTCAAATGTTGCATTATTATATGAAAATTGACTGAATAAACTAACACTATCTGTATCGCCAAAAAAACATTTTAAAAACATGCCTTTTTTTACCGAATTAAACTTACCCCGCCCTTAAATCAATATACAATCGTTACGTTGTAATACGAGTGTACGGTTATAAGTAATACTCCTCTAAAGATACGCTATTAGCTGCGTCCAGACTGGCCGAGCCGCCTCGCGGGGCTGCCTCGGTAAGTATGCTTCGAGCGCGGCAACCCAAACAAACAATGCGAGCGAGGCACGTCTACATAGTGCGAGGCGGTGCCACGCGACGCTGCCTCGGTTCTTGCCTCGGCCGGTCTGTACACGGCTATTCATTAGAAGCAGCAAGTGTTTCCGATCGGTTTGAATTCTAGTAATGAATAGCCGCGTTCAGACTGGACGAGGCAAGAGCCGAGGCAACTTCGCGCGGCACCGTCCCGGACTATGTGAACGTGCCTCGCCCGCGGCAGCCTCGGTCTGAGTCGTCGGCAAAGGTTCGGGCCTCGTTTGCGCAACACGCAAAGATTGTGGCGATTTACCACGAGCCCGAGGCTGCCGCTTCCGAGGCATGCGTACCGAGGCTGCCGCGCCCGAGGCATGCGTACCGAAGTTGCCGCGCCCGAGGCATGCGTACCGAGGCATACGTACCGAGGCTGCCGCGCCCGAGGCATGCGTACGAGGCTGCCGCGCCCGAGGCAAGTATACCGACGCTGCCGCGCCCGAGGCAAGCGTACTGAGGCTGCCGCGCCCGAGGCATGCGTACGAGGTTGCCGCGCCCGAGGCATAGTCCAAGAGCCCCAACCAAAAAAGTAGGTTTGGCTAAAAACGTTCGGGAACAGGTATTTTTTTTGGAATATGTTCAGGGGTGTCCCCTGAATGTAAATCCAAGTGGGCGTCGTGGCTTAAGGTTCACTTCAGCCGTCATCTTGAAAAACACGTTTTATTAAATATCTCGCGAACCGCGCATCGTACGACAAAAATTGTAGAGATCATTATTGTAGATAATAATATTTGCCATCTTTTTTATTTGAAACTTTTTTTTGTATAACGCATAGATTTTTAATTATAGCGCTCCAAACTTTTTTCATTATGGTTTTTGCTAAATATTTAGTTACTGGTCAATGATAAATTAAAAATGGTGGCAACTAATTTGTAGAGCATGAAATTTCCTATAAATTTCATTGGAAACTTTTCCCGTAGTATTTATAGTTTAGGAGCTATTACGCTGTAAATGAGATTATAACGAAATATAATGCTGTATATTCAATTATGCGCCTATGAGTGTAGTATATATTTCGGGTCGTTCGAAATTTCCCCCTCTTAACATTCCAACAGTATTCAGGTATAAATCCTAACGGTTTTTGTCCCCTCGTGACGCTAGGGTCGTTCCTTCGCCTGTTTGTGTATTGAAATTTTCGTAGACGCGTCAGTTCTGTACTACAGCTTGTAGAGAATACTTGTGCGCTGTGTCAAGATTTTAATTTTTGTAATGCTATTTTAACAAAAACCGTGGAAAATGAGTTCGTGTTTTATATGTGGGAACTCTGAGTGATGGGACTATAGTGACAGTGCACGAAAAAGGTGTGCAGACTCTGCTAAAAGCGAGCATTCAAAGAGGAGAAAAAGAGCATGAGCTCCTGCTACGAAACTCGAAAACCATAAGGTAATAATATGCAAAAATATTAAAACTGTATTTTGCAAACACCCTGCACTGTGTAGTACTGATAGTTTAGGTAATAAAGTTTTTATTTATATAATATATCCGGATGTGCGAGTGCGTGCGTGCGTGCGTGCGTGCGTGCGTGCGTGCGTGCGTGTGTCTGCGTTTATTCATTTTCTTTTTTCCATTTCCTAGACCTGTGTATAATATACAGACTTGTACATATATTTGCACCCACCCACACACACACACACATACACATTTTTTTACATTTTTTTTACTTTCTTTTTCTCTCTCTCTCTGCCAGGGCCAGGGATGGACAGCAGAGAGAGAAATTTACATTTACATATATATTTACATATAATAAGAGATGCTGTGGGACTGGCTGTGTGTGTGTGTGTGTGTGTGTGTGTGTGCGCGTGTGTGTGTGTTTGGGAAATATCGATCAGACGGTTCAGATTTCATTACATTTATATAGGAGTTACAAATCGCTCGTATTCTTGTCAATGTTGAGACATCGTGCTGATTTTGTAACGTTCAATTTTGACGAAATTGCTGGAGGAAAAATGTGAATTTTTTAAATTCCAAAATCATGACACTGGGGGGGGGGGGGGGAAGGTTATTTCGCTCCGAATAAGAAGAATGTCTGAAAATATTTGCTGTTACTGGCTCATTTCTGCACAATTACTAATGAAAATTTTGCAGAATATTCTTCAAATGTCCTTTTAGTATATACTTCTTACATACATAAATATATATAAACTGTGTCGTTGAAAGCAAAATCGTAAACATTTTTCATTTTTGGTGCGAAATAACCTTACGCCCTCCTTTTTACAAAAAACTCGAGTTTACATTGAAACGAAAGCTAAATTACGTAGAAATCTTACTCTACACGGTGCAGGGTGTATTTTTTAAATTTGTGTTTAATACAATTATTTTATGTTTTCCATCAGTGTGCACAAGGCGTGTCAAAAGAATTATGCCGATGAGCGAAGAGCTGCAAGTGCCGCTCGTAGACGTCTGTCGCAGCCAACGTCGTCGCAATCAACGTCATCGCAATCGCCTACGCCATCGCAGCCACCTGATGTTGAAAAATTCGATTTTGCGAACAGATGTTTCATTTGTACGCAAACAATACCGAGCGATGTTGAGGCGTACAATAAGAAGAAGCATGTACACCGACGGATTAGTGTATCGTCCGTGCAGAGATTTTCTACAGTCAAGAGCACCATTCTCAAGTGGCTAGAAAATCGAGATGACGACAGTGCTCAGGAGATAGTGAAGCGCATAGAAGGCGTTTCCAACACTGATGGCGCTGGAGCTAAATATCACAGAGAGTGCTTCACCAAATTAAGCAAGCCACTACCAACCGGACGAAAGAGATCGTTATCACGTGTAGATGATGCGATGGAATCACGATGATGCGATGGAATACACTTATATCTCGGAGTCGGACGAGTGTCAGTCTAAACTTTCTGAGCTCGCCAATGTAATTGAGGAGGATCAGCGACCGGTTCTGAGTACCATAAAGATGCGTTTGAAACAAAAATACGGAGAAGACATTTGCATTTTCGATTCTACAGGCCACAACACATTCGTCTGCTTGAAGAGTCGAGGATACAAAATTTTGTCTTCAGCTTGGTACGAAGCAAAAGAAAAGAATAAAGAAGAGGAAAGATTGCGGGTCATCAGAGAAGCTGCTGCTATTCTTTTGGAGGATATACGGTCCCAATGTTATGACACCGAAGCATATCCAGCTTCAGATGATTTTATGAAAGACGTCGATTCAGCAGTTCCGGAGTCACTTCGTCTTCTCTTAACGGAAATGATAACAAAATCGAAACGCAGTTCGTCAGATAATTGGAAAAATAAATGTACCAGCATCGCACATACCATTATAGCTGCGGTAAGACCTCGCTCTTTCT
The DNA here is from genome assembly GCA_964007375.1 of Ophion obscuratus. Taxonomy (NCBI): domain Eukaryota; kingdom Metazoa; phylum Arthropoda; class Insecta; order Hymenoptera; family Ichneumonidae; genus Ophion; species Ophion obscuratus. The sequence continues at coordinate 79,278,129 of OZ023312.1, forward strand.
TTTCATCCTTACAAGTGGGAGTTGGTGCATTTATTTACAAAAAATTTGGCTCGAGACATCTCATCGACGTTTTATCAGCCTTGGGATTTTGCGCTACGTACAAAGAAGTATTACTTTTCGAGTCGTCTTGCATCCAACGCCAGCGGCCCCAAGTTTTACCTCATGCATTTTCCCAATTCGTCTTCGACAACGCTGATTTCAACGTAAACACTCTGGATGGAAAAGGCACGTTTCACGCAATGGGGGGAATCCATTGTGTCACTCCTTTCGATGCTATTCATCGAGATCAGCCTATACCTCGTCTGGCAAAGGAAAAAAAATCATGTGTGGAGTTGGGAAATTTTGGAACGGTTTCACTCATCCCATATGAAAAACCCAATGCGAGCAGTACGCAGGCTCTCCTTGCTGCAGATATGGATTGTCATCGGCCGATTAGTCACAACATTCTACCGACAATTGGTGATTTCATGTGGCTGTACGCTAAGTGGTCGTTTGCTCAAAATATTTCTGGATGGAACGGCTTCATGGAAGAAGCAACAACCGGTCAAAGTTTTGCAAAATCGAAAATACTTTGCATGCCATTCATCGATGCACCGCCCTTCGATTACGACACCATCTACACAGCGCTACTTTTGGCTGTTGAACAGTGCAAAACTGTCAACCAGGAGGCTTGCATTGTGACTTTCAATCTGCCTCTATACATGAAAGCTCACGACATTATTCACGGTGCCGACCCAACTTCTCCAGTGAAAAATGTAATTGTTCGTCTTGGAGGTTTCCATCTACTGATGTCCTTCCTAGGGTCGATAGGGTTCATCATGGCAGGCAGTGGGCTCGCAGATCTCTTTCAGAGTATTTACGCTACCAACAGCGTTGACAAAATCATGACCGGTCATGCATACTCCAGGGCTGTCAGAGCACACGTATTAACCCATCACGCATTGGCCAAAAAAATTATGGATGGCCTCGACTTCACAGACGAGGAACGTGATGAAATGGACTTTGTAATCGCCAGTCCTGAAAGATCTTCCATTTTCACAGCAGCCGAAGACATCGAAATCGAAGCCGCTTGTACTAAATTTGACGAGGAATTGAAAAAAATTGAAAACAGAGGCCCCACTGCGAAGATATGGCTCGAATATTTTCGCATGGTCACCTTAGTCAAGCGCTTCATTGAAGCTGAGCGGTCAGGAAACTGGAATATCCACCTCGACACCATTCAACAAATGTTGCCGTACTTCCATGCGAGTGGTCACTTCAATTACGCGAAAGCCGCTCACATGTATCTTCAGGACATGGCTCATTTGGACAAAAAAAATGCCTGAAGACGAATTTCGAAGATTCACGACAAACGGCTACTTTACGATAAGGCGCACGAATAAATTTTGGTCGGGGATTATGTCGGATATGACAATTGAACAGACGTTGATGCGATCCATGAAAACATCTGGTGGTCTCACTCAGGGACGTGGAATAACTCACAGTACCCTCAGTAGGTGGACGATGGGAATGGTTTTCATGCAGAATGTTTCGGAACAAGTCGAAACTTTTGTGGCGTGTTTAGCGCTACAACAGAGCAGCACGTGGATTCTCGAAGCTCACGGATTACGCGCGACAACGCTGATGTCGAAAAATTGGACAATTGGCTCACAGAACATTATCCTTTCCTCAAAGGCACTGAGTTGCAGTCCATCAGCACAGGAGTCGTCGGGGATGCGAGCATTAACTTTATCGCTGCCACGAAATTGGTGCTGAAATGGTTAACCGCATGGTGGGGAAAGATTTGAACTCTTACAAGTTCAAACGAAGCGACAAGGTGCTTCCTCTTGCAACTGTTAGTAGCAGCATCAAGATCAACTCGGTATCGGTCCCCATCGACCCGCTACTTCTGTTCCAGAGAATGTGTATTTCGAAAGAAACATCAGAAGATTTGAAGAAGCATTTAACGTACGAGCTTGCACCGTATCCTTTATCGTTGTTTACGGAAGCAGGAATGCGCCACGGTACCAAATCTACGCTCTACAAGTCTTTCACATCGCTTCCAGCCACTACAAATCTTGGGTCAAATAGGATGGTAGTCGGGGACGGCGGATTTCTTCTGCATCGAGTTGTGTGGGATTGCAACGTGTCTTTCCTGACCCTTTGTCGAAAATACGTACAGTACGTTCGAAACCATTTCGGTGCAAACACTGTAATAGTTTTCGATGGATATCCAGAAGACGTCGTCAATTTTGGTACGAAGTCCTCCGAACGTCTGCGTCGATCTAAAACACAGTCCTCTATAGATATTATAATCACCGAGACTATGATTGCGACAACTAACCAGGCGAAGTTTTTGGCGAACGAACAGAATAAGAATCGTTTCATAACAATGCTGAAGAAAGAATTTCAACAATCCGGGTTTCTCGTCGAACAAGCCGGAGAAGATGCCGACACACTGATCGTACAAACCGCCATACAAATGTCCTCGAGCTACGATTCTGTTACTATTGTGGGCGAGGACGTCGATCTTGTATTGCTAACCGGATTGGCGAATGGACACGACAATATTTTCTTTCGCAAGCCTGGAAAAGGACGCACTCCGGAGACATTATACGGCCCCAATTGTCTCGATAGCCGTTACAGTAAGAGTGTTAGGGACAACATTTTGTTCCTTCACGCTTTTAGTGGCTGCGACACAACAGCAGCTGCATATAAAGTAGGGAAATCCAAAGTTCTCACAACGTTACAAAAGAACGATTCTCTGTTGAAAGCCGTGGAGTTGTTCACCGAAAATAACATTGATCCGAACATAATTGCTCACGCCGGAGAACGTTTTTTTATTGCGCTGTACGGAGGTGACAAATCGGAAGTCTCTATTAACTCGCTTCGCTACAAATGCTTCGGGAAATTGGCGAGTAAGACGAGGTTGAATTTATCACTTCTACCTCCAACACGAGATACGGCACGCTACCATTCTTTCAGAGTGTACCACCAGGTTCAAACTTGGCTTGGATTTTATCACGACGCTGAAAAATGGGGTTGGAAGCGAACTGCACAAGGACTTGAACCAATTCGAACTGCTATGGCTCCCGCACCGTCGAGTTTGTTGCAAATAATATCGTGCAAATGCACCAAAAATTGCGGAGCTGCCTGCGGATGCCGAAAAGCTGGTCTGAAATGTTCAATTATTTGCTCCAATTGCAGTGGCCAAACATGCGACAACGTGCCAGACATACTAGATGCCATCGAAAACGAAAACGAAGAAGACCCAACCTTCGATTCGTCTCCTTCGGATATGGCGGAGGCAGAAGAGACAGATTCACAAGGCGATGAGTGCCTTCCGTCAACATCGAAAAAAATAAGACTCGCCCCGTAAAATAATGCGCCACTTTTTATATAACAAATGTCTGAGTCCGTTTGTTTGAAGTAGCATTCGTAAAATTCTTTTTATTTCAGTGATTTCGACAACAATTTTCGAAAGAGAAAATAAAGTGCTGACGAATATACACAGTATTTTACAAAATTTGCAACAATTAAAACGGTTTAGCGATTTTCCGAAAAACTCAGATTCACGTTGAATTCAAAAAAAATAAAAAATTCAAATTGAATACCAACCTTCATATTCTTCTATTAAAAAAGAAATCATTATTAATATTACAACACATTACAATATACAATATAAAATAGCATTATACAAGCATAACGTTAATTAATAATAATAATATTAATAATAACAATAACAATTCTTACGACGTAGCGTTATGTACTATTGTTTTTTGTCACATGGACATTCTTGTATGATTATACCGTTTTAAGTAACAATAAAGATCGATAAATTATTAGTGGTTCTCCACACTATTTATAATTTTAATTCATTCGCTACACAGCTGCATTGACATTTTTTTGAACACTTTATGCCATTTTATGCGTTATGAAATTTTTTCGTATACAACGAGCAATATTGCCACTGATAATGTACGAGGTGCAAGTTTTACCAAGCTGCAGCTCCTAAACTATAAATACTACGGGAAAAGTTTCAAATGAAATTTATAGGAAATTCCATGCTCTACAATTCAGTTACCACCATTTTTAATTTATCATTGACCATTAACTAAATATTTAGCAAAAACCATATTGAAAAGAGTTTGGAACGCTATAATTAAAAATCTATGCGTTATACAAAAAAAAGTTTCAAATAAAAAAGATGGCAAATATTAGTATCTACAATAATGATCTCTACAATTTTTGTCCTACGAAGCGCGGTTCGCGAGATATTTAATAAAACGTGTTTTTCAAGATGGCGGCTGAAGTGAACCTTAAGCCACGACGCCCACTTGGATTTACATTCAGGGGACACCCCTGAACATATTCCAAAAAAAAATACCTGTTCCCGAACGTTTTAAACCAAAAAGAACCCGGCGCTTGGCCTAGCATGTGTACCGAGGCTGCCTCGCGACGCGGCTCGGCCAGTCTGAACGCGGCTAATGAAGTTAAAGATATTCAACTGTGTTCGGCTTTGCCGCCACACGAAATTGTTTGATGCACCGAATCCCAACGTTCAATTGCGAATGATGGAATGGGCGTAAGCTGCCAAAGCGAGGCACAGCGAGTGTCGCTGAAAAAGTGTATTTCTAATTCAATAATATCAATATTGTCTCTCCAAATCAGTCGCTCGCATTCTTTGTATCCCTGATGTCATTTTCAGATGGCACAACATTGTCGAACGAGGCAAAGCGACGTTGACGATAAAAAAAAAAAATACATTCCGAAGGAAACCGATGTGTTGGTCTAGTGGTTAGCGTACCTGCCTCTGAAATCAACACATCGGGAGGTCGCGGGTTCGAATCACCGTCTCGTAGTTTCGGCGAGAAATAAAAACACAGACGTGACGTAGCTCCAGTTCTACACAGATGCCGCGCACACGGACCGGTACGTGTGTGTGTCGGATGTGTATGGCTGTAGCCTGTGAGCTATTTCTCGACGAAACGCGACTAGCTCCGAGGCTGGGAAGCGAACTCGTGATCGGCTGTATTGGTATAGGTTTTCCGCAGTTTCCCTATACCCATGACAAAAAAAAAAGAAAGAAAAACAAAAAAAAAGAAAAAAACGTCATGGTGAATGCGATACAGAGGGGGAAGTCGGCTGCGGCCGCAAGGTGGGGATCGATTAGGGATGTGGATTGGAGAAAATGGTGGGAAATGTAAAAAGGGGGAAAATCCCTGTACATGGAAGCTAAAATTGGCGCAGCGTTCGCCGTAGCAGATACAATTAATTACATTCCGAAGGACAAAAATGCGGAGAGTCCTTTCAACCAAATTATTTTTCACTATTTTCAGGTCAAATATCATTTTTACAAGCTTTTACTTAGCTTGACTTTCCGTGAGATGCAAAACGAAAAATTGACATTTCACCCACTTTACGACTACTTAGAGCTCTGAAATTTTGCAAACATGAATTTAAAAGGTGACAATGCATGATACCATTTAAGGAGTGAGATGCAGTCAGAGTTTTCAAAAAATCGATTTTTTTTATTACGTTTTCTTGAAGTATGATGTTTCGAAAAAAATCCCTAAAAATTTCGAGTCAATCCGATGAATAGTTTCCGGGATATCCCACAATTAGTGAAGGGGCGTATAGGGTCCCCATGGCAGGTAGCGGACGGCAGCTGCAATCAAGCGGTTTCGACCCGGGAAGGCAGAATGCTTCGAAGACAACAACAAATTAATATTTTGGAAGCTTCTACATCGGCAGCAGCCCTACTGTATGGGCCAGGAATTGATGATTCGATATAAGTAATTTTTTAATTAGTATTTCTATACATAAATCAAATGTAAAATTGGTAAAGTCGCACAGAAATATTCAAAAATGTATTACTATGAACTTTAGCAAAATTTTATAAAGAATACTTCCGTTTTAAAATTGCCCAAAGTGTAAAAAAAAATCATCCCGGAAATTTTTAAATTTAAAAAAAAATTGTTTTAAGAATTGGCTATAAACAATAGAATGATCGAATTTTCGGCAAAAATTGTTATATTGGGATTCAGCGGATCAAAATACATAAAAAAAAGTTTAGCTTCATCCATCAAGCGCAAAATAATTCAAAAACCACTCGATGGATTTTGATGAAATTTGGTGTGCTTAAAAACTAGTCCTTAATCGAAGGATTTTCTTTTTTGTTGAAAATTTCAATTTTTTAAAACAATAAGCGATTTTTCGGCCGAAAATCGAAAGTTATCTGTCGGAAGCCGCCATTTTGTTAATTTTTGAAAAAAAATCTTCGATTAAGGACTAGATTTATTTTTAAACCAATGATTTTTTTTTGGTTTTTTATTTCAGATGATCCAGTAAAATTTTATGATGGTCACCGCAAAGCACTACATACCGAAGGGGGTCCGACAAAGATGGCGATAATTTTATAAATAATCAATATTTTTCTTTGACAATTTGTACAAGTCAAGTTTAAATATAACATAAAAGGTTTGTGTAACCACTTTTGGAAAACAAACTTAATTACTATTAAAAAATGTTTATTGAAAATGCTCGTTTTTCACGCCTCTGACTGCATCTCACCCCTTCAAAAAGAAAATGTACATAACATTTTCAACTCTTCACGTAAAATTAGCGATCTGTAATCATACGTATAAAATATTACTAACACATACGAACAAATTCGTAGCCGACTGTGTTTGTACGTGAAAAGTTTATATGCAGCAATTAGTCGTAAGTTCAATCCCAATTACAGTCTGTTATTTTTAACAAGGATTCCATGTTCCTAACGTACAACCTCGTAAACTGCTTGTAAGAACTAACTAGTAAAATCAATTGAAGACTAAAAAGTATAAAATAATTTGTATGTAAAAAAAATATTTAAAAAAACAAGCTTTTATTTAAAAACACCACTCCAGAATTTTGGAAAAAAACGTTTTTTAGGCTTCAAAAATACTTCGGGGTCATAACAACAATACGCAATTGGTCCTGTAGCGATTTGTTTTAAATGTTCAATTATCGATTTTGCCGCAGCGCCTCGGATTTCTTTCAGGCGCCTCGTACAGCGTTAAACGCGTTTGTCCCAAAACCCCTTTTTTTAAAGTGGGAGAACGGATTATTCTAACACCTTTGCATAGATCGATTTCAAATTTTGATAGTTGCTTCACAATTAAATTCTCTATGGGAGTACATAGCCTTTTTTTTTTATTAAATGTAAACTTTTTTTTTACAATTTACTGCTTGTTTTTGGGCAAATAATCGATTTCCTTCTTTCAAAGGCGACCATTTTTTAAATTTGATTAAAAAAAATTCCGACGTAGTCTCATAGCTAATAATATATAGATTATAACTTTTTTTGATTTTTGTTCCAGGTCTTATATTTTACGAGAAAATCCTCCTCCCGTGAAACTATTTGTAAAAAAACACGTTTTTCAAGATGGGCTCTGTCGCCGCCATTTTGTATGAAAATTATAATAATTTTTTTTTATACTGTAATATGTGTTAATAAAACCCTCTCAAGAGAAATCCAAATCCTTTTTTCATACACCCAAAATGAATTGTCAAAGTTAGGCCTTATTTTCTGCCGCTAGAGTCGTGTTATTGTCTCTTGAATAAAAATCCTGAAACTCAGGATAAACGTGTGATGATAATTTCTCTAATTACTTTTGTGCCAAATTAGATACCGTTAATGAAACTGAATTGATCGAATTTATTAAACATTTTTAAAGTTCAGCACCCCAAGCTTACATTTATAGTCACATATAGGTGACGTGGTAAAAAAAAATTATTTTCCACTTTTCAGTACATTAAATAAAAGCTTGTTTTTTTAAATATATGTTTACGGTGCTACTGCGCTGCTAGATTTTCCCTACGCGCAGCGCAATGCACTAGTGAATTTGAACCACGTGACCATTCCACTGGTGCAATCTGCTTCCAACGTAAAGGCACCCTGACCATGTAACGTTATGGAATGTATATGACATTCGAAATGTCGGTAGTATGGGAATAAATTTCGGAGGAGGCAATTAGCGGGTATGGTGACCGTGCTATTGGAGGTGATGATCCAACACTCCCGAGTTCCTCTGCTTCCTGAGATACTGGCAATCCAGTATGATGAATCTGCGATTAAACGAAAATAATCGCCACTGGTAAGCTCGATGGCCGAATAAATATTTCAAACGGAATCCGAGTTTTAATACAGTAGTGCTGTCGCTGAAAAGTCAGGAAATCGGAAAAAATTAGAACCCCAGTTTTTTGACAGATGATTCTGTAGGTGCCGCGGGTGCTAAATCCACGTTTGCCTAAAAATCGGGGTTCAGGGTTTTTTAAGGGGATGCCGCACAGCGCCGAAGTTGTGGAAGTTCATTTTGGGGGTGAAAAGGTGGGATGAAATTTTGGAAAATCATTTTTAATTCAATAATTCTTTAGGAAAAACTCGTGCACATTCTTGTTCAAATGGAAGCGTAGTAGCCCTTGAAAAGTCGCGTCGAGCGAGTATTTGGTCATCACTGTCCGTTAAAATCCTCGCCCCAAAAAAATGGTTCAAATACAAAAAAAAATTGTTTATTGAATAGCTCAAAAACAATCGATTTTTCGGGTATGTGGAGAATAATTTTCTCTATATTTTCTTTTTTATGGACCACTCTTGAATTTTGATTTTCCAACCCCTCTCGGGGGTTGAAAATTCAAAATGAGATTCTGGGAAAACGATTGACCCCACGAATTCGCTACCATGGAACAATTTGTAGCTTGACGACATTCAAGGGCGGTCAATGGAAATGAAAATATAGAGAAAATTATTCGGTACATTTCGTACATTTAAACCATCCCCGAAAAATCGATTGTTTTTGTGTTATTCAATAAACAATTTTTTTTAATACTTCGACATTTTTTTTACGGGTGAATATATTGTTGTAGAGGGATGATCAAATACTCGATCGCCGCGTGTTTGCAAGGGGGACAATGTTCCCATTTGAACAAAAATTGTATGAATTTTCCCTAAAGAGTTATCGAATTAAAACTGATTTTTCAAAATTTCACCCCACTTTTTCATCCCCAAAATGAACTTCCACGACTTCGGCGCTGTGGACAAAAATAAAGCCCGGATTTTTCTGAACATTTTGTCTCCTGGCGCCAACCTCGTGGGGGTTGCAGTTTGGCATTAATCCACCTCCATACCCCTTCATCCCCTAAAAAAACCCTGGACCGCGATTTCTAGGCAAACTTGAAGTCAGCACCCGCAGCACCTACAAAATCATCTGTCGGGAAACTTTATCTTTTTTCCAAATTTTTCCGATTCCAATATACAGCACGACTGTACTATTTGGCGTTTTCGAAGAAAAATATTGCGAATGGCATATAGAGTTGGATTTGTCTTTAACCTGTACAAAAAAATGGTGAGGGGCGCCGTTGCGGCGTGCCAGAGAGCGTGAGCGTCAAAGATCCAACGATACGGTGGGAAATCAGCAACTTCGAGGAGTGTTACGGCAACGGTCAAGATATTGAACCAACCGATAAGATAAAGGTGCCTCAATCTTTTACGATTAACATACCACCAAATCATCGTCACCAGAAATGTGAGAAAGCCTGCAAGAAACGATAGCGATAAAACAAAAAAGCACACTATGAAACGAAATAAAAATGTCGTTCAAATAAAAAAGAAAGATTATTCGAAAAAAGGCTCTTTACCGAACAATATGTTAATTTTCATATTGTAGCCATAGTTGATTTTTCCCGACCACAGGTGGGACAAATGCGTGAATAGAACGCTCGCGTAGGCGCATGTTATCACAATATATGCCTTTTTGTTGTTGTATGCTATTCTGCAACCCATAATGAACATCACTGTTACAATAGTGTAAACACATTATACAGGTCTGTTATTAATGGATAATCCCGCAACTGTCGATAGATCAGATCGTGTCCTACTTTATGCTGGAATTTCAGTTTAGTAAAAGTCCCACGGTTTTCGAGATAAAAAGTCATATGCTTTTGGTTTTTCGCATGTCATTTCTACAAATGATAACTTTTTTTAACCGGTTGAAAAAAATACTCTTGGTTATTTGTTTTATCTAGAAAAGTCTTCTTTTTAACCTCAAGGCATTAGGCCATAGTAACGGGTATAAAATCATGTGCGAATTTAACCATTTTTTTCGTATGAAAAAGTGATTCCTTCATAAAATTAATTACACATCTATTCAGTATGAATATCAAGCTTTTAGAAAATATATATATGTCGGAGAATGAGCAGAAATCACTCGCGAACTTTGCGTTCTACATTTGGGGCGCATGTTGAGCCATTAAAAGAACATTTTTATTCACTTTCAACTCGAAAGATATAAGTATTCAAATATTTTCCTTGACAGGACACGTCAACTCTTCTCGAGGTCTCTCGAAAGATTGATCTTCGTTCTTCTTTTCTCGTTAAGGGCGGGGTAAAGTATTTAAATTTTTTTCAATTTTTTAAATGAATGCATAATATATCAAGAATATTGTGTTAAAATTTCAAGTCGATCGGAGTAAAATTGACGAAGTTATGAGTATTTGAGCGTCTATTGCTCCATGCCGTTCTCTTCTCTTCTGCGTTTTTCAAACCGTTTTTCTGAGACTTGTCATATTTGAAGTCCGTGTGCACGATAACTCAAAATCTACTGGACCAATCGCTTTGAAATTTTGCACAGTACTTCTTCACATAATTCACCAGGTATTGTCGAGAGCTTTTTTGTTTTTTTAAATAATTACTAATTTTTCAACAACAAATTAGCCGATTTTTTTAGCGAAAATCGGGTTTTTGGCTCCCAAGTGCTACCAAAAATCGAAAAATCGAAAGAAAAAAAATCCTCCCGTCATTACCTCGAGAAACATCTCCTTTAACAAATGCATTTTGATTTTTTTGTTTCAAATGATTCTGTTGCGAGCTATGGTGCACACCGCAAACCAACTTTTTTTCGAGGCGCCTCCGGGGTTTAATTTTCACTCGCTCAATTTTGAATATTTTGCAATGCAAATTTAGGAGAATGTTGTTCAAATGTTACTTTATTATATGTAAATTTTTCAATAAACGAACACTATTCATTACGCAAAAAAAAATCTTAAAAACATGCCTTTTTTTCGCCGAATTAACTTTACCCCGCCGTTAAACAGATTCTTGACAAAATAAATGAAGAAAAGCAACGACAGCCCTGTTCTCCTATCATCGACATATATATATTTTTTTTCGATTTACAAAATGGCCGACTACTCGAAACTTCTCGAAACAGCTTTTTTCCAACTGGCGTGACAAATAACTTTAACAATTTTCACTCGATTTACTTCAAATTTAAAAGTTATGTTCCTAATTGCATTTCGCAGAGAGGTACGTACAGAATTTCTGGTTAAGGGCAGATATACACCTAGATGGTCAAGGTCGAGGATTTAGAAGCTATGAATATGCCGTCGACCGTAGAAAACCTACACTATGGGCCTGGTATCGATGATTCCATGTAAGTTGACAAATTTCATGATTTATTCATTCCCAAATTTTCAAACGCGTTTTTCTCAAAACCATGTTTTTAAAAACGGTACCCGAAATTCCTCGAAAACCAATGAACCGATTGCCTTGAGGTTTTTTGTGGTTATTCTATACACCGTTATCTAGTACTTGCCATAGGATTTTTTTCTGTTCCTTAGTTTTTGTTTTATAGGCAAAATAATAACTAATTTTTGGCCCAAAAATCACTATTTACGTTCAAACGTCCGCCATTTTATCATAAATCGATATTTTCAAAATCGGCTATGACAAGTACTAGATTATAGTATCTAATTTAATAATCTTTTTGGTTTTTTTTTAGATGACTTTTGAAGAAACGCCAGTGGGTACCGTATACGCAGATTTTTTTATGACGCTCCAAGGATCATACAATATCCTTGTATATTTTTTACATTTTTAAATAAAGAAAATTAATCATATTTTTGAATGTATATACTTTTAGATAATTAAAAACCCAATCCGAAATTTCAAATAGTTTTTTTTGAAAAAATTCACAAAAATGACCTTTTTCCGGCTCCTAGGTGTATATACCCCCTTAATCGAAAACTTTTCATTTTATGAGCAGCTTATGAGCAGTTGTAACGAAATTTTTCACTGAAAATTCATTTCTTAAGTTCAAATACCTACAACATTTGAATAAAACAATATTTGTTAAATTCCGCACGTACTTCTCTAGGTATTCTAACGTAGATTGACGAGAATTTTTGTTTTTCGTTCTAGGTAAAAAATTGTGGATGCTAAATATCACGCTGCGGAGCGCCTAAAAAAATAGATAACAAAAAAATATTAGTAGTCGACCATTTTGTACATCGAAAAAAATATATATATATTTTCTAACAGCTAGATATTCATACTAAATAGATGCGTAATTAATTTGATGTGTGAATCACTTTATCATACGAAAAAAATTGTTAAATTCGCACATGATTTTATACCCGTTACTGTGGCCCAGCCCCCTGACACTGGTAGATAAATGCTGTTCGCAAAATGTCCTTGCCGCACTGTGGCGCTAGTAGTCGTGTGACAGGCATGCATATATATGTATGTTGCGCCGGTGTTTCGAATCTCTTACACGAATAAAAGTTTATTGATATGTTTGGAATGATTTTGCGTTCTAATGATTTTCCATTTAAACACAATAAATAACGTCGCCATAAGGATAACAGGCGAAAGCCACGAAAGTATCGAATCGTTCAGCTGATCGGAGTATTTAGAGCCGAAGGCTGTCACACAACAGCCAACGCTAGGCAGTGGCGATTTCAAGAACTAAAAAGCCGGGACAAAACGCGTTTTCGTTCGTCGTATATGAATAGTAGTCCAGTGTCTGGGGGCTGCTGCGGCCTAAGGCCGTGTTAAGGGCATGCACACGGACAACATAACCTCACAAATGTTCCAACACAATTTTCTCATAGATAGTTCATTTTTTTTAGGAAACACGAACCATTAGGCTCTGAAAAATTCCCCGACGCAGAGCTTGATGATTTCCTTTCGCCCTGAATATTATACATATCTGAGAAATTGTCTGTTCGAAGATTTAAGGAGGTACGGTGATTGGAGCGAGTCCAAGATAAAAGCCCGATTTTTTTTAATAACATTGGCGAGAGCTTCGTCCATGCGTATGCGGAGTTTCCGCGAGATTTACCGTACAGTTTCCGAGTTATTGATTGTTAAAGTTGGTCAATTAGTCACACGTAGACGACAAAATGTGCCTGTCCTCTCATATATCGATTTTTTTGTGCTACTTGGAGCCAAGACACGCGTAAAAAAAACTGACGGTTGCGTTCGTTGGTTCGTTGTGATCAATAAGGCAACTTGAATTGGAAAGCTCACCGCAGAAATAAGCAATAAATTTAGAAATAAAGTCGCGAAAAACCGAAGTATTCGGCGAGAGAGACGTCTCGTGACGTACCGCAGCCATCTTGCTCGAAGTGTGGCAACGCCGGATACCCGCGCAAATTTGATTCTTCTATCGAATATTTTCAACGCGAATTAAAAATATGGTTGTGTGAAGCCGTACGTTTTTTAATCGATTATAAAAGGCCTTTCGTCGATATTTACTCAAACTTCTTTTATGTATAGCTAAGGCATCTCAATCTTTCTGGCGACATGCATACAACGCATTTATATGTAAATTCAGCATGGAAAAACCGTCATATAAAATGAACGTTCGTTTTTATATCTGCAAATATTGTGAAAATTAGGAAAGGGAAAAATAACATAACAATCGATGAAATATGTTTTGACTTCGGACAGATTGGACATTGGATATTGAGGTTAACGTCAACGCGACGTTTTTCATTTGCATTCGCAATATCATCTTTTCACTCTCTAATTCTTGTCCGACAGAATCTACCTTTGTCTCTAAACTGGACTTCAGGTACAATCCTGTTACTCTCTTGATAAACTTCTACAGTACTTATTTTCATTCTCCATGTTTACCGGCTACCAAAAATAATAAGCCGAGCGCGTGGGACCGATGACAGCTATCGAAAATGCAACGATGCTAAACGTCGACGATATGGCGTACTACTGAAGTCGAGTAGTAGATTATTACGTTTGTTTTCATATTATAAAAATAATAAGTAGCTTGAAATTCAATACTTAAAAAATATTTCTCGAAATTAAGGCCACACACATATGTCTAAAACGTAGCGGTATTATGGCGAAAAATAGACTCTTAGTGTAAACTAAGAGTCTATTTTTCGCAATGACCACGCTAGTAATAGCGGGGTCATCACCGTACCTCCTTAAGCTATCTCTCTCGCACTCATATGTCACGTGGTAGATCTTCTACTTCGCCCTAGGGAAACTTGATGAAAAAAGATCAGTACTAGGGCTCTACCGCTAAAAAATAACTGCTAATAATTCTACTGCTAAACGGGCTCTACTGCTAAAACTGTACTGCTAAAAGTTCGAATGCTAAAATTGTACTGCTAAAAGCTCTAGTGCTAAAACTTGACTGCTAAATAGACTCTAGTGCTAAAAGCAGCACTGCTAAAGAGCAAAACGCTAGACTGCTAAACTAAAACGGTTAAGTGCTAAAACGCAAAACCCTAAACAAACCCAAACAACCATATATCGACATATCGAAAATGTTATGATTTTTCGTCAATAATGCCCTAAGGTAAACTTTGGCGGTAGGTATTTCTAACTTTTGACGTTTCTGACGTCACAGAAGTACAAATGAGGTGTCTGCGGACACATCCCGCCGAGAGCAGCACAATGGCGCCGATAGCAAGTTTTCTAAGAAAAATCCGAAAAAAATCGTCAAAAAACCGCAAAAAGTACAGTATAAAATGCATCAGTGGGACTTATATGAGCCCTCTGTTAGAAGCTAGTTTTAGCAATCCAGTTTTCGCAGTAGGGCCCATTAATCAGCACAGCTTTTAGCAGTGGAGCCTTTTAGCAGTACACTTTTAGCAGTGAAGCTTTTAGCAGTACTTTTTTACAGAGTTTCGGGAGGCGTAATTCTATTTATAAATACGAATACGAATTTATTCACATCGTGATTTTCATGTGAAGATAAATACAAATTTATTCATACTTAACTTATTGTAAATACGAATACAAATGAATTCGTATTCACAAGTGTGAAAACGAATTTATTTTCATTCACATGCATGCATACAAATACAATTCTATTCACAAATATCCTGGACATACAAATAAATTCACCGAAAAAATTGTGAATATTCACAAAAAATGTGAATAATTACAAAAAATCCTGTGAATTAAAAAAAATTCACCTAAAAATCTGTGAATGCACATGTATTCACAAACAATTGTAAACACGAAAAAATTCACAAAATAAGTTGTAATTTTTTTCGTATTTAAGACAAAATAAAATTAAATTCACAATGATTAGATTAAAATTTACACCAAAAGTGAGTTCTTACTTGTTGAGTTCAACACAATGTTTTCTCTCGAAATATGTAAGGACTCACATGTGGTGTAAATTTTAAACTAATCATTGTGCATTTGATTTTAATTTGTCTTAAATACGAAAAAAATCACAACTTATTTTGTGATTTTTTTTGTATTTACAATTATTTGTGAATACATTTGCATTCACAGATTTTGAAGTGAATTTTTTTAACTCCGAGGATTTTTTGTAAATATTCACAATTTTTGTGAATATTCACAGTTTTTTCTGTGTATTTATTTGTATGTTCAGAATATTTGTGAATACAATTGTATTTGTATGCGTGCATGTGAATAAAGATAAATTCGTATCCACAATTGTGAATACGAATTTATTTGTATTCGTATTTACAATGAGTGAAGTATGAATAAATTTGTCTACAGTGTAAAAAAAAGTGTACTACGCATATCGTGCCAATTACTTAAAACAGTTGATTAGTTATCGTCGATTCATAGCATTTAAACAAATGGCATGCGAAAATTAAAAGCACATGGTTTTTTTCGCAAAATAACATAAAGTCCAAAATCCCGATAACCGTGGGACTTTTACTAAACTGAAATTCCAGCGAATATTAGGTGTACAACTTTACTTCCGCCGTTTTATTTTTTCAACATTTAAGGCTTTATTCCCAACAAGTGATTACGTATTCATGATTCAAAGTACTGTCCGTCGCTAGCTACTACTTTCTCCCATCTATTTGGCAATTGTCGGAAACCATCTCGAAAAAACGGTGCGTCTTTTGAGGCGATCCACGAATCGATCAATTTTTGGACTCCTTCGTAAGAGCGGAAATGCTGAACAGCCAGGCCGTGTGGCATCGATCGAAACAAATGGCAGTCGGAAGGAGCAACGTCTGGAGAGTACGACGGGTGGGGTAAGACCTCCCATTTTAGCGTTTCCAAGTATGTCTTGACCGGTCCAAATTACCGAAATAAATAAACACAAAATTATGTATTTTGGAGATTATGAAGGATCGATAGGGGGGTGTATTCTGAGCATACATTCCAATTTGAGGGGTTCTCCGGAGGTCAGCTCAAGGTCATTTCGATGAAAACGCGTTTAATTCGATATCTCGAGAACGGTTAGTGTTAGGCGAAAAATTGTAGAGACCTTTTCTCTTCTAAATTGAATTTACTAAATTTTTTATCTGAAACTTTTTTTTTATCATCAATACTTTTCAATTTATTACTTCCGAAAGACAAACATTTTACTTTTTTTCTCCCTATTTTTCATTTTTCGCCATTTTCTCCCCAACCGTTCAATTTTATGAAATTTTACCGTTTATCAAAGTTGTAGATCCTTTAATTATGAACAACTTTTTCTTATAACTTTTTTTTCTAATACCAATATCTTCGGAGTTATATATTACTTTACCGAGCGAAATCCGCGGCAATGCCGCAATATCATCGACATCAGTGGGTATTCAGTACTTGAAAGAAATATTAAAATATTCCATGATAATTTATTAGCCAACTTACCTGTATCAAAAGGTGAATCGAATAAACTATTTAAAAATTGTACTTCATGTAAATATTAAATATTGTAATCATTCAAATATCATTTAAATATTGTACTTCTTCAATTAGGGTATTTTTTATTCCATTCAATGGGATAATAATGTGAATAAGGATTACAAAAAGAAGTAAATGAATAATTGAAACTGTTTCACACATTTATTGATAAAAAAAATAGATCATAAAAATCGTAAAATTAAGCACCCGAGGTCGATGGAAATGATTCGTTAATATTAAAGGCCCTGACGGTATCGGGGCATACGAGAGTCCCCCGTACGAGAGTCGAGGAACAGATGTTCCTTACCCACACCAATACACGCAACCGTGTATCTGTGAATACGCGTTGCGACAATGGCGCGGATTACGCTCGGTAAAGTAATATATAACTCCGAAGATATTGGTATTAGAAAAAAAAAGTTATAGGAAAAAGTTGTTCATAATTTAAGGATCTACAACTTTGATAAACGGTAAAATTTCATAAAATTGAACGGTTGGGGAGAAAATGGCGAAAAATGAAAAATAGAGAGAAAAAAAAGTAAAATTTTTGCCTTTCGGAAGTAATAAATTGAAAAGTATTGATGATAAAAAAAAAAGTTTCAGATAAAAAAGTTAGTAAATTCAATTTAGAAGAGAAAAGGTCTCTACAATTTTTGGCCTAACACTAACCGTTCTCGACATATCGAATCAAACGCGTTTTCATCGAAATGACCTTGAGCTGGCCTCCGGAGAACCCCTCAAATTGGAATGTATGCTCAGAATACACCCCCCTATCGATCCTTCATAATCCCCAAACTACATAATTTTATGTTTTTTTTTCCATTGTGAGCCGACTATGAGACATGTGGTCGAACATTGTCATGCTGGAGGCTAACTTTGTCGTTTCTCCTTCAATGCTCGGCTCAAACGCATCAATTGCGTTCGATACCGAATTCTTCTCGCGTTTGGCACGAGTTTTCATCAAGTAACGCCTCCAGTTCGGAATCTTCGAAAATGTTCTCTCTTCCACCGCCATGCCGGTCCTCGACGTCAAAATCACCGCTCTTGAAGCGTTACAACCACTCACATGTTCTTTCACTAAGAGCAGACTCACCGTAAGTACTTGAGAGCATTCGATGCGCCTCAGCCGCAGTTTTCTTCAAATGGAAGCAGAAAATCCAAATTTGCCGCAAATTACGAGAATTTGGCTCGAAAACTGACATCTTCGATCGAGAATAAATTTATGATGCAAACACAAATTCACTAATGTGGTGCTGTCGTTATGTTGACAGATGTCCAAGTTTACTGTGCGACATTTTTTATCTGCCTATTTCGACCAGCACTTACCGCTGCAGTCATCTATCGATGAACGGCGGAAGCAAAGTTGTACACCTAATAGCTGGACATGATCTGGCCTATCGACAGTTGCAGGATTATCCATTCGTAACAGGACGGCCTCTATATTGATAAATTCTTGACAATTTATGTATCAATATGTTTATTCATAACAGAGTTGGGCGTAATTCTATTTATAAATACGAATACGAATTTATTCACATCGTGATTTCCATGTGAATATAAATACAAATTTATTCGTACTTCACTTATTTGTATTCACATGCACACATACAAATACAATTGTATTCACAAATATTCGGAACATACAAATAAATTCATAGAAAAAATTGTGAATATTCACGAAAAATATTGTGAATTAAAAAAAATCACATCAAAATCCGTGAATGCAAATGTATGCACAAAAAATTGTAAATACAAAAAAATTCACAAAATAATTTGTGAATTTTGTCGTATTTAAGACAAATTAAAATCAAATTCACAATGATTGGATTAAAATTTACACCGAAAGTGAGTTCTTACGTATTTTGAGAGAAAGCATTGCGTCGAGGCAAAGAAATTTTGGCAAAAAAAAGTTGTGAGTTTCAAATATTACATTATAAATATGAAAAAATTCACAAAATGAGTTGTGAATTTCCTCAAGTTGAAGAAAAGTAACATCGAATTCACGACAACTATATTAAAATTGACACTCTCAATTTAATTATATGAAAATTGACACTCTCTCAACAAAACTTTCTCTCAAAATACGTAAGAACTCACTTTTGGTGTAAATTTTAATCTAATCATTGTGGATTTGATTTTAATTTGTCTTAAATACAAAAAAATGCACAACTTATTTTGTGATTTTTTTTGTATTTACAATTTTTTTGTAAATTCACATTTTGTATTTACAAATTCACATTTTATATCACAAAAAAATTCACAAAATAAGTTGTGCTTTTTTTCGTATTTAAGACAAATTAAAATCAAATTCACAATGATTGGATTAAAATTTACACCAAACGTGAGTTCTTACGTATTTTGAGAGAAAACATTGCGTCGAGGCAAAGAAATTTTTGCAAAAAAAAGTTGTGAGTTTCAAATATTACATTATAAATATGAAAAAATTCACAAAATGAGTTGTGAATTTCCTCAAGTTGAAGAAAATTAAAATCAAATTCACGACAATATATTAAAATTTACACCACAAGTGAGTTCTTACGTATTTTGAGAGAAAACATTGTGTTGAGGCCCTCAACATAATGTTTTCCCTCAAAATACGTAAGAACTCACGTTTGGTGTAAATTTTAATCTAATCATTGTGAATTTGATTTTGTCTCAAATACGAAAAAATGCACAACTTATTTTGTAATTTTTTTTGTATTTACAATTTTTTTTGTAAATTCACATTTTGTATTCACATTTTTTGTGTATATTCACAAATTTTTTCTGTGAATTTATTTGTATGTCAGGATATTTGTGGATACAATTGTATTTGTATTCGTATTGACAATAAATGAAGTATGTATAAATTTGTATTTATATTGACATAAGAATCACGATGTGATTCGTATTCGTATTTATAAGAAGAATTACGCCCAACTCTGATCCACAAATATTATAAAGTATTCATTTAAGGGGTTAGGCCACAGTAACGGGTTTAAAATCATGTGCGAATTTAACAATTTTTTTTCGCATGAAAAAGTGGTTCATCCATAAAATGAATTACACATCTATTTAGTATGAATATCAAGCTGTTAGAATGTTTTTTTTTTCGATGTACAAAATGGCCGACTGCTCGAAACTTCTCGAAACAGCTTTTTTTCAATTGGCGTGACAAATAACTTCAACAATTTTCACTCGATTTATTTCAAAATTAAGAGTTATGTTCTTAATTGCATTTCGCAGAGAAGTACGTATGGAATTTCTGATTAATCGAAAACTTTTCATTTTATGAGCAGTTTACAAGCAGTTATAACGAAATTTTTCACTGAAAATTAATTTCTTAATTAGTATGAGTAGTGTGCGGCCGTGTTGATAATACGAGATGTTGAGGAATCGGCTTCGATTCGGCCCGTGAGATTTCCAAGGTCGTGGTGGAAAGAAAAAAGGGGAGTTTTTTCCGCTCGTTTAGGTTTCGATCCTTGGTTCGGATCCTCTTCAAAAATACTCCCCTTTTTTCTTTCCACTCCCCTTTTTTCCTTTTTGGTGAAAAGAAAAAACTCCCCTGGTGGAAAGAAAAAACTCCCCTTTTTTCTTTCCACCACGACCTTGGAAATCTCACGGACCGAATCGAAGCCGATTCCTCAACATCTCGTATTCATTTCTTAAGTTCAAATACCTGCAACTTTTGAATAAAACAATATTTTTTCAATTCCGTACGTACTTCTCCAGGTATTCTAATGCAGATTGACGAGAATTTTTGTTTTTTTTTCTAAGTAAAAAATTGTGGATGCTAAATGTCACGCCGCTGAGCGCCTAAAAAAAAAGATAAAAGAAAATATTAGCAGTCGGCCATTTTGTACATCGAAAAAATGTATACATATATTTTCTAACAGCTTGATATTCATACTAAATAGATGTGTAATTAATTTTATGAGCGAATGACTTTATCATACAAAAAAAAATTGTTAAATTGGTACATGATTTTATACCCGTTACTGTGGCCTAAAGCCTTAATTTTATGTTTATCCCTTATATAGCGTTAAATATCAAGGATAATTGACCTCATTAGCAGGCAGTAGAAGAGTGTAACGACCATTGTGAAGGCGCATGAATAATCCATCATCTCTGTGAACGGCCTGTCTCGAGCATGGAATATCGCGGACCAGAACCACCCATTCAGACATACCTGCAAATTTGAAACTTTATCAAACCCTGACGACTACGCGCTGCCACTGAATGTCATTGTGGGATGACAGTGGAAAGCGAGATCTCTCGTTGAAATAAATATCTCGGCCACGAATCGACAAACTCCAGACACTAAAAACTGTCCGAACGATTGGAACAAATTGAAGAAACTCCTACCACCGTAAAGTAAGTCCAGAGGAGCAACAGCGGCGAATCCACTCTCGTCTGCTTCCTGAACTCTCCGTACAAAATGGCGTGAGCCCCAAAATTGAGCAACGAAAATACAACGGAAGCGGGCTCTTGAATTCCGTAGATTCTTGCAAACGGCCACTGAAATTCAACAGCCTGTATGTTTAATCAGTCGACATTTGCATTCGACGGGATCATTGGAATTTACCTTGCCGTGGAATTGCGGCACTGGATATTCATGACGAACGAAATGGTCAACAGTCTCCCACATGCAATTGTAGCCGCAGTCGTCTTCGCATGACCAAGTTGTCAGGGACTTGTCCAGCGATGAACCTCTTATCTCAAATTCCGCATCTGGGCATCAAACGATAGCTCATTCGTACGGACGGCGACTCGACAATTTGTCATTTTCAGAGGTTTTACTCTTTTTTTTCTATACTTTTGAAATTTTATACTTTTGAATGTTGGTGTTTTTCGGACTTTTTTCATCGCATTTACAAAATGTAGAGCAAGAACGAAATTTGTGGACGCTTCGGGGATCGTTCGGGCGGAAGTATTTTTTTGAATCAACAATTTGGACTGTGACAATTTCATTGAAAACTTGGTGAAGCTATATATTGAAAATAATTCGTGTTCCGTCACAATTTTGATCTTCGTAAGTAAACAATGAGGTTGAAGTTTGCATCGTTGGAATGCAACGAAAATTAATATATTTAAATTCCTTAAATTTACTTTGGAAAATTTTGCCTACAAAAATTCTTCAGCTGATTTTCAACGATTTTTTAGACGATCCACAATCCTATAAAAAAATTAGCTTCTATAATTAGAAAAATATGAATGAAATTGAAAAAAAACTTTCGTTGCATTGCAACGATGCAAACTTCAACATTATACTGAACGTCTCAATACATCGTAGCGATCGTAACTTTCTCGAAAAGTTGATATTGCCTCAAAATCAGAACACTCGTCGAATTATCGCTTAAGTTTTGAAAGGATTGTTCCGCGGACGTAAATAAGCAACGAAGATACTCTTACTGTGCTCGCAAACAGAGGCATAACACTCGAAAATACATTCTCTGTAAAACGGCGACCTGTCACCAACCGAACATGTCACGATTCTCATGGAAAGCAAACATAAAAATGTGAGAAGAGTCCCATGGAACTTCCACATGTCGACTGCCTGTCATGACAAGCTCGCTTCGACTGCCCGGTGCCACGGTCTTACACACGACGGTCTTACATACAGACTTGGAATTCGCTCAAAATTTCAGTGGTGGGGGATGGCCTCTTATTGAAGCACGGTCTTACATACAGGTCTGGAAACTCCGTTAGTTCACATGGTTCCTTTGCTGAAGTTCGCCGCGAGAGGCGCTGCAATCGAGGAGTCAGTGTGCGAGAGAGACAGCAATACTCACTCCACGCACCAAGGCTTGCAACCAGTATTTCATCGGAGTTACTGCTTGCAAATATTTCTAGGTATAGGTGTTCATCATGTGTTGTTTTTCCGAACAATAAATATGGAGATAGCATTTTATTTTACAGCACAAATATAATTTCGCGTTTATCAAACATATAATAACAACTATTTGTTCCTTAGAATTCAAATAATGGCGTCTTATAATGGGAATGAGAAAGATTTTTAGTCATTATCGTTCTGCAGGGGGGGGGGGCGTTGGCGGAATCTACAAAATAACGAAAAAACCAAAACGTTATTTCCTTTTTGTTGATCGTTCGTTTATTGGTTTGTCAATTTAGACATCTTTTTTTACATTTTTTTTTAATTTCATATTTTCTTGAAAGGCCTCATGTGCAACCTTATGTAATAAATTATCGCGTATGATAAAATATCCGAACCATGTTTTTCACATGGAAATGAAAACTTATATCCCGTTAATACATCTTCGAGTGTTAAATCAAACACGTGAACCTTTGTGATTTGATTAATTTATTGCCAAACACAGAACATAAACACTGCGAAGTGGAAAAAATTGCATTCAAATCTAAGATTCTATTTAAATTTAACTTTCGTCCCAGTAAAAAGGAACGCATCAAACGTGATAGACATAAAACCGATAGTGTTAGATAAATATATATTATTTATTAAAATTTATGAATATTATGAATTAAAAACAATTCTTTGTACTGGGATGAGGGTTTCGACGATTCTACCATTGTGCTATGAGAGTTGTTAGTTTATTCTACGGCTACCTACGTTGAGTTAATAAGAAGCCTGCTTCATAAAAAACTAGTTAAAATAAAAAACCTGTCACGTAATAAACTATATAGTCTATAGCCAGAGGAAGGGCATAATCGTGATCGACAGGGTACTCGATGACATAGTCAGCCTCCGATCCTTCTTGATCTGAAACGGCGTCTAATTTTCGTCGAAATTTGTCACGATGCTTGACCATTTTGGGTTCCGATTTTTCGCCACTCAAAGCTTTCAGATCGCTTAGTGATATCAAAATCTGTGGCTCAGGTCGTTCTGTAATGGTACAATTGCCATATTTTGGAGGCTTAATCACGCTATTTACTGACAGCAATTTATATAGCTGCAAAACATTGATAGTTTCACTTTTAGGCTTCTGTAAGCCTTATTGCACTCCGGTACTACGCAGAACTTCGGCATTACTTCGCGGTTACTCGACGACCATATACAGGTAATGTGTTCGCTGTCAAAACTGACTCCTCGATACTAGCGACACCACGATTTCTGTTTCAATAGTGGAACCACCCCCACCACCCGAATTTCATCGAGTTTCCAGACCTGTATGTAAGACCGTGTATTGAAGCACCGACTGTTTCAACTCGTGACCACGAGGATCGCTGCTACAGAGTGATGCAGGCTGTGTGAGAGAGACGGAAATCGATTTCAAAAGTAAACAAAACCCAACATAACCACTGATTCACGCGAGCACACGCGACGTGCTCTACTTGTAAACTTGTAAAAACGGTGATATTGAAAAAGGACTAAGTGGTGTATTGTGCCCACGTGTAAAACAAGCTCTCGGAGTGAAAAATCGAAACGCTCAGTGTTTCGGGTGCCGAGAGACTTGGCGCAAGTAAAAAAATGGGAGGCCGCGATACTGGGAGTTGGGAAATTAAAGCCGAGACACGTTGTGTGCGAAAATCATTTCGAACCGAAATATATTCATCGAGAATGGGCGAAACAGGCGTTGGAGCCGGGAACCTGGAAAAAAATGAAAAATTATTGGGATCATTACAATAAATACTTTCCAGGCTGGAAAACATAAAACAAAGTGAATTATTTTCATTTACCCTACTCGAGATCCTTCGCTTAAAGGTCGGAAAAAGGGGTTTCTTTTTTAATTTACCAACGCAAACCATTTCGGAAACTGCTAAGTAAAGTTTATTGAAAATGTTTCGTGGGAAATGCATTAAAATTTTTCGAAGACGAAATAAAGAATTGCAAAAGAAGGACTATTTCTTAAGTATTTGTTTCATTTTCAAGAAATACATCCTGCAAGTGTTTCGGTCTGGAATAGTTGCCACTTATTTTCCGGTCAATTAAAACAACGCGTAAAGCCTATTTTTTTTATAAAAGCTAAAACATGTTTTAAAAAAACCGAGCGCACAGGGATCGAACCCCTGAAAGCAGCATTACGAAGCTTGCACCGAACCCCTCGACCAACACGAGCTCACGTTGACACCTATATAAAGAACATTACTATTTATTGCACTTGGATAACTATAGTCTTTTGGTTTTTTTCAGGTTTACGATAAAGTTACTTTTAATTGTATTTAGGCCCATCATGCATTTTTGACATTGAATATCATAATTTGCGTACACCAGCCAATTGTATAGCTAGGTTAGGTTCCTATTAGTCAACAATCGATTTCCATCTCTCTCGCACAGCCTGCATCACTCTATCGCAGCGACACTCGTGGTCACTAGGCGAAACGGCCGGTGCTTCAATCCGAGGACATACCCCCACTACCAGAGTTTCAAGACCTGTATGTAAGACCGTGGTCTTACATACAGGTCTTGCAACGAAGCTAAATTTTCGTGATGGGGATAGGCACGCTTGCTAGCACGCCGCTTTGCGTCGCTACTAGCAAGGGGAAGTGTTTGCCCCTTACCTCTTACCGCCCTGTTGCAAAGGACCGATAGGATCCTGTAGCCAACGATAAAAATCCGATACATTGCTGTTTGGTCTATTGGCAGTACAGATAGCGGATTTTCGTATTTTATCTGGACTCATTGGAATGTTCGCATATACGATTTCTATTTGGATAAACCGATATGGAATGTATCAGATTCTATTGTTTTTATGAGCAAGATGGAATCTATAGGGAATAACGTATGTGCGATCTACTGCATCAAATCTGCATTTTACACTGATCGACAAGTTGCGTGCATTTATCAGCAGCTACGGATTTTATTTGAATATTTTTCTAACTGTATTTCCAGAAGTTATAAATTTATAAGTTTCAAATGGACTTCACCGTTTGGAAGCGAATGTGCATAAAACGGGAAAGTCCACGATTTTTAGCTATCAGATCTCGAATGCAAAACTGATACGTATGAAACTGTACTTATTTCGCCTTATGAGAAATGACAGATATATTAGGACCAAGTTTTGTATGGGACAGAATTTGTGATTCCATGGACAAAAACGCATCATTTTCCGATAAACATGTACATTTTCAATATGAATGAATCAGATATTTCAGATAAGTCACTTCATCAGCAGTAATTGGTATTGACTGATTAACATTTAATGGGGATATACAGATTCAACGATCTTATTGATAAATATGGGCTTAACCTGTATATGTTTTAATGAGAGTTTCCAAACTTATCCAGAGAGAATATTTCAGATAGGGCTCTATATGGATTATCTAATGCAAAACTGATCTTTAAGTCTATGTGAATGCATATGTTGATGCAGATGATAATGTATCTGCCCATATCGGCATTTATTCGGACAGTCAAAGATTCAGCTTAATAATGAAGGTCGGGTGCTTGTATGCAAAAATGAGTCAAACTTATACCCGTTCGAATCCTGTATCTGTTTTAAATTGGTGTTTTCCAACCTATGCAGACTTGAGTGATAATGCTTCGGTCGGTCTATATATGGATATCCAATAAAAAAATGGCATCTGCGTCTATGGTAATGTATACGTAAGTACAAAACTAGTCTATTTGTGCATATATGTATTTATTTGTATTGTAAAAGATTTAGCCTCAGAATCGGGTCTGCTTCACGTGAAATAGCCTCTTTATTACAAAAAACATAGAAAGCGTTTACGATTTTCATTATTTTGTTTACATGTTTTGCATTTTGAAAAATATTTAAAAAATAGAAAGAGACGTCAGTTCACACTAGTACATGGGTATACTTCCGAAAAGCCAATACCCTTTGTCTATCTAAAATTTTGCACAGAATTTTAGTTGCTACATTTCACGGTCAAGATTTTTACCGTAACATTTTGTTTCTACTGAATATCCAGTGCATGCTAAGAAATGCAATAAAAAATTCAAAAACTAGACTAATCCGAAGAGTAATACAAAAACTAAAAAAATCACAATACTGCCTCTACAGTGTATGTGAGTGTTAACCGATTTAATGTATCCTCACTCTGAGTTATGTGCATAGGAAAAAACCGATTCACACAGTTAAATGGTTGGCCGGTATTTACTGATGAAAACCGACGCCGACTCTTGAGAGTGAAACATTTACAATATTAGTACATTCCGATAGGTGCGGATAAAAAATAATTTGGAGATACACATACATTCTCATACAACAAAGGATTATTGTTGGATTGTAGAATCCATATAGCAAACGATTGAATGGATCCCACCCTTATAAATACCAGACCCGTATTTACTGATAAAAAACCGTACCACGTTCTGAGGACGAATCTTTTATAATACAAGTACATGCAGACCGGTGCGATGGTGTAGTGGTTAGCGTGCTCGCCACTAAACCAGCGGACCGGGAGGTCCCAGGTTCGAAACCCAGTCGCGTACATTTCGTCGTGAAATGTTTTTCTTCGGCATTTCGCGGCGAAATAAGATTAGTTCCACGACTGGGGGGCGAACTCGATGACCGGCTGTATTGGTGTAGGTTTTTCGCAGTTTCCCTATACCCATGACGGAAATGTCATGATGAATATAATACAGAGGGGGAAGTCGGCTGCCGCCGCAAGAGGGGAACAGTGAGAAAGATGGAGAAAAAAGGAGAGTAAACAGTAGAGGAAAGAACGGGCACAGTTGAGGGGAAAAGAATAGGTAACAAACGCGAAAAGCGTGTACCTAAGGAAAAAACCAATAAAAATAAATAAATAAAAATACAAGTACATGCAAATAGGTGCGGATATCAAATAATCTCCAAATACGAATACATTCTCCTACAGTAAAAGGTAAGTTTTCGATCTGAAAAGTCGAGTAGGTTCAGACAAAAAATAATTGCGAATACGTATACATTCTCGTACAGCTAAAGATAAGCTTGCGATCTGAAAAGTCACATACAAACTGATTGCTGTCAAATTTCTATTGTAGCATATAACTTCCTATACGAACTATAATTGGTTTCTGCCGATGAGTACCAATAGAATTCCAGTTTGTGAGTGCAAGTTCATTCCGTTAGAATGTAATGGACATTTTAAAGTAATCTGCTGTTGCAGATTAATTACGATTGAAATTTAAAAGGTATCTGCATTTACAAATTGAACTACGCGGAACCGTTTTCGGATTTTATAGGTAATCTATGGGCACCGTAGATACGTACAAAACCCGATAGAATCATATATTTCAAAAAGTCGTCAATCCTATCGGAATTCATAAGCGTTTCCGAGGACAAAAACACATCATTTTCCGATAGTATTTCCTTTTTTATTGGTTTGTATCGGTTCTTTGCAACAGGGTAGGTCGCTTACTGAAGACATTTTTAACTATGAGTTGCTACTGGCGGCGCTGCGGTATGGAACGATGTTCTTGTGACATCAACTTCCCATTTACCACAATGTCATTTAAATTCATATTATACGATGGAAGCCCTGGCAGTTTACATAACCACTGGATAACGGTTAGATTTTTCGGATAGTTGGAATTGGACAAAATTCTGCAGACTTTCTAACAGTGTTTCTGACCACTATCCGTTATTTGCTCAAGTTAGAAAGATGGTTAGAAAATTGGTTTGAAATTGGAATTACAACTTCGCTGAAAAGCAACCACTTGTAATCTAATTTGTAACGGTATTTATAATTATTATCTGTGATGTGCTCAAGTTAGAAAGATGGTTGGAAATTTTAAATATAACCCTGCCGAAAAGCGACCACTCGTAACCAAAATTACAACCGTATTTATAACCATTGTTCGCGATTCGCTTAAGTTAGAAAGCGAATAGTGGTTATAAATACGGTTACAAATTTGGTTACGAGTGGTTGCTTTTCGGCAGGGTTGTATTTCAAATTTCCAACCATATTTATAACCATCTTTCTAACTTGAGCAAATAACGGAGTGGTTATAAATACGGTTATAAATTTGTTTACAAGTAGTTGCTTTTCGGCAGGGTTGTAATTCGAATTTCAAGCCGACTTTCTAACCATCTTTATAACTTGAGCAAATCACGGGTACTGGTCAAAAACACGGTTAGAAAGTCGACAGAATTTTGTCCAAATACAAAGGTTAGTCTTTTGGTTATAAAACCGGTATGAATGAACGGTTAGGCCATGGAGCCTAGATACCAGGAGGTTCAGCGAGGCCTTTCAACTCGTCCCCAAAACGAGAACAAGAAATGATGGCGCTGGGGTGCTCCGCAACCTATATGTATATAGATATACGCTAAACATGGGTGTGATCTAAGACAGATCACAGATGATGTACCTAACCCTCATTAGTGTTAAGGGATAACACCACTCTAGGATTTTGGAAAGACGTTTTCTTTCCTAAAAATACTTTGGTATCATAAAAGCAATACGGAATTGGTCCTGTAGCAATTTTTATTTATTTAAAGGTTCAATTATCGCTTTGGCCGTAGCGCCTTGGAGCGCGCGCCGAGTTGCTCGTACAACTTTAAACGCGTTTTTCTCGAAACCACTTTTTTCGATCTCGGAAGACGGATTACTCAACCACCTTTGCATGCATCGATTTCGAGGTTGAAATTTTGACAGCAACTTCACAATTATATTCTTTATGGGAGTACGTACCCGTTTTTTGATTAAATGTAAACTTCTTTTTATAAACAATTTACTGTTTTTTTGGCAAAAAATCGATTTATTTCCTTCAAAGTGTGCTATTTAAAAAAAAATTAAAAGCAAATTTCTAGGTAGTCTCATAGCTAATAACATATAATATCATTTTTCGGTTTTTTTTTCAGGTCTTATATTTTACGATAAAACCGTTCTCCCGTGAAGCTATATGTAAAAAAAACACGTTTTCCTAGATGGACTATATTGCCGCCATTTTGAGTTTGAGATCTTTTCTCGCTTTTGCGTTTTTTTCCGAACCGTCATGAGGAAATTATGAATCGGCGGATATTTCGACGTTTGATGTCATGATCGGTCTGTCGTGAGGTTAGAAACTCATCCGATCACTTTCACCTCGTTGACCAATATATTACTATATATGTCGGTCGCGCTGCACCCCAGCGCCATCACTTCGGGACATTTTCGGGGACGCTTTTTTCAGCGCCTTTGCATTGCTGCTAAACCACGGTCTTACATACAGGTCTGGAAACGAAGCCAGATTTCAATGGAGTCGCGAGGCACCGTTACGAGCTTCACTTTTCATTCCGCTCGCCGTCACCGCCGTCGCTACTATCGGCGAGTACCTCCCACTCACGGCCTTCTGTGAGCTCTCCCTTCGCGCCTTGCCTTGTCTTAGATCGTGCCCCGTGCCATTTATTACTCCATTTTTTTATGACAACGTTCTCGATAACCTCTGTTTGCGTCAACGAGCATTTGTAGTTTGAAAAATATTCATAAAGCTAGCGAAGGTGGACCGTTGTTTCAGGGCTTTCTAAACTGACGAACCAATAAATGTATGTGTATATTCAACATTCCATGTGTTGCGTATTTTTTTACTTTCGTCATCGAAAGAAACTCGGAATAAAATTCGAATAAAAATCCATTTCACTCGAAAAAGGTAAGTATTTTTATTTATTTTATAAATTTTTATATTGGTCTTCTTCCAGCCATACAGGATCTTCTCCTTTTTACAAGCCCCACTTCTATTCTCTTCCACAATCCCCCGTCCTTATTCCACAATTCTTTCTCATCTACCTCTATTCCCCCTTCGCCCCCCACGAAAAAGGTAATGTGCATTTCGGATCATCGAGAAGAGTGAGAGAGACGGACGGAAGCTGTTCTGTCCTTGTCGCACACGTACACGCCGATAGCAATGCCACGTAGTGGCGAAAATTGGAAACAAACTTGGGTTCGTTAACGGTGCCTACCCCCACCACGGTCGTTTCCAGACCTGTATGTAAGACCGTGTGCTAAACCTCCTGGTATCTAGGCTCCATGGGTTAGGCCAGGAAGACTAGAGGTAAGGAGTACGAACGCCTGTGGCGAGCCCGATCCAAAAGCGTCCGTGAAACTGTGGATTTTAGTAGTTAGTGTTTTCACGGCGTGCGTCGCCAGGGCATGACCGCACCGAAGTGAACAAGCGACAAGAACACAACCGACGTCATGTGTCATCGATGATTCCCGCTCGTTGTCCGTGTTGGCATAAAGCGTGTTCGGGCTAACCAACTTTGCGAATTGTGTTAGATATAAAAAAAAAATTATTTCGCGATAAAATATATTTAGTGATCTGCGGCGAAAACAATCAATCGTAGGTAAGAAAAATAGTACTTACATTCATAAAAAGAATGGTTTCGTTTTATCGTACCATTATTGTACCGAGTGAAATAAAAATTATCACAAACGCGAGATATGGAGCAAGTGTCCCGTCGATGACACAAAACGTGCAATATATGGATTTTTTTTCTCATATATTGCACGTTTAGTCTCATGTCTCGAAAATAAAGAAATGGTTTATTTTCGAGGCGGGAAAATCGGAAGTGAGTGGGTGAGTGGGTGAAATATCAATTTGCCATTTTCATAGAAAGTCAAATAAAATAAAAGCTTGTAATGTTGTTTGAATTGTTGCTTTCAGTGCCCGAACGCGAGACAAACTTGGAGTGCAGCGATCGATCGAGAACTGCCGTCAAAATCAACACTCTCCATCAAGTTCTCGACAAAGTTTCGGACATGAAAAATTTAGTACGTGGGATGCCAAGCACACAATGAAGAGCTCACGAAGAGAGAGTGATAAACTATTATCTCGTCATGAGAGGACATTTTCTAGCACGATCGTTCAACGAAAATAATCACGCAAGGAAAATAAAAACGAAAGACAATAGGAAAAAATAAAAACTGCAAGATCGATTTATCTGTACAGCGTGTCATAATGTGCAAATATGATGTGTGATAATTTGTAAATCTTTTGTTTGAATTCAAAATTCTTATGAATTTTCTTGTGTCTATGTTTTTACTGCTTCCGGAACGAAAAAGAAAACATTGACTTAATATCTGTATTTCGTTATTATTCTTTATCTGTACAGCATATCATAATGTGTAAATATGAGATGTGATCATTTGAAAAACTTTTATCTGCATTTAAATTTCTTATGAATTTTCTTGTGTCTAAAAATAAATTTTGTTTGTTACCGTTTCCGCGAGGAAAAAAAACTGACTTTATTTCTGTTTGTCGTTATTATTCTTTATCTGTACAGCGTGTCACAATGTGTCAATATGGAGCTAATCTGTAAATTTATTGTCTGGATGCAAATTTCTTATAAATTTCCTTGTGTCTATAAATAAATTTTGTTTGTTACTGCTTCCGCAACAAAAGAACTGACTTAATTTCTGTATTTCGGTATTCTCCTAAACAATCTATATATAAGAATTCTGTCTATCTATATAGAAATTGCCTTCACCAACTGGTCGAACAACTAATTTGATGAAATGGTCGCTCCATATGAAGTGGCAAAGGGTGCTTTTTGCATATCGTACGGCACTGCCTTTACAATTCATTTGATCAAATTATCGCTCCATATAAGGGAGCGTATCGTACGGCACTGGTTTGTTGCTGACTTTACTTCGGTGCGGTAGGAGAGCAGCGCCGCCCTTCTCGTCCTCACTTTTGCGGACGTTTAGACGAGACGGCGTTCGTACTCCTTACCTCTGGTCTTCCTGGGTTAGGCAAACTGCCAGGGAGAACCGACGAACGTTCCATTTATGAAATTCCTAACCGACAAAAGATTGCGCTTCGATTAACCACCAAACGTTCAAAATGAGACAATTGAAAAAAAAAGGCTAACGTCTCAGGAAATTGTCGTTTTGATTTTCTGTATAAACAATTATCCGACAAACGTTGAAATCAATCGAACAATGACCGACAAACGACCGGCAAACGAATTATCAAAGAACAATATCATAAAGTTGACTTTGGCGAGCTAATTTCACAGAGGTCGTGATTGTGGCACCTTTTGAAACTTTCCCGTGAAATTTCAAAATGGCGATCGGCTGTGAACGCGCGGGGGAAGCGCCGGAAACATTTGTTGTTAGAAAGCCGCGCGTTCGTTCTACGTTTCTCTCGACGCGTGCAGTCGCGTGTTCGTCGTCGCCGCGTTACGAGCAATCCTTTCCATTCTGTTCACAAGGAAAAGAATCACCTCGTATCGACGAAAAAGAATAGCGGCAAGCACTACTGAAGCGTTTTTGTAATGGGTAACGAAGCGACCTGAGTTCAGAGGTTCTTGCATAAATATATATAGCTACGAAGAAAAGAAACAAACATAACCTCACATTCCGCAACGATAGTGAATCGAGGAATCGAAAATGGATTTCCTCGAATATCCCGATATTACGGCCGAAGTTAAGGGCGCCATGGTAAGAATCAAACAATTTTTTTATTTCTATTTCGAAATTCGAAATATTGCGATATTTTTTTTACGAAGAAATTAATTATTGATTTTTCCGTCTCCTTTCTCGAAGACGCCCGGCCGGCTCAAGCTCACCGATCAACATCTCATATTCAAGAACCAAAAGACCGGCAAGGTCGAACAAATTTCCTCCAGTGACATGGAAATGGTGAATTTTCAAAAATTCGTCGGTACTTGGGGCCTGCGGATATTCCTGAAAAATGGAACGCTTCACAGATTCCGAGGCTTCAAAGACGCCGTAAGTTTAGCATCAAGAGACGCGGCAGCGTCTTGACGCCAAGTTTTTCCATTTCGTAAAGACAAAAAAGTGCCGGGTTGCAAAAATTGGTCAGCGTGTATGTAACGGGACACTATGAAAGTAAGACTTTGAAAATTGAATTGACACCCGAACGAACCCAAACAAACCCAAATAAATCCAATGTTTGTTTGGGTTTTTTTGAAGGAGACATTTGACCTTGTAATTCTGAGGTCGTTGACCCCAGACATAAATGACCTAAACAAAAGTTACTTTTTCAATGCCAGCTACTCCATGACACCATAAAAAGAGGGGGTAATTAGGGTTGCCAGGATAGCGTCCCATTACGTACACCCAACCCTTTGATTAAGGCCTTAGGCCACAGTAATGGGTATAAAATCACGTGTGAATTTAACAATTCTTTTTCATATGAAAAAAATGAATCACTCTTAAAATTAATTACACATCTAGTATAAATATCAAGCTGTTAGAAAATATATATTTTTTTTCGATGTACAAAATGGCCGACTACTAATATTTTCTGTTATCTTTTTTTTAGGCGCTCCACGGCGTGCCATTTGGCATCCACCATTTTTTACCTAGAACAAAAAACAAAAATTTTCGTCAATCTACATTAGAATACCTAGAGAAGTACGTACGGAATTTAAAAAATATTGTTTTATTCAAAATGGGGTTGAAGTTTGCATCGTTGGAGCGCAACGAAAATTCTTATTTTCATTATTATCCAAAATCATATTTGGCAAATTTGTAGTAGGTCGCTAAATAAAAATGTTAAAAAATGTTTGCGTGATTGTCGTTTCTCAAATTTGCCAAAGAAAATTTGGGAAATTGATAATAAAAACAATCATTTTCGTTGCATTCCAACGATGCAAACTTCAATGTCATTATTCAAAAGTTGTAGGTACTTGAATTGAGTTGTAGGTATTCAAATGAATTTTCAGTGAAAAATTGCGTATAAAACTGCTCATAAAATGAAAAGTTTTCGATTAATCAGAAATTCCGTACGTACTTCTCTGCGAAATGCAATTAGGAACATAACTTTTAAATTTGAAGTAAATCGAGTGAAAATTGTTGAAGTTATTTGTCACGCCAATTGGAAAAAAGCTATTTCGAGAAGTTTCGAGTAGTCGGCCATTTTGTACATTGGAAAAAAAAATTAATACTTTCTAACAGCTTGATATTCTTATTTAATAGATGTGTGATTAATTTTGGTAAATATTCAGAAGTGGAGTTCCTGCTAGAATCAGGCTAATTTTTGTATAAATGGTTTAATATGGTTAACAAACATCTTTATCAGTATTGTAACAGCGCATGATGTTTCCGCTACAATAATGTTATGAATATTTATATTCCACGCACCCATCCAAAGTACCCGCTGCCCACCGCAGTGTTCTACGAACCCCACAATTCCACGCACCCATCCGAGGTGGCCTCCGCCCACCCCAGTATATCATTTTATGATCATAGCCCAAATGTAGCCCAAAATTAGTCCAGCCAAGCAGGGATCCACGTCTAAATTTTTAAATAATTTTCTTGAAGAAAAAAATGTCGTGCGGCGTCATAATATTACTTCGTATCATCTGCTATGATCCCTAAAAGAAAACAAGAAAAAAAAAATTAGCCTGATTCTAGCAGGAGTCCCACTTCCGAATATTTACCTTCATTTTAAAAGGGAATCACTTTTTCATACGAAAAAAAATTGTTAAATTCGCACATGATCATATACCCGTTACTGTGGCTTAAGACCGTAAATAATACGGAATATTCGTCTTCAACGTAGCTTTGTACAGCTTTCCAAACTTCTTGGATCCAATTTGGCTCATTTTTAGCCCTTTCACTTGTTTCGCGATTATCAGTCCTCCGGAAATCTTTTAAGGTATTCCTTTCACGAATCCAAATATTGTACACTTAACTGATTTTCGTCTATAATGAAGTAAAAATACATCCCAGTATACTGGTAAAATTTCAAGCCAAGTTACCGAACCTTTAACGAAAAATTACGGCCCTAAAAATCGTCTCATTTATACGGCGCTTTATGAACATGCCACGCTGGCTACATTTGTATCTAATAATTTATACACTAAATAAATCTAGATGCCTAATATAAACTGCTCACAGGTGTAAAGAAAAGTCCAAAGATTCCGTAACGACAATAAAAACAGAGAGTCACCGAACGTTCGAAGAAAATATGAATGTTAAAACTTTGAAAAATGTGACTAGCAGAAGAATTTTTGTAGCCGTGACGTTTCAAATAAATGTAAAAATGTCTCAATCTACTAAATTTGCGCGAAATTTTTTATTCTAGGTTATCGTTGTGTATAATAATCCATTGTAACTTATTTTTTTATTAAGCGCAGTTGTAATTTACCGACGATTCAGAAGGCCCTGCTTATGCCCCCACAAAATACAGCCCTCCGCGAAAGGAATACCTTAAGCTTGGTCTTGAAGTTTGCATCATTGGAATGCAATGAAATTTGTATGTTTTTCGTCGCCACCTGAAATATTCAACAAATTTACAGTGCATTTACAGTTACAATTCAGTCAACTGTGTCGACTTTCGCTAGCATAATCTTGACGAACCTTGTAATTTCGAAACATTGAAATTAGGAATTTTAAACCGTCGGAGCATTCAAAGTTCGGCATTTCAACCCGACCCTCATGTCAAGCTCATGCCAGCGAAAGTCTACACAGTTGACTGTAAATAATGTCGAACTCTTGATTAATTCGTCCATTTATTGAACATTTTGGAACTTTTAAAACTTCCATAGCCGAATTATTTTGACGGTGTTAAGATTTACGGAGTTTTGATCTTTCGGGGTACTATTCTTTCGGAGTTTCGAGCGTTCTGACCATTCAGAGTTCGGAATTTCAACCCGGCCCCATTTTAAATTTCGGAACATTAAAATTCTGAATTTTAAACCGCCGGAGCATTTGAAGTTCGGAATTTCAACCCGGCCTAAACATGAAAAAAGAGCAGAAAAATATTCTTACGCTGGCATGTTGGGTGTCATTGTATAAAGATTATTGAGTAGAGTACAAATATATTTCTTTTATCTTAAAAAATAAAGAAATGGCGGGCCGCCGAAATCGTCAGTTTTAGAACATTTTCCGGGGTCTATCTCAAAAACTAGTCAAGAATTTGGAATGTCTGTATATTATGTACCATTTAAACAAATACTGAAAACGCTGATTCGTAATACAGTATATATAATAATGTATTATACACATAATACAATAAATGTATAATGAAGATATATCAAATTATTGTTATTTAAATATTTACAATACCAACCGACATATTTTTGGAGTCGGTGCCAGCCAAGAATGAGAGATTGACGTCACGGAAGAAACGAGATATTGCAATTTTAAAAAACGACTGTAGATCGTACAATTCATTTATTTTTCTTTGCCTCCTCTTTTTCTGCGAAAAATGTGACAATATTGGCAATTGGCTGGTACCGACTCCAAAAATAAGTCATTTGGTGTTGTAAATATTTAAATAACACTAATTTTGTAGTAGTAGTAGTAGTAGTATTTATTTCCGGTATACCCCTTCAGGGTGTTTACGCATACGAAATTCCCCCTACATGTTCCTTTCCCCTTACAAGTTTTTCCTTAAGTCTACTTATATCCTCTTTACGTTTTGCATATCGTTTCCACTCGCATTCCTTCCTTCGTTTGTTACTTTTCCAATTAGTTTCTCGAATTGCTTTATGTACATACATAGTTCTGTTACAGGTTCCTTCTTTAGTGCCGTTTGTATTTTTCCACCGATTTGATCTCTTTCTTCCTCCCCTATCCACTTTTCTAGATCTTCTACGATTTTTTCCTTGATTTTCTCGCGCGTACATATATGGACTCCAAGTGGAAGAGTTCTCCACTTGGAGAACTTGGAGAAAAAGAAGTGGAGAAGTTCTCCACTTCTTTTTCACACATCCTACATTTATTGTCATCGTACCCCTTGTTGCCTTCCGTTCCCACATTCCCACATCTAAGTCTCGCCCAAGTTTCTTTTGTTCCTCCCGTTATATTTGCTGTTCCTCCCGTTATAAGACAAAAATATAGTGTTTAACCCTTTGAAGCATACATTTTTCCTTACGTGCAATCAGCTCAAAACTTTGTACTCGGGGGTTTTCCGGGGTCGCTGATTACAAATCTGCACTAAAAAATTGGAAATTCGAGATGGCGGATCTAATATGGCGGACCATAAATGCAAAAACCGTCTGATGAACGCGGAAGTTGGCACTCGGGGGTTTTCGGGGTCGCTGATTACAAATCTGCACTCAAAATTTGAAAATTCAAAATGGCGGATCCGATATGGCGAACCACAAATGCAAAAATTGTTTGTTTGGGTTATAATAATATATAAAATTATTTATATATTATAATTAATATATATAGGGAGTACAACTTTGCAGTGACCGTTTTTTTTTCAAAAGTTTAAGGCTTTATTATAAAAAAATGGCTACATATTTTTTAATCAAAGTACTGCCCGTCGCTAGCTACGACCTCGGCCCATCTTTCAGGTAGCATTCGAATCCCGCGTCGATAAAAGTCTTGGTCCTTGGAGGCAATCCAGGAATCGACCCAATTTTTGACTTCTTCGTAAGTACCGAAGTGCTGGTCAGCCAAATCGTGTGCCATTGACCGGAACAAGTGATAGTCGGAAGGGGCAATGTCTGGAGAGTACAGCGGGTGGGATAAAACCTCCCATTTCAGCGTTTCCAAGTACTTTTTCACGACATTTGCAACATGGGGTCGGGCATTGTCATGCTGCAGTATCACCTTGTCATGGCTTTCGTTGAATTGTGGCCGTTTCTCTTTGAGTGCCTTACTCAAGCGCATCAACTGACGTCGGTAGAGTTCCCCTGTGATGGTTTTGGATGGTTTGAACAGCTCATAGTACACAACGCCCAGCTGGTCCCACCAGATACACAGCATCACTTTGGATCCGGGAATATTCGGTTTGGGCGTCGATGACGGAATATGACCAGGCAGTCCCCATGATTTTTGGCGGTTAGGATTATCGTAGTGAATCCACTTTTCATCTCCAGTCACAATCCGGTGCAAAAATCCCTTCCTTTGTTGTCTTTGGAGCAGTTGTTCACAGGTGAAAAATCGGCGCTCGATGTCTCTCGGCTTCAACTCATGCGGGACCCAGTTTCCTTGCTTTTGGATCATACCCATATCCCGGAGACGTTTTGAAAAGAGCCTCTAGTTTAAAATGCCACTTTTTTATTGAGCTAGGGCCACTACTTCGGCCGCAGTGGCTCTCTAAGTAAAACGGTCACTGCAAAGTTGTACTCCTAATAAATATATTTTTATAATATATTATGTAAAAAATATATAAAGTAAAAAAGCAAAAAAATAAAATAAATAAAAAAATGCTGTTAATGCTAAAAGCGTAATTCTATTAGAAATTCAGTATAACAGAATCACTATATTGAGCAACTCCGATGTTTTGGTAATTCCAGTAAAATCTCCGGTTTTGGTCCGCCATATTGGATCCGCCATCTCGAATGTCTGGATTTTGAGCTCGAATTCGTAATCAGCGACCCAAAAAACGTCTCTGAATTCATTTTTTGTGTATGGTTTACGTGCTAGATTAGGCACAATTACATTTATTGTCTAAAAAAACGTGTTTTTTTGTACTCTAGTGGAGATCAACATCCATTAAGTGCAACATAAGCCCTTAATAGTGATATTGTAGTAACAATTGATCTCCTAACATCCTAAATACACATTTACATTCGTCGTTATGCGCTAAGAAAATTTTTTATTCAAGAAAAACAGAGTCGAATTAGGTGACATACCAGTATGTCACTATGCTTCAAAGGGTTAAATGAATGAAAATATGGGATATATGTGGCTAAGTTTGAAATGAATATATGTTTAGATTAATGAATATTTAGGACATACGTGTGTGTGAATAGATTTACTATATTATCTAAAAAAAGATCTTTAAAAATTCGTTGTCTCGAAAACTAATATCGATATAGAACCATTGTATTCTTCACTTTCGATTTGTCCTGTCGAGATACACAAGAATCCATTATTAAATGGCGGCGCCACGGTTATCGTACAACTGCCCGACTCCGAGTTTTTTGGACTTGGCCGAGTTTTTTTTTAATTGACAAAAGATCAATTTTCGTTCGGTCTCCAGGATCAGGAGAAAGTCGCAAAGTTCTTCAGCACGAATTACAAGAAGGACATGCTGGAGAAGGAGCTGAGCTTGAAAGGCTGGAACTGGGGAACAGCCAAGTTCAACGGCTCGGTGTTGAGCTTCGACGTTGGTCATCACACAGCCTTCGAAATTCCCCTCGAGGACGTGTCACAGTGTACGACCGGCAAGAACGAGGTTACCCTGGAATTTCATCAGAACGACGACGCCCCGGTCAGCTTGCTCGAGATGAGATTCCACATTCCCGTGAACGACGGCGGCGATCAGGACTCTGTCGAGGCTTTCCACCAGCAGGTCATGGAGAAGGCGTCCGTCATAAGCGTCAGCGGCGACGCGATCGCAATCTTCAAAGAAATTCAGTGTCTCACACCTCGGTAAGGATTCTTCGTCGAGTATGACGACGCAATCTTGTCGTGTTTGACTATATTGAAAATATGGTTCATTTTCTTGGCATCCTAAAAGAATTTTGCGTTTAAAAAGTATTTTCTATAATTTTATGGAAAAAAATATGAATTATTTTCCTTTATTTCGAGTTTTGACGGTCTGGTTGAGTATTTAAATTTAATTGCCGATTTATATCGTAAATACTGACTTTCGCGAAGATAAAAAAATATTGCGAGCACAGTGTGAAATAATTAACCTTTGAAGATGATTTCCGTACAACAGTCAAATACCCTAATGCGTTATATTTCTGTTCCAGTGGTCGCTACGACATCAAAATATTCCAGTCATTCTTTCAACTTCACGGTAAAACGTTCGATTACAAGATCCCAATGTCGACGGTCCTCAGACTCTTCCTCCTGCCACACAAAGACAGCAGACAAATGTTCTTCGTCGTTTCCCTCGATCCACCGATCAAACAGGGACAGACGCGCTATCATTATCTCGTACTTTTGTTCAATCAGGAGGAAGAGACGTCCATTGAGCTGCCTTTCTCCGAGTGAGTATATTCGACTCTACGTTCTTATCTCATGCAGGTTCAGTGCGTAATACCATATAGATCTTATATGCATATGTTAAAAATATAAAT
This sequence comes from Ophion obscuratus, assembly GCA_964007375.1. Taxonomy (NCBI): domain Eukaryota; kingdom Metazoa; phylum Arthropoda; class Insecta; order Hymenoptera; family Ichneumonidae; genus Ophion; species Ophion obscuratus. The sequence continues at coordinate 79,318,842 of OZ023312.1, forward strand.
TGTACAAGTCTCAAGTATGATCAGTGGTATGACTAGTGTGAAGTGATAGGATTATCTTAAGGAACACGTAGAATTGTGTTGAAGACCATTAATACTAAGTTTCAAGTAAATCTGAACAGATATTTCTTTTACCATACAAACTTTGCTACCATCTTTTCCCCTTAGGAATGAATTGCCAAAAACACTGCAATTTCATTAATTGTGTTTAGAAGCAGTAATACAAAGTTTCAAGTAAATCTTCTGACCAGATATTTTGTATTTTACATAGAAACTTTGCCACCCTCTTTCTCCAATTAGGGGTTGAATTTATAAAACCGCTGAAATACGTGTTTCATTAATTATGTCAAGAAGCACGAATACCAAATTTCAAGTAAATATGGCCAGATTTTTTTTTATTTCCATACAAACTTTGCCACCCCCTTCCGTTTAGGGGTTGAATTTCGAAAAACGCTAAAATACGTGTTTTATTAATTGTGTTCAAGAGATTTAATACTAAATGCCAAGTAAATCTTACCAGATTTTTTTTATTTTACATACAAACTTTGCCACCCTTTTTCTCCAATTAGGGGTTGAATTTCTAAAACCGCTGAAATACGTGTTTCATTAATTATGTCAAGAAGCACGAATACTGAATTTCAAGTAAATACGGCCAAATTTTTTTTATTTCCATACAAACTTTGCCACCCCCTTCCGTTTAGGGGTTGATTTTCGAAAAACTCTAAAATACGTGTTTTATTAATTGTGCTGAAGAGCTTGAATACTAAATTCCAAGTAAATCTTACCAGATTTTTATTATTTTACATACAAACTTTGCCACCCTCTTTCTCCCCTTAGGGGTTGAATTTCTAAAAACGCTGAAATACGTGTTTCATTAATTATGTTAAGAAGCACGAATACCAAATTTTAAGTAAATACGACCAGATTTTTTTTTATTTCCATACCATCTTTGCCACCCCCTTCCGTTTAGGGGTTGAATTTCGAAAAACGCTAAAATACGTGATTTATTAATTGTGCTGAAGAGCTTGAATACTAAATTCCAAGTAAATCTTACCATATTTTGTTTATTTCACATACATACTTTGCCACCCTTTTTTCCCCTTAGGGGTTGAATTTCAAAAAACGCTAAAATACGTGTTTAATTAATTGTGTTGAAGAGCTTTAATATTAAGTTTCAAGTAAATCCTCTGACCGGATATTTTGTATTTTACATAGAAACTTAGCCACCCTTTTCCCCCTTAGGGCTTGAATTTCTGAAAACGCTGAAATACGTGTTTCATTAATTGTGTCCAGCAGCATAAAGCCCAAGTTTCAAGTGAATCCGGCCAGAATTCTAAAATTTCGATACAAACTTTGCCACCCCCTTTCGTTTAGGGGTTGAATTTCAAAAAAACGCTAAAATACGTGTCCTATTAATTGTGTTGAAGAGCTTTAATATTAAGTTTCAAGTAAATCCTCTGACCAGATATTTTGTATTTTACATAGAAACTTTGCCACCCTCTTTCTCCCTTTAGGGGTTGAATTTCTAAAAACGCTGAAATACGTGTTTCATTAATTGTGTCAAGAAGCACGAATACGAAATTTCAAGTAAATACGACCAGATTTTTTTAAATTTCCATACAAACTTTGCCACCCCCTTTCGTTTAGGGGTTGCATTTCGAAAAACGCTAAAACACGTGTTTTATTAATTGTGTCGAAGAGCTTTAATATTAAGTTTCAAGTAAGTCCTCTGACCAGATATTTTGTATTTTACATAGAAACTTTGCCACCCTCTTTCTCGCCTTAGGGGCTGACTTTCTAGAAACGCTGAAATACGTGTTTCATTAATTGTGTCAAGAAGCACGAGTGCCAAATTTCAAGTAAATCTGACCAGATTTTTTAAAATTTGCCTGCAAAGTTTGCCACCCTTTTTCTCCCCTTAAGGGTTGAATTTCGAAAAAGCCCTTCTTAGCGAGGAAAAACGACCTCAGGTCCTTTTTCCTCATGTAGGATGGGGGGTGTAGAATGGGGGCCGAGTGTACACCTTTAGGGTAGGAATCGGGGAGCACTCGGCTGAATAGATTGCACAGTTTTGCGATACAGTCAGGTGAAAAAAATGGGGTCAAAACGACCCAGTGTGCAGTCGAAGGGTTAAGGGGCTATACCAATGTGAACGCTGAACATTTGGGTGATTTTCGGGAATTTTTTGGACAAAAAGTACTCAGTCATATGTTTCGGAAAATTAAGAATATATTTGGCTATATTCGACCTGTATTACATAATTTTTTTATAGAAAAATATTGAGATCTAAGCAACTTATGCCCTGCCTTCGGAGGCGCTAAAAAAAAAAGTTCCTCCACTGCTGACACGATTCCGGCCGATTGAGTAGCTGAAACCGAAAAAGGAAAAAATGTCGTTAAACTGGAAGGCATTTCCTGTACAATGACGTAGGATTTTCGAAAAAATATCAAAATCTAACAAAATGGCGTAGTTATGAAAAAACGTCTGTTTTCTTGCCTATAAAATGGTGGTTTTTTTCAATGCCAAATCGTCAATTTTCATCCATTCAAAAATATCCTACGTCATTGTAGAGTAAATATATTCAAGAGCACTCAGTTCAAATTTCAAGTCAATCGGATAATTGCTCTTTGAGTTACAATGTCAGCAAATTTGAAAAATCTAATTTCGACAAAAACGCTTTTAAAGATTTAACTATCGATTTTTCCAAGATAAAATGATATTGATATTAATTTTATAAATGATAATGATATTCTTGAAAGTATAAACTGTCGAAAAAGGCACAAAAAATCGATTTTTTTTTAAGTGCTCGGTATAGCCCATTAAACTGAGCAGTCTGTTTTAACGACCTGCGATTTTCATGCTAAATTATAGTGACTCGAGTTTTTAGCGACAATTCATATTCTTCATTGATCGTCAATACGCATCAGTTCATTAAATGGTCGGCTTGCCCTATTGGGGTGAACTCGTAACTTGACCCTTTCACCAGAAAATGAAAGTTTTCGCTTGTCGTTTCCCAGAAAAGAGCTGAAGGAAAAGTACGAGGACAAACTGACGAAGGAACTGTCCGGGCCGACATACGAGGTTCTCGGCAAAGTCATGAAGGTCATCATCAACAGGAAGCTCACCGGTCCCGGTGGCTTCGTCGGGTAAGCTTTCGAGCCTGAAGGATGCTCCACAGTCCAATTGAGGCCCAAAAACACCGAGGTTAAGGCCTTAAGCCACAGTACCGGGGATAAAATCACATGCGAATTCAACAATTTGTTTTCGTATGAATAATTGATTCACTCATCAAATGAATTGCACATCTATTTAGTATGAATATCAAGCTGTTAGAAAAAATATTTTTTTTTTCGATGTACAAAATGGCCGATACTCGAAACTTCTCGAAACGGCTTTTTTCCAATTGGCGTGACACATAACTTCAACAATTTTCACTGGATTTACTTCAAATTAAAAATTTATGTTCCCAATTGCATTTCGCAGAAAAGTACGTACGGAATTTCTGTTTAATCGAAAACTTTTCATTTTATGAGCAGTTTATGAGCAGTTATAACGAAATTTTTCACTGAAAATTCATTTCTTAAGGGACAACACCACTGTGACCCCCTGTTTTTTTGCCATTTTTTAAGAATTCTTTTTGTGGGAAAAAAAAGATATTCGAAAAATTTTGTTTTGTTTTGTTCGTTGTTTATTGAAGATACATAAAAAAAAAATTTCAAATTTTTCACGCCCCATGGTGACGCTGGGGAAGCTTCCGCGTCAGGTACTGTTGCCTCTGCAGTGGTTCGCGGCACGCAGCAGAACTCTCTTCAAAGTCGATCTGAAAAAAAATACCGAGTGTTTTCGTTAATAATATGATATTTTGAAGAGAAGTACATAGGGATTTGAAAAAATATTGATTTTTAAAAAATAGGCACGCTTTTGAAATTAAAGAACGATTTTCGAGCATAATTTCTCGTCGAAAATAGGCTATAACTTTTTTTTATTATTGAGATATCGAAAAAATCCTATGTACTTCTTCAGATAATATAGTTTTATTGATGCAGTCCAAATTTGAAGTTGATCGGATAAAAATTGCTCGAGTTCTGCTGCGTGCCGCACTCAAAAAAGTGGTTTAGAGAAAAACGCGTTCAAAGTTTTAGGTTTGTTAATTTATGCGATAAATTGGAAAAAAAATTGTTTACCTTTAATCAGCGATGCCGGCACCATATAGCTGGCCTTCAAGAAGCAAGTCATTGTCCCTAGCATCTTTTCTCGAACTTGTAGAGGCTCTTTTTGGCTCTTTTGCAGCGTCTGTGAGCGAGCGCTCCGCCGGCTCGATCCGCGCTGCGTCGGTGTCAACGCAAAAATTGAAACAATTTGGGCCGATAGTTATCCCCAACGTCTCCAAAACTTTCATGAGGCTTCTCAGGCCATCATTGAATAATAATACCGCGATATCAGCTGCAATATCGACGATTGACGATTGACGACTTGAACATTTTTCAATTATCGCCACCTATGGCTTTTTTTTGAAACTATATTTATAACAATAGCCGGTTTTTGTGAAGGGAGACAAAAGAATACTTGGGAAAGACCCGCAGGACCTGAGAAAGGCCCGGTATACCTGCCGACCCTGAGGCGCGCAGCTGCGCGGGACCCCGAGCGTCACGGAGCGCTGCACCGCTCCACAAAATATTCAATATCTCCGAAAATAATTATTTTTTCGACCTGGGTCCAACGGCATCTTAATCTTAAATGTATTTTAGATTTTTCTAGATGGTTTTAAAAAAATCGATTTTTTGAAGCTGTCACAGTGGTGTTGTCCCTTAAGTTCAAATACCTACAACTTTTGGATAAAACAATCTTTTTTAAATTTCGTACGTACTTCTCCAGGTATTCTGACGTATATGGACGAGAATTTTTGTTTTTGGTTCTAGGTAAAAAATTGTGGATGCTAAATGCCACGCCGCGGAGCGTCTAAAGAAAGATAAAAGAAAATATTAGTAGTCGGCCATTTTTTACATCGAAAAAAATATATATATTTTCTAACAGCTTGATATTCATACTAAATAGACGTGTAATTAATTTTATGAGTGAATCACTTTTTCATGCGAAAAAATTTTTTCAAACTCGCACATGATTTTATACCCGTTACTGTGGCCGAACCCCTTAAGACCTAAGACCTTAAATCGACACATTTAAATTCTGTTGGCAGTCACTCGGGCACCGCCGCGGTCGGTTGTTCGTTCAAGGCAGCCGCCGGTTATCTGTACCCCCTCGAGCGCGGCTTCATCTACGTTCACAAGCCACCGATACACATACGCTTCGAGGAGATAGCCTCGGTGAATTTCGCTCGTGGCGGCGGTTCGACGAGATCCTTCGACTTCGAGATCGAACTCACCAGCGGCGTTATGCACACGTTCAGTAGCATTGAGAAGGAGGAATACAACAAGCTCTTCGATTTTATATCCTCGAAAAAGCTGCGCGTCAAGAATCGCGGCAAGAGCGTGAGTCGCGCGGCCAATTGCATTTCCATGTTCACCTGGTGTTTTCTTTTCTTCAAAATAACTTCGTCATCCGCTCCCTTCTGTTTAACGACTTATTCTTCGTTTTATCCTGTTCCAGGACAAGCTCAATTACGACAACGATTTCGGCAACAGCGATCAGGAAGACGAGCCTGACGCATATTTGGCGAGAGTCAAGGCCGAGGCGAAGGAACGCGACGACGATAATCAAGACTCCGAGGACGACGAGTCGACCGACGAGGACTTCAATCCGAACGTCGAGGAGAGCGACGTGGCAGAGGAATACGACAGCAATCCCGGCACTTCGGACAGTGATGCCGATTCCGACGCTTCCGAAGGCCAGAAGAAAGAAAAGAAGGAGAAGAAAGAGAAGAAACAAAAGAGCGCCAAGACAGTGGTAAGTGTCGAGGTTTTTCTTCATTTCATTTCGCATTCTCGCGCCACTCCTCCCGAATCTCAAATCTTAGGGGTTTCAGCGTGAAAAAAAAACACTTTTTTGCGATTTTTTTCATCTATATGGATAGAGTAAATTTATTGAAACCTTTTGTACATTGTTGAGTGTCATTTCAAGAACATTCCGTGAAATTTGTACGCGAAAATATCCACAAACAAGCCGGTGACAAACTTTTTCCAAGAACGCCTTTGGAAAAACACGATTTGCGGTGTTCACTGTATCTCAGCTAGAAATTATCCGAAATCAAGTACCATTCAAATTTAGTCAAAGTATCATCCAATCCTCCCCCCAACGGTCTTTGATAATTTTTTTTTCATTTCTAAATTTTTGATGGTCATGTAAAGTGAAAAGTGCTATTTTTCACGAAAAATTCCGCCATTTTGGGGGTGGAAAACCCCCTCAATGTAAAAAAAAATCTCAAACTAACCGTTGGGGGGAGGTATTTTATATGTAGAAAGTGTGTACCAAGTTTGAAATAAATCGGTCATGTAGTTTTCAAATGGCAGTGAACACGGACTTTGAAAAAGTGGTTTCGAGAAAAACGCGGCACTGGCTTGTTTGTGGATATTTTCGCGTACAAATTTCGCAGAATATTCTTGAAATGACACTTAACAATGTACAAAAGGTTTCAATAAATATACTCTTTCCATGTACATGAAAAAAATTCGCCAAAAAGTGTTTTTTTTTCACGCTGAAACCCCTACCCTTAAGGCTGTCGTCTAGTGTGAAGATGGAGAAACCCAATCATTTGAAATTTTGTTCTCCACAACCATCAGACGGGACATTTCGGGTTTTTTGTGCTTTATTAAGGGGAGGTACCTGAGTAAACGGCGGGAAAAACAGGTAAACTTCGGGAATTATCTCAAAAACTAATGTTTCTGAATTTTTTAATTTTTAAAAATAAATTCGTTGATTGGAAGCGATTTAAACGCGATTATCTCGAAAGGGGCCGTCCATATATTACGTCATTCTAAATTTGGGGGGGGGGGGGGGGGGAGGTTCGAAATTGACGTCATTCTTGTGATACCAGTTAATTCAAAATGTACAATAGTATATTGTACAACTAGAGTGGTTTCCCCGCATGAGTGATGAAAAATATTTTGCAAGTACCTAATGGTATTAATTATTGAACTCATTATTTATTTATTTATTACATAAGGTTTGTCTATATTATATTCGAGAACTTCAAATAACAGCGTACCTATGAAAATAGTTCGATCGAGCCAAAATGAATATGGGGAGGATACGGAGATATTACCCGTGATCCAGGATTTGCAAGAATGGGTGAAAACTCCGTGGGAGCTATCCAAAGAAAACTAAAGAATAGGGAAGAATAATATTATTATATTAATGAAAATTGCCAAAGTACAAAATAATAAAAGATGATTCTATAACAAAATGTGGGAGTTATCCAAAGAAAACTAAAGAATAGGGAAGAATAATATTATTATATTAATAAACATTGCCAAAGTACAAAATAATAAAAGATGATTCTATAACAAAATGTTTTAATGTTACCCAATTTTTCTCAAATCCGCAAATGTTTTAATTTTGCCAAACTGGTAATGACGTCAGTTTTGCGAGAGGGGGGGGGTCATTAGGAAATGACGATAGGATGATTGTAGGGGGGGGGGGGGGGGGGTCGAAAATCAGCAAAAAATCGATGACGTAATATATGGACAGCCCCATTACAATAAAAATATTAATTTTTCATTTAGAATATCGAGAAAGATATAAAAATGGCGATCAAAATACAGCAAATAATTTCTCCATTTACCCAAATTTTCTGATTGTATTTGATATTTTTCAAAAAGCTGAGCATTACTTCATTGAAAATAGCACTGTTAGTAACGTTAATTGCACACACACAGTTTCGCCCCACATAGTTTGTTCTCCGATATTCTGAAGTCACAAAGAGTGTCGATTAAAAAAAAAACAAATGTTGTTCCCTCAGTCGGAAAAGCCGAGAAAGCAGCGCAAAAAGAAGAAGGAACGAGACGAGAATAAGCCGAAGAGGCCAGCGACCGCGTTCATGCTGTGGCTGAACAGCAATCGCGACAAGATCAAGGCGGACAATCCGGGAATCTCGATAACGGAAATTGCGAAGAAGGGCGGCGAGATGTGGAAGGAATTGAAGGACAAATCCGAGTGGGAGGAGAAGGTAAACGTCCTGAAAAAGAAGTATATCGAGGCGATGAAGGAGTACGAGGAGAGCGGCGCCGCGCAAGAGGCGAAGGACCGAGCCATGGAGAAGGCCAAGTCCGAAAAGTCCGAGAAGAAGAAGAAGGATACGAACAAAGAGGCGACATCACCATCGAAAATGATGAGCGGCTCGTCCTTCAAGAGCAAAGAGTACATAAGCGAGGACAGCAGCAGCGAGGGCGACAGCGACTCGAAGAGCAAGAAAAAAAAGAAGAAGCCGCGAGACTCGGACGCGGAAAAAGACGCCAAAGTGAAAAAGGAAAGCGCTAAAAAGAAGCCAAAGGACGATGAGGAGGAGGACGAAGACGACGAGGGGGAGGACGAGGAGGAGGAAGCGGAAAGCGGAGAGGAGAAAAAGAAACCAGCCAAAAAAGCTGACAAGAGGTCCCCACCAGAGGTTCGTGAAACTTTTTCAAGCGATCATCGTAGTGTAACGGATCGAAAAATATATTTTCTCCATTGTTTACACACGCTGATCAGTCTGATTTTTATGTCAAATCATTTTTTGCACTCGTGAAGAACAGAAAATACCTTTTTAAACGTTTATTTTTTATTTTATTTATTTTTTTTACATTTTTTTGAACGGTTGAAAATGTGGCCGTAAATATTATCTGAAACAAAATTTGTAAAAAGTCGATTAATCAGTATGAAAGCCGCTATCTTGCTAAGGAGGTTTTTTTTAAATATAAAAAATAACAAAATGGCGGCGGGTTGAAAACAAAATTATCAAATTTAGCTTATTTTTTCGACAGGTTGAGTTAAAAAATGTAAAGATTTAAAAAAGCTACCATAGCAAGATAAAGAATGGCGTGAAGAAAGTTGTGTGTCAAAATTTGAGACGGATAGCTTGAAAACTCTTCCTTTGAAAGTGTGGGGTCAGAGTGGGACCAGTGGGTCATTATTTTTCAGAGGTCTATAGCTGCCTAACCGTTCGCACAATCTCAATGAAACCTTGACTAAACGTGAGGTGTGTTCAGTGGCTTCATTTTGTTGAAAGACACTGAACGGCCTAACCCAATAGATATTGAGATAATAATTTTTTTTAAAGTGGGATTTTACCACTGTGTACTTGGGGGTGTACACAGTGAAACATGAGGCATTCCAGTTCACTTCAGCCAGTAAAAAAAAATCCGCAAATAATTTGGAAAAATCGAGTTACTTTATTGAAAAATATTCGCCGAGTGCCGACATTTAAAAAAAATTCTGACGTTTTTTGTCGTTGATTGCCATTTTTAAATATTTTTCTATTCAAATGGCTGTATCTTTGGCAGGATTTGACGTATTTACATTCGTAAAAAACGAAAATGTGCGTCTTTTTATAGCCTTCCAGAAAAAAATGAATTCAGATTTTATTGAGCAAGTCGGACGTCCGTTTCAGGGCAAAATATGCAAATATACTTTTTTTTCTCAAGGAAAGACACTCGTTATTTTAATTTTTAAATTACCCCGAATTGTTAAATACCAAAAACGGATTTTTGGTATTTTTTATATTATGGGATTCCTAAACACCGTGAACTAACAGCTATTTTTATTTAAAAATTTGTTTTAAATTAATATTCGCTTGAAGAGTGTGGAGCACTCCAAGGTTCCAATACATATGACAATATGGCATATGTATTTCAAAAACCTGGTAAACATACAGCGAGTGCTCCACACTCTTCAATCGAATATTAATTTTTAAAAAATTAAAAAAATAGCTCTTACTTCACGGTGTTTAGGAATCCCATAATATGAAAAATACCAAAAATCTGTTTTTCGTATTCACAATTCGGAGAAATTCTTAAAAATAAAATAACGAGTGTCTTTCCTTGAGAAAAAAAATATTTTTCCATATTTTGCCCTGAAACGGACGTTCGACTTGCTCAATAAAATCTAAATTCATTTTTTTCTCGAAGGCTAGAAAAAGACGCACATTTTCGTTTTTTACGAATGTAAATACGTCAAGTCCTGCCAAAGATACAGACATTTGAATAGAAAAATATTTAAAAATGGCAATCAACGACAAAAAACGTCAGGATTGTTTTTAAATTACGGCACTCGGTGTATATTTTTCAATAAAGTAACTCGATTCTTAAAATTATTTGTGGATTTTTTTTACTGGCTGAAGTGACGTGGAATGCCTCACATGCCTAATTTCACAGTCAAAGTTTCAAAATCGAGCAAAATTTGAAGAAAATTACCCTGATCCACTGTATATTTGTAAGTAATGGAGTGCTTTTCTCTATACAATGAGGAGTATTGTGCAGTATACTATTGAAAAATTAATTAAAAAAAAGCAGCATATTATGAGATCAATCACGATCATTGATTGAATATTAATCAACAATGTGTACCTACCTAAGGGGCCGTCCATATATTACGTCATTCTAAATTGGGGGGGGGGGGGGGTTCGTCTGCGGATGACGGTAAATGATGGATGGGGGGGGGGGGCGTTTCGAAATTGACGTCAATCTTGTGATACCAGTTACTTCAAAATGTACAATAGTATATTGTACAACTAGAGTGGTTTCCCCGCATGAGTGATGAAAAATATTTTGCAAGTACCTAATGGTATTAATTATTGAACTCATTATTTATTTATTTATTACATAAGCTTTGTTTACATTATATTCGAGAACTTCAAATAACAGCGTACCTATGAAAATAGTTCGATCGAGCCAAAATGAATATGGGGAGGATACGGAGATATTACCCGTGATCCAGGATTTGCAAGAATGGGTGAAAACTCCGTGGGAGCTATCCAAAGAAAACTAAAGAATAGGGAAGCATAATATTATTATATTAATGAAAATTGCCAAAGTACAAAATAATAAAAGATGATTCTGTAACAAAATGTGGGAGCTATCCAAAGTAAACTAAAGAATAGGGAAGAATAATATTATTATATTAATAAACATTGCCAAAGTACAAAATAATAAAAGATGATTCTATAACAAAATGTTTTAATGTTACCCAATTTTTCTCAAAGCCGCAAATGTTTTAATTTTGCCTAACTGGTAATGACGTCAGTTTTGCGAGAGGGGGGGGGGTCATTAGGAAATTACGATAGGATGATTAAAGGGGGGGGGGGGGTCGAAAATCAGCAAAAATCGATGACGTAATATATGGACGGCCCCTAACGAGGTAGTACCAGTACCCATCTAAATCACAACGCGAAAATATTCATATTACGACTTACCTCTGTGTACCTCGAAAAATTGAGCCACTGTGTACCGACCCTCTCCTTTTTTCTAAAGCGGGTACTGACAAGTTTCAATTTTTGTTAGGTTAACAAACACAATCCTCAAATACCGCAATATACAGCTATATATATTGCGGTATATCAATAACGGGAGAACAATGACTTCGAACATAACTGCGATGGGTAAAGAAGCAAAGAGCATCCAAACTCAGCTGGTTTTTCAACTTTTGACACCAAAAATAATACAAAATCACCTCTCACAACCGAATTGCGCGGGATCGACTCACAGACAGGTTCAAACCTATTGGCATCCGAGGACGGTTCTAATGTGAAAAAGACGCACATATATACATGTCCACTTCTGAGAAACAGAAAAGATTCAGTGTACCCACTGTTCCCACTTTGACCTTACACCGTTTTGAAAAACGACAGTTCGTGAAAAACGCGTTTAAAGTTACGAGTGCGGAATTTCCAGATAAATTGTCCACTTACGAACAATCGGCGATGCCAGGTCCATGTTTATAACCGTCTATACTATCGGATAATGCAAAAAAATCGATTTTTTTTGAAAATTTTACACTGCCATGATCCCTTAAGTCGTCTATTCAATCTTCTTTATTCACACCATTGCTTACTACACCATCTAGATTTAGTTTTTTATATCGAGATTTTTTCACGCGCAGAACGACAGTCCACAGAAGAAAGCGAAGGTGGCGAAAAAAGCTACTCCCCCAACCAGCGGCGGGGAGGACGAGGAAGAAGAAGAGGTCGAGGATACGCCCTCGTCGAGCGACGCCGAATCCAAGGGTAGCGATTGAAGTGTTTATTCTTACGGTTTATTTATACAAGACATTTTCTCCCCCCCCCCCCCGCGTTTCAATCGTCTCGGACGTTTGAAGACGCCGGTTCGTCGTTTCGTAAATTTTCCTACACGCATCTCGTTTCAACCGGAAAATAATTACGTTTTTTTGATGATTGTTGCGCCCACGGCTTTCACGGGATGAAACCGTTGCAGTGTTTCTATAAAACGATGTTTGAAATAATAAAAAAACGAAAAATATTTTAAAAAACAAGTTAACGTCTAAATCGTTGCTCTAATTTCCTACTTTTGTCTGGATTTATTTTGGCGTCCCCAGTTTTTAGGCAAAATTCGAAAGAACCAGGCCAGCAATGAACAAAATTGAATTTACCGACCTCAAACGAATAAAATCTCTATTTTATTATCTATTTTCAATTGCTGCGTACTTGAAAGAAGTTGCGTCTAGTTATAACATTTTTGGGGCTACCCAAAAAATTAATGAACAATAAATTTCGCTATTCAAGCGCAATAACAAATTAAAAAATGTACGTGTACTTGGTAAATTACAATTACGTCTTTATTCTCGGGACGCTGTAGCTCGCGCTGCATTGCCCGGGCTTGAAGTTGAAGTATTTCGAAGGTTCGAAAGACCCGACTAGAAGAGTACGTCGAGTGTCGATCCGCGCGTGACGAAACGCACGATGTTTCGTCCAATATTTCGTTTCCATTGTATTTTGTAGTCGTTTTTTAAGCTCGACGACTCGTCAACTGTGGGGTCCCTTTTCCTTTTCCGTACCCAGGTGAGTCGCTTCAATCTCCTTCAGTTCTATATTTTGCTCTCGTATGGCTTTCTGCGTTAATGAGAAAAAAAAACTAACGTCGATTACGCCGGTGACGTATGGGGAGGGAGTTCTGTGGAACAATATTTTTCGGCGCAAATTTGGTCGAAAACAGTTCAAACAGTTAGCCGATTAATGATGCAATCGAATAAATAATTATAGAATTATTGACACTCGCATAATAATTTTTTATTTTATATGTGTATATATGTATCTAAGGATTTCGTATTTAAATACACAATGACAAATGATTCGGTGAAGTATACAACTAATTGTATAACTTATCGAATACGTAAAAAATAGCCTTATGTACTTATAACATTAGGTGTACAAATAAGTTTTAGGATACTTCGATTTTGTATCATAACAGCTATTCTAAATTAATTCAAAGGTCCCGCTCACTTATCATAGATGGCGCTTGATATGCAGTATCGAAACGTAAAGGAGTCATAAACATAACCTATAAATTCTGTAAATTAAACATGCAGACCGATAAGCTATTTATTAGACACTGCATTCGCTATGAATTCCATCAAGGAAAAAGTGTTAGGAAAGCGTGTGAATCGATATGTTCTGTTCTTGGAGACAACATTGTATCTAAAAGTACATGTGAGTATTGGTATAAGCGATTCAAAGAAGGTGATTTCGACGTTAGTGACTGTGAACGCACGGGGCCTCCTGTAAAGGTGGACGATCAGGAACTGCAAGCGTTGCTGGATGAAAACTCTTGTCAGACGGAGAAACAACTTTCGGAACAGCTTGGAGTAACTCTACAAACTGTTTCTTATCGTTTAAAAGCAATGGGTAAGATTCGAAAAGGAACAAAGTGGGTACCACACTTTCTGACTCAAGAAAATAAAAACAGCCGTCTTAACATTTGTGTGAGTCTTTACAACAAGCAACATAGAAATTCTTTCTTGTGGAAAATTGTGACCGGCGATGAAAAGTGGATTTATTTTGATAATCCGAAACGCAAATATCATTGGGTTGACCCCGGCGAGCCGACAACATCCACGCCAAAGCGCAATGTTCATTGTAACAAAGTCATGCTGTGCATATGGTGGGATATGAAAAGCGTACTGTATTATGAACTTCTCAAACCTGGTCAAACAGTTACTACCGATCGCTATTGTCATCAATTGATGCAAGTGAATCAAGAAATTGAGAAGAAACGTCAATTTTCTGGTAAAGGAAAACGTCCAGTAAAACTGCTCCATGACAACGCGCGGCCTCATGTGGGTAAACCGGTCAAGGATACGTTACTAGCGCTTGGATGGGAAGCTGTACCAACACCCGGCGTATTCACCAGACTTAGCCCCATCCGATTATCATTTATTCCGGAAAATGCAGAACGATTTGTCTGACGTGCGATTCAAAACATTTGAAGAAGTGGAAAAATGGGTCGCTAAATTTCTCACCTCGCAAGACGAAAGTTTCTTTGCGAAAGGCATCCGCGAGTTACCTGAGAGATGGCTGAAGGTCATTCAGTGCGATGGAGATTACTTCGATGAATAACTGTGTTTTACTTCTTTTTTAATAAATCTTGAATTTTTTGAAAACTGTCCTAAAACTTATTTGTACACCTAATACATGCTCGAAAATCGAATTTTAGTTATGACTAAATGGTGCCCATTTCAACTGATGGAGCTCCGGCAATGATAGGCAAAGAAAAGGAATTGAAGAAGAGAATCAAGGATACGAATTTTGGGTTACTGTCGTATGCGTGGATTATTCACCAGAGCCCTTTGTGGTAAACTCGGTGCCACTCTTAAGGGGCCAGTCCACTGTGGAGCCACGAAAAAAGGCTATATTCGCGATTTTCTTTTGAGGATTTTATAAAAGATATGAATATAAAAGTTGTTGAGCTTGATAAATAAAGTCTTGAAATACATTTAAAACAAATTAATTCATTTTTACTCATTTTCAAGTACAAAAACTATAGTTTAACGTAACGCCTCAAAAATAGGTGGGCTAGGTATCCCCATCACAACTCGGCAAATGCTTGTCCGAAACAAAAAAATCAAAGTCCATTAGATTCAGTATGACACCAGCTACAAAATGACCCTCGGATATAAAGTTTTATGAAAAAATAAAAAAATGGCAGATGAAAAACGAAAAAAGTAAAAAAACGCGTTTTTTTCGCAGTTTTTCGCAGAAAAAAAGAGTAAAAATAAAAAATTTTCAACCGTCACGGTCATCTTGTTGCAGAATCGGTTTATTAGTTTTAGAGATACGATGAAGCTAGATTTTGAAAACGTTGTTTCGAGAAAAACGCGTTTGAAGTTTATACGATGGGTCGGCCGAGCGTGCCATACGCTTAGGTAGACGAAATGAGGACCTGACGTTCAGGTAAAAAAAAATACTTGGAGTTCGGATTTTCATAAAATTTTGACACAATATTTTTGAAAGTAGGGGAGACCGGGGACAAAAGTAACGGCGGGTCGAAAGTAACAAACGCTCTGTAGCTTTGTCCAATGGCCAGAACGACGCGCGCGACCGTTGGTTGTCAGCTGGCACCGCCCCCCGCGCATGAGTTCAGTCTCTGCGCCCGCGCTGCGCGACAAAGTTGGGTCAGTGGACGTATTGTGATTTTTACCACCAAAAGTAAGTTTTTCTTTTTTCATTCATTAAGTGTTTACGTAGAATTAAGATGCTGATAATAATGTGAATATTAGTTCGTTGATTTACGTTAAGATTGTCTTTAGCATGTTATAATTTGTCTCCGTGTAACACATTCAGTTTTAAGGTTACGTTGTATAAAATATCAAAAACGGGGTTGGGTACAAAAGTAACATCTCATGGCAGGACAAAAGTAACGTGTTACTTTCGTCCCTGTAGAATGGTAATTTGTATTAAACTTTTTTTTTTCCTTTTTTGATTTAACAGAATGCCACGGCAGCGGATAAGAAGAACAAATAGAGGCACCACTGACACAGGGGTCTATAAGGGGCCGTCCATATATTACGTCATTCTAAATTTGGGGGGGGGGGAGCTTCGTCCGCGGATGACGGTAAATGATGGATAAGAGGGGGGGGGGGCGTTTCGAAATTGACGTCATTCTTGTGATACCAGTTAATTCAAAATGTACAATAGTATATTGTACAACTAGAGTGGTTTCCCCGCATGAGTGATGAAAAATATTTTGCAAGTACCTAATGGTATTAATTATTAAACTCATTATTTATTTATTTATTACATAAGGTTTGTCTACATTATATTCGAGAACTTCAAATAACAGCGTACCTATGAAAATAGTTCGATCGAGCCAAAATGAATATGGGGAGGATACGGAGATATTACCCGTGATCCAGGATTTGCAAGAATGGGTGAAAACTGCGTGAGAGCTATCCAAAGAAAACTAAAGAATAGGGAAGAATAATATTATTATATTAATGAAAATTGCCAAAGTACAAAATAATAAAAGATGATTCTATAACAAAATGTGGGAGCTATCCAAAGAAAACTAAAGAATAGGGAAAAATAATATTATTATATTAATAAACATTGCCAAAGTACAATATAATAAAAGATGATTCTATAACAAAATGTTTTAATGTTACCCAATTTTTCTCAAATCCGCAAATGTTTTAATTTTGCCAAACTGGCAATGACGTCAGTTTTGCGAGAGGGGGGGGGGGGGTCGAAAATCAGCAAAAATCGATGACGTAATATATGGACGGCCCCATAGACAAGCAGCAGATGAGCATTTCAAGGAGAATGCAACAATAAGAGCACTTGCAAAAAAATACGGAGTTTGTCATGTCACATTGAATAGATTTATAAGAAAACTTAAAGTAGGGAATACTAATGCACAAGTTGGCTACCGTTGCGTCAACCGTGTTTTCACTTCTGAGGCAGAAATAGTTTTATTTAAGATCTTATTTTCGTAGTTGATTGTAATTTAGAAGTTGTTTTGGTTTTGTTAATTTTGTTAAAGAGTTTAAAACTCATTAAGAATTTATTTTTGTATTGTTGATCGTTAAGAAGTTATTTTTTGTTTTGTCATAAGATTTTTTTTAGTTAATTAACTAATTATCAAGAAGTAAATTTTTCTTGATTTTCGACTGAATAGAAACATGAATCTCAAGTTAAACTTAATTAGGAAGCTTATTATTTTTGTACTATAACTTTGAAATAAATAATTTGATTTAGTCTTGTGTTTTTTTTTTTCATTGTATTTATAGCCTTTGGCAGACCTAATACGGTGTTACTTTCGACCCACGCCTTGTTACTTTCGCCCTGATCATGGGGTCGAAAGTAACAATCTCCGATTTTTTTTTTGGAGCTTTATAATATTCAGAAACCGATTTATATTAGCAAAAATTATGAAGCACATGTTTAGACCATAAACGAAAGTTTAATATGGCTGTATTTATTTTATCACAAATGTTATAATTGACGAGAAATCAGGCATGGAGTACAAATTGTTACTTTTGTCCCCAGTATCCCCTACTTTCGAAAACATTTTTAAAACATCGATTTTTTGAAATTTTCAAAGTGGACTGGCCCATTAAAGGCGTAATGGACAGCTTGGTCAATTTGATCAATTTTATTGAAGGGTTAGGCTACAGTAACGAGTATGAAGTCACGTGCGAATTTAACAATTTTTTTTTCGTATGAAAAAGTGATTCACTCATAAAATTAATTACACATCTAATTAGTATGAATATCAAGCTGTTATAAAATATGTATATTTTTTTTCGATGTACAAAATGGCCGACTACTCGAAACTTCTCGAAACAGCTTTTTTCCAATTGGCGTGACCAATAACTTCAACAATTTTCACTAGATTTACTTCAAATTTAAAAGTTATGTTCCTATTTGCATTTCGCAGAGAAGTACATACGGAATTTTTGATTAGTCGAAAATTTTCCATTTTATGAGCAGTTCTAACGCAATTTTTCACTGAAAATTAATTTCTTAAGTTCGAATACCTACATTTTGAATAAAACAATATTTTTTAAATTCCGTACGTACTTCTTTAGGTATTCTAATGTAGATTGACGGGAATTTTTGTTTTTTGTTCTAGGTAAAAAATTGTGGATGCTAAATGTCACGCCGCGGAGCGCCCAAAAAAAAGATGAAAGAAAATATTAGTAGTCGGCCATTTTGTACATCGAAAAAAATATATATACATATTTTCTAACAGCTTGATATTCATACTAAATAGATGTGTAATTAATTTTATGAGTGAATCACTTTTTTATACGAAAAAATTGTTAAATTTGCACATGATTTTATACCCGTTACTGTGGCCTAACCCCTTAAGTCTTGTTCTGCTCTTCAGCAAAGATAGTTCAAAGAGTTCTTGTCTGAATGTGGTTCGGCATATTTTGACCTAATGCAACACAGCAATGTTCGTTGCTTAAGTAAAGGCCAAGTGATTGAACGTTTTTGGCAAATGAACAAGTAATCTCCTTGGAAAACTTGGATAAGTAGAAGGCAAGAGAGTACTTGGTACTCCTAGCAAAGGACTGCAATACGCTGACTATGGGTGTCCTGAAAGACATTTCGAAATATTTCAATGTGCCCAACACCGAAATATTTCGGTGCTACAAGGAAACCGAGCTACAAGGAAACGAGAAGTCAATATGAGATCTGATGCGAAGTGTGTCTGCATTTCGTCGCAAGCTGCTGGATATCTTTGAAAAAGATATTGAAAATAAAGAATTTGTACATTTTCCAATAATTCTTGAATATAAAAAGTAGAATGCCGAAATAGATACTGCAGAGTTTGAAAGTTTTATGTCAGATCTTGGGAAGGAATTTGCAGCAAGATTCCAAGACTTTACACGGATAGGAAAGCTATAGCAATTTTCAAACGGAGTGACTCTCCGCCCGGTTATCGAACGAATATGCGTATGTTGTACAGTGCCTTCAGTTAATGCCTGGACTTGTTGTATGAGAGCTAACTTCAAAGAGCGGAAATATTACCGTTCTGTGAAGTTAACGTCATCGGTAGATTTTCGAACGAATTTCAGACTGATGTGTCACGAGTCATTTCTAACCCGTGAGGCGATACAGCCTCGCGAAAAAATGACAGCGCTTATGCGTCGCAACTGCACTGTGAATGCAGGCATGGAAATCTCGAAAGGATGAAAGATATGAATGCGAAATTGGAAAAAAAGAAGATACCGAGCCCATTTCAGAAGAAATATAAAACATTAATTTGATGCGTAAATACATCCGGAGCAACAATAATAAAGTATAGAGAATACTGGAGAAATAAATAAAAAGCCGACGCGGAACATTCTGTTTCTGTATGCAATATTTTCGGAGTCAGTGCCAGAGAAACAGAAATACGAACTAAAAAGAAATTCACTGTAACACTTGGTGCTTCTGAACATGGAATACCGATAAATTATAGACATCTGGTTTCGTATTTATATCTTAATTGTTAGCCACCAACATAAAGGAGTTTCCACGATAAAATACATTGTGTATTGGCTTTTAATATATGTAATTTTTACTCTCTATTGCCGTAGAAAATATTATCTTCAAGCGGGTTTCCTAACGCATGCGATTTTGAACGAACGTAACAAGTATTTGTTCAAAAACATATTTTGTGACGTTTGATTGTTTCAAATTATAAAAAAAACTACTCCTGGTGGATATCTTTTGGATATCACGACGAATGCAAGGTAACAGAAGATTTCGTCAAATCATGTTTCGGCTCGCATTACCGAAGCGATGGCGCAAAGAATTAGATTCGTCTCTAGTTATTGATTTAAAACGATAGACGTTTGAGTTTTACGCCTTACGTAAAAGGCCTCAAAGTTTGCAGGAAAAAAGAGTCCTATCTCGTGACGATCTCTGTTGTGCTGAAAGTTTGTTACAGGTGGGAATTAATCCAAATGGAAGTGCAAGTAGTTCTTGTGTAGAATAAATCCTACAACCGAAAAACACTGCCTAACGCATTCGATTCATTTCTTTACGTTGGCTAGTGCAATGGTAGAGGTTGAAAAACCCCCTTTGGAGCATTGAAGAGTGTATGTTTTTTTTCCAAATTATGAAAAGGAAACGAATCCAACCACTGGAAACATGATTTCTATAAACGAACGCAAAACATTATCTGAACAAATCGTTCCGCACGTTGGATTCGTCTCGGTACTGAACAAAAACATCTTCGAATTTTTCAAAGTTGAAAAAATCCAATTAGGACCTCGCGTAAATGTCCATTTAGATAAATGTTTATCATAGCTGAAAACTAGTCCAAGTGTGAATGCAAGTGGTCTCGTTGCGGAACAACCTTGACAATCAGAAAACATTGCGCAAGACCTCGGTTTCTTGTCTTTTCGCAGTCCACCGCAGCAATAGTGATTCCAAAACGATGTTCTCAATATCGAGAGAGGATACATTTTTTAAATCAATCAGAAAAACGAATCCAAACATTGCAAACGTGATTTCGATAAATAAACATAAGACATGATTTGATCGAATTGCTTTTCGGATTCGTTCACGTTCATAGTCCACAGCAGCAGTGATAGTCCTCAATGGCTAATTTCATATCCAGGGTGATAGATTTAAAAAAATCACACACTGAGAACGAATCCGAAGAATCCCAAGGCTATTTCGATAATGAAACACAAAACAGAAACTGTTGAAACAGGCGTATTTATCAACGTCGAATCTCATGTGAATTTCTCTCCGAGTCGACGACTTTTAGATCGGGAAACGAATCCGAGTCCGCATGCAAGCGTTTCTGTTGTGGAATAATCCCTACAATCTGAGAATGGCTATTTTCGTGCCGAGGTTGATAGATTTTTTAAAATCACCTACTGGGACCGAAACCGAACAATCTCGAGGTTATTTCGTTACCTTTACTTTTGGTGAATCGAACACACATTGTGAAATACCCGGTTGCAATAATTTGGCCATTATCAGATGTGCATGGTGCAAAAAATCGTTGTGTTTAAAGCATTTTTTTGACGATTATCATTATTGCAGGAATTATGAGCCATGATTGTTGATGGTTGATAGTTGATAGACTAGAAAAAAAACGTATATATCGCAAGAAAATGATTTGACGGCATATGACTGCAATACTTTTCAAAAGCACTATTAATTAAATCAGCTGATGTGATTACCAAATAAAATATGTCAAAATGCATTAAAAACATGTTCGTTAACCTACTATAAAACCCTCAGTTTCATTAATATGTTTAATTAAATAAACGGTAAAATAATAACAATATACATGACTCCACAAAACTACGTCGCTGGCTAAATTGTCGCTTGATCCAGGCGCATCATCGTTCCGAAATATACGAATTGAGCCTTATAACTTATTCTGGAAATTATTATAATTAATGATATAGTAGAAGTGTATATTTATTCCTATGGAGATGCTTAATGGACGTGCATATTAAAATCGGAAGCGTTTCGACACGAAAATATCAGTTTTATGAGTAAGGGGTAGCCCCACGTCCCCACTCCCAAAGTACCGCTCCTAAAGCTCAAAACGAATATGCCTTCACACACAAACATAACATTGATATTACCGATGGAATGAAAACAGTTTTAACGAAATTCGTGAAACTTATCGCGAAACTTCAAACGAAAAGCAATTAGAGGGGGTAGTTTACCTTGAAAATGTAAAAATTTAAAAACGTAATAAGTTAAAAACGCGGGAGAATATTTTGAATCCGCGGATACGTGTTAAATACAGAAAACACGACGGTGATGAACAAATTTATATTAGGGGTGGTTTACCCCCTTAAATTTGCTGTCCCGCTGAAACGCAAAAACGCGTCAACTTGAATTTTGATTCCCCTTCAAAATGATACATGTTTTATTAATTTTCATACAACCCTTTTAAGCGTGGGGTGGAAAACGGCAAATGGAGGGGTGGTTTACCCCTTAATTATATTTCTAATCAACACTCTTGTAGTTGATTTTTCATCGCTTAATATTAGAGGAATTTTCGATTTTGTTTCATTCAGATTGGTGGACTGCTTGTGGGAGAAACTTTGAGGGGTGGTTTCATCTCCTAGCACCGTTTTTCTGCCGATACAAAAAAAATATGTTTAATAGTTTGCAATGCTTCACCACATATATGAGTTTCAACGAAATCGAAAGCGGAAACTTCAATGATGTTTCTCGTCAGAGGGGTATTTACCCCTTAAGACGAATGTAATAATTTTGACATATGGTAAAACATTAAATTGTAGCTTATAGAAATATTTAAAATCAGCGGATATACTTTAAACACAGAAAAAACGACAATGATAAATAAATTTATGTTAGGGGTGGTTTACCCCCTTAAATTTGCTATGCCGCCAAAACACAAAAACCCGTCAACTTTAATTTTAATTGCCCTTCAAAATGATACCTGTTTTATTAATTTGCATACAACCCTCTTAAGTGTGGGGTGAAAAAAGGCAAATTGAGGGGTGGTTTACCCCCTAATTTAATTTTTTCTTAACATTTTCGTAGTAAATTTTTCATCGCTTTTCATTAGAAGAATTTTCGTTTTTGTTTCATTCAAATCGGTGGATTGCTTCTGGCTGAAACTGCAAAATCACCCCTCGACACGCCTTTCTTTGAGGGGCGGTTTCCCCCCTTAAATCCGTTTTTCCGCCGATAAAAAAAAACGTGTCTCAAAGTTTTCGATGCTCTATCACATATATGAGTTTCAACAAAATCGGAGGTGGACACCTGAGAGATGTTCCTTGTTAGGCAAATTTCACACTTTCCAAAAATTTGCCTAAAAAATCGTCAGTTAATTGTTAATAACAAATGAACTATGCAATATAAAAAAAAATCCTACGTACTTCCATAGACAATGTATTTTTCAAGATATATTCAACGTTTCAAGTGAATCGGTTGAAAATTGCCTGAGTTATGTTTCCGGCCAACTTAAAAAATTGAGTTTCGTGATAAACGCTGCACAGCCGACATTTTAAAATTAATCGCTTCAAAAAAATTATTGTATACAGTCATTGATATGTATGATAAACATCCTTTTTTTGTAATCTCGATTTATTTTGTGGGTTTTTTGAGAAAAAAATCCCCAAAAAGCCTATTTTTTCGGCCTCTAGAGTGACCTAAGGACGTAAAAGCTTTATACCTTCGGTGCAATGAAACTCTGAGTAACGAGATTACTGTACCAACGTCTTAAGTATACATATACTCGGGCCTAACCCCTTAAACAAATGATCCGGACGAAAAATTTACACGTATTTGTCCGAATAACACCTATAATTTTGTTTGGTTTGGGTTGGTTGGGTTTGTTTAGGTTTGTTTGTTTGGGTATGTTTGTTATAATTGTTGGTTTGGGTCTATTTGGGCGTGTTTGTTATAATTATTGGTTTGGGTGTGTTTTGGTTTGTTTGGGGCGTTGTGCAGCGTGAACTACGTGAACTCAGCTGCTATCCGGACGAATAACATACGCTTATTCGTTAGATAACCGAACGGCTGGCCGCAGCGATTTTTTGAACTGCCTTATGAAGTTTCTTTAGCAGCAGAATGGACGGATCTGGCTGGGAAGTTGTTCAGTCTATCAAAGCCTTAATTTTTAATGGAAATAATCGACTTGCAAATGTACAAATCTGCACCCACTAAAGAATATTGGGTAAACATGTTTCAGAAAAGTATGCAAATTGAACAAAAAAACTGGCTCCCAACTTGGCAACTATGTTCGGCTCAACTTATACACTGCCGGCCAAAAGTTTGAGTACACCAGTCGAAATTTCTTGCCGCACTAAAAGTTAGATAGCGTACGTAAAAATAAAGATAATGAAATTTCCCCAGCGGCGTTTTAAAGAGGACAAATTTACCTTCATTTTGCCTTTTTAGAAAAATTTAAAAAAAATTTTTTGGGCCCGGTGTGCTTTTTTGAAAATGACGCGTTTTTTCCATGACAAACTTGAAGAGGGTATATCAAAACCTACATTTTCTTCTTTCAGGAAGTTTTTTTTTCGCCCCAGTATTGCAATTTTAGCTAAAAAATACATGTCTTTGAAAAATAGGCGTACTCCAATAATTATGGGGTTTCAGAGAAAATGTCAAGAGGGTAAAAAGATGCATAAGTTCACACTGGAGTAGCCAAAATTATTTCAGAATTTTTTTTACCACTTTTGGTCGAGACTCTGATGAGTGGAGGGGCTCCATTTGGCAATTATGGGGTCTAGGACAATCCATCAAGAAAGAAAATTGGTTTACTTTTTCATTTTTAATTAAATATAATTTTTTCAGAATTTAAAAAAATATTATTTCAACAATTTTTTTGACTAAAACTCGGAGAATCATCCTCGGTTGAGTAGTTGTGTCTCAAGACCTATAGGCTTTAAGACCGAATATTAAAAAGAAAAAACTTTAAACTTTTGAACTTGTTTTTTAACGCAAAAAAATAGTCGAACACGTCCCTTACCTTATCTATACGAGTTTTTCTTTGAATATTTGGTCAAAAATCCGATAGGTTTCGAGACACAACAACTCAACCGAGGATCATTCTCCGAGTTCTAGCCGAACAAATTGTTAAAATAATCTTTTTTTAAATTCTGAAAAAATTTTGAAAATATTTTTTAAAGAAAATCTGAAAAATTGTAGTTAATTAAAAATGAAAAAAAAATCCTTGACAGATTGTCCTAGACCCCATAATTCCCAAATGGAGCCCTTCCACTCTCCCGACCAAAAATTGTAAAAAAAATGTTCAAAAAAAATTCTCAAGAAATTCTGGCTACTCCAGTGTGAACCTATGCAACTTTTGACCCTCTTTACATTTTCTCTGAAACTCCATAGTTATTGGACTGCGCCTATTTTTCTAAAACATGTCTTTTTTAACTAAAAATGCAATACTGGTTCGAAAACAAAATCGTACGAAATTTTCTAAAGAACAAAAATGGAGGTTTTGATATCCTCTTTAAGTTAGTCATGGAAAAAACGAGCGAAGAAATTCGCCAGAAGTTATGCGGGCAGTTTTAGACGTGCAAAAAAAACTGAAAAAAGCCATTTTCAAAAAGACCACCGGGCACAAAAAAAATTGTAATTTTTTTTTAGGCAGAATGAAGGTAAATCCGTCCTCTTTAAAACGCCACTTGGGAAATTTGATTACCTTTATTTTTGAGTCCGCTATGAATCTTTTAGTGCGGCAAGAAATTCTTTCATCTTTTTTTCTGGTATTGGAATATTATGGTATTTTTTCTGGTATTGGATTTTTGGAATTCTTTCAATTCTGGCATCTTTCTCAAAAATGAATTTTTCGAAAAATAAATATCGTTCAAGGTTAACGGACACCCACCGTGAAGACGCTCTTCGCATATGTTGTTTCTCGAGAGAACCAAACTATAAAAATCTGGCTCAAAAACGGGGGTGTAATTTCTTACATTAAGAACCTATGTAAAGTATATTATTTTGAATTGAAAAATAAAAATAAAAACCAATAATACGTGTTTTTATAAGCCACATTCTTTTTGAGAAACAACAACAACCTGCTTGCTGTAATTGATATTTGCAGTTTTTTTTTCTTTGGACCTCAATAAAAAATTTCAAAAGTATCTGGACCCCTGCCATATAATTATTAAGTATGTATCAATACAGTTGGATTAATACTTATATAATTGTGCACGTATTAAATCAATTAGATAAATAATATTATACTTTACTGAATATTCAGATAATGGGCTTTGATATTTTTATAATTGTTTGCAATCATGTAACTATTCAACTATATATGAGGCATTCCACGTCACTACAGCCAGTAAAAAAAATCCATATTAATTTTGAAAAATCGACTTTATTGAAAAATATTCACCGAGTGTCAAAAAAAAAAAGTTCTGACGTTTTTTCTCGTTGATTACCATTTTTTAATATTTTTCCATTCAAATGGCTGTATCTTTGGCCGGATTTGACGTATTTACATTCGTAAAAAAAGAAAATGTGCGTCTTTTTATAGCCTTCCAGAAAAAAATGAATTTAGATTTTATTGAGCAAGTCGAACTTCCGTTTCAGGGCAAAAAATGCAAAAACATTTTTTTTTCAAGGAAAAACACTCGTGATTTTATTTTTTTTAATTTCCCCGAATTGTGAATACGAAATACGGATTTTTGGTATTTCTTATATTATGGGATTCCTCAATACCGTGAAGTAACAGCTTGTTTAATTTTTTTTTTTATTAATATTCGATTGAAGAGTGTGGAGCACTCCAAGGCTCCAATACATATGACATATATGTCATATGTATTTAAAAAACCTGGTAAACATACAGCGAGTGCGCCACACTCATTAATCGAATATTAATAAAAAAAAAATTTAATAAAAATAGCTGTTACTTAACGGTGTTTAGGAATCCCATAATATAAAAAATACCAAAAATCTGTTTTTCGTAATCACAATTCGGAGAAATTCTTAAAAATAAAATAACGAGTGTTTTTCTTTGAGAAAAAATTATTTTTCCATATTTTGCCCTGAAACGGACGTTCGACTTGCTCAATAAAATCTAAATTCATTTTTTTCTGGAAGGCTAGAAAGAGACGCACATTTTTGTTTTTTACGAATGTAAATATGTCAAGTCCTGCCAAAGATACAGCCATTTGAATGGAAAAATATTAAAAAATTGTAATCAACGAGAAAAAACGTCAGAAATTTTTTTTAAATGTCGACACAGTGAATATTTTTCAATAAAGTAACTCGATTTTTCAAAATTATATGTGGATTTTTTTTTTACTCGCTGAAGTGACATGAAATGTCCCATATCTATACAAGCCCTTTGAATTTATTTAGTATTTTATTGTATAGTCTGTCAAATGTGCACAAATTGCGCCAAACACAATTGTCCTCTGTGTCCCTTGGGGCAAAATTTTTTTGGTTTGTTCATCCACGACAAAAGTGAAGAGGTTTTTTTTCTCAACGGTGTACAAGCGGCAAAGAACTTACCTGAACACATTCTTTGTAAACCTTCAGTAGCGAGGAACAAATAGAATCGTTATTGTCGCCCTTGAGGAATCTCTCAGAGAACCAATAATTGAAACAGGTGTCGTAATTCTCCTTGAGCTCTTTGCACGCGTCCATAACTCGTTATTCCTATCGAACTCTCCGTGCTCTCCTTATCTTACTGTGCAAAAATGAAAAAATAATTGTTTCTTTTTACCTTGATACATTGCTGATATACTTTGAAGATGGGAGCGCACATGGAGTCATTCGTGTCGCCTTTCAGGAATTTCTCAGAGAACCACACGTGAAAACAGGAGTCGTAATCTTTCTTAAGCTCATTGCACGTCTCACCGATACTATTCATTATTATATTGACTCTTTTCTTTTTTTTTGCTCGCGGTTCTTTTATCGGCTGCCTCTGATTATTCTGAAAGCAGACATTGAGACTCTAATAATACACGCAGTTCGGAGTAAACGAAAGATTTCGGCAATATTCAAGTATTCTATTAATCAACTTGGGAAATGGAAAACTAATGGTCCTTGACCTTAGAACAAATGTATATTTCTTAAATCAAATTGGGACAGGTGGGTGAATCGATTAAATGAAAAAAGTACACGATACCTTTTAATGCGCTCCCTCTCTCTCTTATTCTCAATAGTGGTTCTCGACTCTCCGATTTGTTTCCAGGCAGAAATTTCAAATTGATTGCCTCTGTATTATTTACTGACAATTTATACCACTACTTTTATTACGAATGTTCTTCCGTGCGGAGGTTATGTTGGTCTTTTCATAATACCGCGATTGGTTCGCGAAGTCGCCACTTCGAGCCGCGGCGTTGCCACTGATGGACTTTGGTCTGAACCTCGACGAGAACGCTCGATGATCGATATTTTTATCGATTATTCACGAAAGTTTTCGGCAAACTTCCATTCGTACTATTGGAGGATCATTTAAACCATTTAAACAGAATCGTTGTAAGCACGGTCTTACATACAGGCTTGAAGCTCGCTCAAATTTCAGTGGTGGGGGATGGCCTCTTATTGAAGCACCGACCGATTCAACTCGTGACCACGAGGATCGCTGCTATAGAGTGATGCAGGCTGTGTGGGAGAGACGGAAATAGATTTCAAAAGTAAACAAAACCGAAACATAACCGCTGATTCAAGCGACCACACGCGACGTGCTCTGTAAACTTGTAAAAACGGTGATATTGAAAAAAATCTATTTTTTTTAAGGACAATAAAACCTGCAATTTATGGAATGATTGAAATTATTTTTTTTCGCGTTGGAGCCAGGAACCCGAAGAAAATGAAAAATTATTGGGATCATTACAATAAATACTTTCCGGGCTGGAAAACATAAAACAAAATTAGTGAATTATTTTAATTTATGCTACTCGACAGTCCTTCGCTTAAAGGTCGGAAAAGAGGTGTTTTTTCAAATTTACCAACGCAAACCGTTTCGGAAACTCCAAAGTAGAGATTATTGAAAATGTTTCTTGGGACATGCATTAAAATTTTTCGAAGAGGAAACAAAGAATTGCAAACGAAGCACTGTTTCTTAAGTATTTGTTTTATTTTCAAGAAACACATCCTGCAAGTGTTTCGGTTCACTTATTTTCCGGTCAATTAAAACAACGCGTAAAGCCTATTTGTTTTATAAAAGCTAAAACATGATTTTTAAAAAACCGAGCGCACCGGGATCGAACCCCTGAAAGCAGCATTACGAAGCTTGCACCGAACCCCTCGACCAACACGAGCTCACATTGACACCTATATAAAAAACATTCATATTTATTGTACCCACTTGGATAACTATAGTTTTTTGGTTTTTTTTCAGGTTTACAATAAAGTTACTTTTAATTGTATTTAGGTCCATCATGCATTTTTGACACTGAATATCATAATTTCCCTTCACCAGCCACTTGTACAGCTAGGTTAGGTTCCTATGAGTCAACCATCGATTTCCATCTCTCACGCACGGCCTGCATCACTCTATCGCAACGACACTCGTGGTCACTAGGCGAAACGGCCGGTGCTTCAAACCGAGGACATACCCCCACCACCAGAGTTTCAAGACCTGTATGTAAGACCGTGGTTGTAAGTTGTAAGAATCAAAGATCATGTTCGCTGGTCAGATACATCATGTTTTGCGCAATTGTCGACCCTCGTCGATAACAGTTATTTACGCATATCCAAATTTTGTATACGCGTAACGATTTTCAACTGTTTTGATCGTGCATGCGATTTGCTATCGCTACACTGCGAAAAAAATCCAACAATAATTAAGGGGAGTTTTCAATGAAAATTGCTATGCTGCACGAAAAACGTGGGACCAATCGCTTGCGTAGCAATTATTTATATGTGACGACTAAATTTTCAACGAAGTAGGGATAAAAACTAACAGATGGCGCCGCATGAAGTGTTTCGCATATACATCGGGAATTAATGTGTTAAGCACAGTAAAATATGAGCCGCCAAAATATCAATTTTGAATTCGTTGCTTATCAATAAACCGATATCTAGCGTCACATAAAATCACTAATAAATTGAAGCCATTTCGAATGCGTTTCTGAATATATCGACGCTTGTTACGAAAATTAGCACGTTTACATGCTAACGTGTAAACGTGCTACTTTTCGTAAGAAGCGTCGATATATTCTTATCGATTTTGATAATATAAAAAAAACAGCAATCAGGTTTAATCGAACACAAGTTGTAATACATTTTTATTAAAAATATAATTATCTTTTACACTTATAATTAAAAATTCACACCCATTTTTTTACAATAAATGTACCGATGTTCGTAACGTTGACTACATGAGTGACAATCATTTCAAACAACGTTGAACCTTTCAATACGTGCCATTTATATTTCTCGCTCAGAACC
Organism: Ophion obscuratus; assembly: GCA_964007375.1. Lineage (NCBI taxonomy): Eukaryota > Metazoa > Arthropoda > Insecta > Hymenoptera > Ichneumonidae > Ophion > Ophion obscuratus. Next base: position 79,348,585 of record OZ023312.1, read on the forward strand.
TCGTAAGCCTGAGTGTGTTCGTCTAAAAATACGTCACAAAACCTATTCACAACTATCGTAACATTTTTCTCGTCGTGATTTCGAGATTTGGAACTCTTCCAGTCGTGCGGTTCCATCTACTCGCTGTACTGCATTAAGGCGTTACCCCTACTTGTAGCGCAAAAAAGGCATTTTTCATGAATTTTTTTAAAGAAAACTACAAAACTTTTTTGATCTATCAATATACCATCTTAAAGAACACATCTTGAAGAACTTTCAGTAATTTTTTTATTGAAAAATATTACATTGTTTAGTGGCAAATGGCCGTCAATAAAATAATGTTTTTATATACACGGTTTGCGGTGACCAACATTGCGGCGAAGTGGATCATCTGAAAAAAAAATGCGGATGGATTTAGTCAAATATAAGTATAAACTAGTCTTTAATCGAAGGATTTTAAAAAATATTCATTTTTCACAAAATGGCGGACAGTCAAAGTTAATGGTTCGAATTTAACGAAAAAAATCGAACGATTAAAGACTTCATTTTTATGTATTAAATAAGCCTGCAAAATTTCAAGAAGTTCGGTTCATTAGTGTTCGAGTAATCTTGGTCACCGACTTCAGAAATGCCATTTTGAGAAAAATGCGTTTAAAGTTTCGATTTCCGGTCGTTTACACAACGGATTCTTCTCTTTCAACGCTCATATCTCAGTCAATTTTGTTCGGATCGACTTGAAATTTTCAGGACATATTCTCAGATACTTATACTTAAAAAAATGCAATAAAAAACATCGATTTTTTCAAAATCGCAAGTGGGGGTAACCCCTTAAAGACTTCTTTCGTCGCATCTTGAACGATAATCCTCGTCAACAAGTTCCTTTAGTTTTTTTTAAGGTGTTGGTGACTTTGGTAAAAATTAATAATCTTGTTCCCCCTTGGATGATTTGTCAGGAGACGATAGATTGGCTGTTGATACATGAAAAAAATCTGTATACAAATGTATAAAACATGCTGTGCAAATAATCAACCAGAATTAAACTTCTTACGTTATTTGTTATGCGAGGTTCGGTAAAGTAGCCTCGAACATCCTGTGGACAGAATTATTTTAACCATACATTATTTTTGTATACATGCGAAATGTTATAAGATTCCCGCACAAATAAAAACTTAATGGCATGCAAGAACTCAAAAATAATTAAAAAGGTAGAAGTTATATTTGAATCCTGGCACCTTATCGGACACATTTTTTTTCTCGTAACAAAAAGTGATTCGTAATTACTGTCTCATCCTCTACCTATCTCTTACCATCGTACAAAAAGCTGAAAAATAACAACCAAAACATACACACAGAAAAATATTATTTACAAAATTATTCTAGCATGACGACTTGATGCAAGCATTAAATGCATAGAAAAAAGAAAGCATCTTCTTGTATATGAAAATCTATTATTACGACTAATTACAGTAATTATTCTCGAGGATACTGTATCAAGAATGAAAACGACATATATTGAAAATTATCTAAGTTCATTTATGATTTTCAGCAAAGAAACACAAGATGCAAAAATATAAAGAATTAATGAAAAAACAATGAAGCAAAGAAGAACGATCCAAACCTCCATCGAGGGCCCTTGAATGTTCATCTTACATTTTGAGGTTATAATTCCTTTTCCACAAACCATAAAAATGCCATACATTCATTAGTCATTCGAATAGTGAAAATACAATACATAAAATACTTACAGTTCATCCAATCTGTCTTCTGCTTAATTTCACCAATATTCACTATTAATAATCGAATAATATAAACATCCGCATCAAAGAAAAACTTTTGCCGGCAACGAAAAAATAGGTTAAACGCAGTTAGATGCGAATGGACGCTCGGACCGCTCGGACCACTCAGACTGTTTTCTGATTGGTGCAATAAACGATGGCGAGGAAAAACTTGTTACCAATCAGCATTTCGGATTTGTGTTGAGTAGCACAGTAAAATTGAGAGCACCTATCGTAATTACCGCTGCTTACACCGTACATATTAAATAAGTCATATCACATTTTAATATATTTACGGAGTAGAAATTGATAAGCCAAGGAAATTACAGTGCTGCACATCACTTATTGCAAAGAATTCTTCATAAATTATTTAGTTTGTTTGCAATTTTTGAGAGTCGTCTTTAAAAATTCTTCGAAAATCGATTTGGTCCCTCGTTTATTGTGAAGTCACAGTAATTTTTGGTGGAATTTTTTCACAGTGTAGCTCGCCATAACGAAAACCAGGAATACTAGAGGTAAGGAGTACGAACGTCTGTGGCAAGAAGACTAGACCTAAGGAGTACGAATGCCTGTGACGAGCCCGACAGAGATTAGTAGGGAGATGTACAACGCTTCCCTTTTTGGCGTGCCTCGTAAATGGCGCTAAATCGCGGCGGCGATTTCGGGAGTATGATTTCGTGATCATCGCCTCTGTCGAGGTTGCAGATTCCCTTGTAGCCGCGCGAGTCCGTGATCACCGCTCAAGTCGGTATCGCAGTCAGCGTGAACACGAATAAGTAGCTGGTGGGGGAAAAGTCTCTGCCCCTCGCAAATCGCGCTCGCTCGACAGGCGAGCGGAGCGAGGTTTTCCGTCCGATCGAGCTCGACATATATGTGTGGTCGTACTGAGGATTGGAATATGTATTAAATGAATTTCAAAGTGAAAAACATGTATCGAGATCATTGTTTTCTCTCAGTTGCCCGTTTATGCCGAAAATGCGGGTTAAAAAAAATTAACGACGAACCGCGTTGAAAAATAAAACGCCGAAACGACCGTGGAAGGTTCAAAAAGAAATCTTGAGCCTTTGCCGCGATCGTTTCGACATTTTTTTTCAACAGTAAACATTATGGATAAGGGTGTATCAGAAATGTTTCTTTATCTGCAATGAGCGTCGTGGCTGAGTTGGCAGCGTGACGGATTAAGGATGCTTACGGTCCGGGTCCAATCCCCGGTGAACCAACTTTTTTTTTCTTCATTTTATATTCAGAAAATTTCGAACTTACTCTCGCTTTAGCTATTCTCGCCTGTTCAGGCATTGTTTATGATATTTAATTCGTATATGCTTAATAAAAAAAACAAGACTTACGCGCTCATCACACAATCATAGTAGCGCGTGTCCGTAAGCGAGCGACGCTCGGACATTTTCGGAAAGAGCCGAGCACGGTCGAAGTTTCCCGACTGCGCCTTCGGCAGCTACACCAATGCACGGACGCTGAGCACGTACATGTGCGGCCAAGCCGAAACGAAGATTTCGAGGGAAAAAGCAATCTGAGCAAGACTCGCGCGTGCCGTCGGGTGACGTCACGCGCGAGGCTTTTAGATGATTTCAATGCTTATTAGCTCTTGATTCTCTGTGTTATTAATGTGTACAAAAAAATGTATCGCGCACTCTGATCGCTTATTTTTTTAGTTTATACGTTGATTTAAATATAATAATAAATTTAAATTACAACTTATTTATCTTATATAAAATTGTTTACACTTTACTCACACCCGTCCTTATGCCAAATAAATTATAATTCATAAAAGTAAGCGGAAATATATTTATATTCGTATTATTATATTAATTTTCATACTTTCATCAATTCGGTAAAGCATTATCCCCAAAAACAAGCCAATCATCCATCCGGCCGCGAATCGTAAGTACCAGAAAGGGCACATATTCTACAAGCGATGAGATGGTCCCGTTGGTAGCGTTCCTGGCTTCGGTCCGCAGGGGCCCGTAGTGCAAATTTTTCTCCAAATTTTTCATAATGTCTCATATTTTCGTCATATTTGAGATTTTCGGAGAAAAAATGATTTAAAACAGATTCAAGTTCTGGTCTATTTCCCAAAAACACATTTTTTTCACTGAAAATTCATGATTTCTCATTTTTTTCCCGGAAATTTCTCTTTTTCCTATGACCTGAGTGAACGGCTGCGGAAATATTTGGAGAAAAGTTATAGATGAAAAAATGAGACTTTCATAAAAAAACTTATTACATTTTTTTATCCCTCATAATTCTGAGAAATAAAGAATTTCCGAAATTTTTGCAAATATTGTTTTCCTTAAGGAGTAACACCACTGTAACGGCCTGCCACGAAGCGTTTTACACAAATAATACTTGGGGTAATTATTAAGCATATATTGAAGTATATTGCAAAAAAAAATTATGGGAAAATATTACAAAATGGCGACACTGCAGCAAATTCTTCCGAGGCATGTTGAACTTAAGGTGCTCTGCGACACGCAGTATAACTTGTACCAATTTTAATCGGAATAAAATAATTTAAAAATAAATAAATCTAGATGAGTGTAGCTAGTGAACCACGTAGGGGATTTTAGAAATATTGATTTTTGAGTAATTGCCGAGTATTTGACTAAAAATGTTCAATTTATTTTTAAGACGGTTATTTTTTAATAAATATTGTTTTAATTAACTTATCGAAAATCCCCTACGTGGTTCAGTAGATACACTCATGTAGACTTAATAAAACAAAATTCTTCTTTTTTTATTAAAATTGGCACAGTTATACTGCGTGCCGCAGAGGTTCGACATGCTTCGGAAGAATTGCTGCAGTGTCGCCATTTTGTAGTATTTTCGGATGAAAAATTTATAGCTATCTACTTAAATATATGCTTAATCAATACCGCAAGTATTATTTGTTTATCACATTTTCTTCCGCAAAAAAAAATATCAAAAAATACGCTTCCTGTAAGGCCGTTACAGTGGTGTTACCCCTTAAAGTCTTCATATAATTTCCGAGACTTTCCCGTGATTGTAATAAAAATGATGAAATATTGGGAAACATTCGGACAAACTCGGATGTTTGCGCAAAAATAATTGTCCGCAAAACTCCGAATTCTTCATATTTGTTCCAATTCATAGCAAAATTCGGAAAAATCGGAAACATTTTCCGGAAAAAATCGGAGTTTTTCGGAAAAAAATTTGCACTTGTGGCGCGGGCTCGTTTCCCGCGCTCAGTGCTCTTTTAAAAATTATTATTACTATTAATTCTTATTTGATTAGTTATTTTTATTAGTTATCATTATTAATAATAATTTCAAGTTTTACTTGCACAGCCTTTTCGGCTTTTTACAAGGCTCCACTTATATGTCCACCGCTCTACACTTGTTCTTTCTCTCCATCATCCCCCCTCCCCATTGCGGCCGCAGCCGACTTCCCCCTCTGTATTATATTCATCATGACATTTCTGTCATGGGTATAGGGAAACTGCGGAAAACCTATACCAAATACAGCCGGTCACGAGTTCGCTTCCCAGCCTCGGAGCTAGTCGCGTTCGTCGAGAAATAGCTCACAGGCTACAAGCCATACCCATCCGACACACACACGTACCGGTCCGTGTGCGCGACATCTGTGTACAACTGGAGCTACGTCACGCCTGTGTTTTTATTTCTCGACGAAACTACGAGACGGTGATTCGAACCCGCGACCTCCCGATGTGTTGATTTCAGAGGCAGGTACGCTAACCACTAGACCAACACATCGGTTGTAGTTATCATTATTATTTTAATTAGTTATCTTTTAGTGTTGAAAAACTTATCGCGCACTCTGACCGCTTATTTTATTAGTTTATATGTTAATTTAAATATAATAATAAATCTAAATTACAACATATTTTACTTCTGAAAAAAAATTTTGCGTTTTACTCACACCCGTCCCTATGCCAAAAAAATTGTAATTCATAAAAGTAAGCGGAAATATATTCGTATTATTATATTTATTCTCATATACTTTCATCAAGCGATAAAGCATTATGATAATGCTTTATCGCTTCATGAAAGTATATGAGCGGAAATATATTTATATTCGTAATATTATATTCATTCAATAACTACTCAAATACTTTCATATACTTACGCTCATATACTATATACTTCTTTCCAGTGGCGTAGCTTGGGTGGGGGGGGGGGGGGCAGAGGGGGCCATGGCCCCGGGCGGCGCAGCTGTGGAACGGCGGCGGGGGGCGGCACTTAGTTGCGAAGATAGGGGGGGGGGGGGGGCGGCAAATTTAGGGTTAGCCCCGGGCGGCAAAAAACCATGCTACGCTACTGCTTCTTTCATATACTACTTTCATATACTATATCAAGCAATAAAGCATTATCATAATGCTTCATCGCTTGATGAAAGTATATGAGAATTAATATAATAATATGAATATAAATAAATTTCTGCTTACTTTAATGAATTACAATTTATTTGGCATAGGGACGGGTGTGAGTAATGCGCAAACAATTTTTTAGAAAATAAATAAGTTGTAATTTAGATTTATTATTTTATTTAAATTAACGTACAAACTAATAAAATAAGCGGTCAGAGTGCGCGATACATTTTTTCACACTAAAAGATAACTAATTAAAATAACGATGATAACTAATAAAAATAACTAATCAAATAAAAATTAATAGTAATAATAATTTTAATAAAAGCACTGAGCGCGGAGAACGATCCCGCGCCCCTAGTGCAATTTTTTTTCAAAAAAACTTCGATTTTTTCAGAATTGTTCTATGAATTAGAACAAATATGAAGAATTCGGAGTTTTGCGGACAATTATTTATACGCAAACATCCGAGTTTTCCCGAATTTTTCCGAACATTTCATCATTTTAATTACGATCACGGGAAAATCTCGGAAATTATATGAAGACTGTAAGGGGTAACACCACTGTAACGGCCTTACAGGAAGCGTATTTTTTAGATATTTTTTTTGGCGGAAGAAAATGTGATAAACAAATAATACTTGCGGTATTTATTGAGCATATACTTAAGTATATTGCTAGAAATTTTTATCCGAAAATATCACAAAATGGCGACACTGCAGCAATTCTTCCGAAGCATGTCGAACCTCTGCGGCACGTAGTATAACTGTGCTAATTTTAATCTAAAAAAAAAAGAATTTTGTTTTATTAAGTCTCAATCAACATTTTTAGTCAAATACTCGGCAACTACTCAAAAATCAATATTTCTAAAATCCCCTACGTGGTTCACTAGCTACACTCATCTAGATATAATAAAAAAAAAATATTTTGTCCAGATTAAAATTGGCACAACTTAAGGTGCTCTGCGGCACGTAGTGCCGCAGAGCACCTTAAGTTCAACTTGCCTCGAAAGAATTTTCTGCAGTGTCGCCATTTTGTAATATTTTCCCGTACATTTTTTTTTGCAATATACTTCAATATATGCTTAATAATTACCCCAAGTATTATTTGTCTAAAACGCTTCATGGCAGGCCGTTACAGTGGTGTTACCCCTTAAGGAAAATAATGTTTGCAAAAATTTCGGAAATTCATTATTTCTCAGAATTATGAGGGATAAAAAAATGTAATAAGTTTTTTTTACGAAAATCTCATTTTTTTTCATCTATAACTTTTCTCCGAATATCTCCGCAGCCTTTCACTCAATAGGAAAAAGAAAAAGTTCCGGAAAAAAAATAAGAACAAGTTTTTTTTTACGAAAATCTCATTTTTTTAATCTTTAAATTTTCTCCGAATATCTTCGCAGCCTTTCACTCAGGTAATATGAAAAAGGAAAATTTCCGGAAAAAAAATAATCAGTTTTTTTACGAAAATCTCATTTCTTTTCATCTTTAACTTCTCTCCGAATATCTCCGCAGCCGTTCACTCAGGTCATAGGAAAAAGAGAAATTTCCGGGAAAAAAATGAGAAATCATGAATGTTCAGTGAAAAAAATGTGTTTCTGGGAAATAGACCAGAACTTGAATCTGTTTTAAATCATTTTTTTCTCCGAAAATCTCAAATATGACTAAAATATGAGAAATTATGAAAAATTTGGAGAAAAATTTGCACCACGGGCCCCTGCGGACCGAAGCCAGGAACGCTACCAACGGGACCATCTCATCGCTTGTAGAATATGTGCACTTTCTGATACTTATGATTCGCGGCCGGATGGATGATTGGCTTGTTTTTGGGGATAATGCTTTATCGCTTGATGAAAGCATGAGAATTAATATAATAATACGAATATAAATATATTTCCGCTTACTTTTATGAACTATAATTTATTTGACGTAAGGACGTGTGTGAGTAAAGCGTAAACAATTTTATATAAGATAAATAAGTTGTAATTTAGATTTATGATTATATTTAAATTAGAGTATAAACTAAAAAAATAAGCGATCAGAGTGCGCGATACATTTTTTTGTATACATTAATAACGCAGAGAATCAAGAGCTAAATAAGCATTAAAATCATCTAAAAGCCTTGCACGTGCCGCCGGGTGACGTCACGCGCGAGTCGTGCTCAGATTGCTTTTTCCCTCGAAGCCTTCGTTTCGCTTGGCCGCACATGTACCGTGCTCAGCGTCCATGCGTTGGTGTACCTGCCGAAGGCGCGGTCGGAAAACTTCGACCGTACTCGGCTCTTTCCGAAGATGTCCAAGCGTCGCTCGCTACGGACCCGCGCTACTATGATTGTGTGATGGGCGCGTAAGAGATTAGAGAGGGGGTAACTTTTACGCGCGATCTGGCTGCACTGATCCCCGGTAGCAATGTCTTGTTTTTTTTATTAAGCATATACGAATTAAATATCATAAATAATGCCTGAACAGGCGAGAATAGCTAAAGCGAGAAGCGAGAATAGCAGAAGTTCGAAATTTTCGGAATATAAAATTTCGAATATAAAATTATATTCGAAATTTTCTGAATATAAAACGAAGAAAAAAAAGTTGGTTCACCGGGGATTGGACCCGGACCGTAAGCATCCTTAATCCGTCACGCTGCCAACTCAGCCACGACGCTCATTGCAGATAGAGAAACATTTATGATACACCCTTATCCATAATGTTTACTGTTGAAAACAAATGTTGAAACGATCGCGGCAAATGCTCAAGATTTCTTTTTGAACCTTCCACGGTCGTTTCGGCGTTTTATTTTTCAACGCGGCTCGTTGTTAATTTTTTTTAACCCGCATTTTCGGCTTAAACGGGCAAACGAGAGAAAACAGTGATCTCGATACATGTTTTTCACTTTGAAATTCATTTAATGCATATTCCAATCCTCAGTACGACCACACATATATGTCGAGCTCGATCGGACGGAAAACCTCGCTCCGCTCGCCTGTCGAGCGAGCGCGATTTGCGAGGGGCAGAGACTTTTCCCCCACCAGCTACCCATTCGTGTTCACGCTGACTGCGATACCGACTTGAGCGGTGATCACGGACTCGCGCGGCTACAAGGGAATCTGCAACCTCGACAGAGGCGATGATCACGAAATCATACTCCCGAAATCGCCGCCGCGATTTAGCGCCATTTACGAGGCACGCCGAAAAGGGGAGCGTTGTACATCTCCCTACTAATCTCTGAGCCCGATTCAAAAGTGTCCGTGAAACTGTGGATTTTAGTAGTTAATGTTTTCACGGTGTGCGACGCTAGTGCATGATCGCACCGAAGTGAACTAAGCGACAAGAACACAACCAACGTCATGTGTTATCGATGATTCCCGTTCGTCGTCCATGTTGGCATAAAGCGTGTTCGGGCTAACCAATTTTGCGAATTTTGTTAGATGAAAAAAAAAATTGTGTCTCGGTATAAAATATATTTAGTGATCTGCGGCAAAAACAATCAATCGCAGGTAAAAAAAAGTACTTACATTCATAAAAAGGGTGGTTTCTTTTTATCGTACCATCATCGTACCAAATGAGATAAAAATTATCACAAACGCGAGATATGGAGCAAGTGTCCCGTTGAAGAGACAAAACGTACAATATATGGATTTTTTCATATATTGCACGTTTTATCTCTTGCACGTTTTGTTTCATGTCTCGAAAATAAACATTTTGTTTATTTTCGGCGTGAAAATGGGAAGTGAGTGGGTGAGTGGGTGAAATATCGATTTTCTATTTTTATAGAAAGCCAAATTAAATAAAAGCTTTCAGTGCCCGAACGCGAGACAAACTTGGAGTGCAGCGATCGATCGAGAAATGACGTTAAAATCAACACTCTCCATAAAGTTCTCGACATAGTTTCGGACATGAAAAACTTGCAGTACGTGGGATGCCAATCACACAGCGAAGAGCTAACGAAGAGTGTGATAAACTTTTATCTCGTCATGAGAGGACATTTTCTAGCGCGATCGGTCAACGAAAATAATCACGCAAGGAAAATTAAAACGAAAGACAGTAGGAAATAATAAAAACTGTAAGATCGATTTATCTGTACAGTGTATCACAATGTGTGAATATAATGTTGAATATAATGTGAAGATAATTTGTGAAAATTTGTCTGGATGTAAAACTCTCATGATTGTTCTTGTGTCTATAAATAAACTTTGTTTGTTACGGTTTACGCAACGAAAAAAAAACATAGTGACTTAATTTCTGTATTTCGTTATTATTATTTATCTGTACAGCGTGTCATAATGTGCAAATATGTGTGATAATTTGTAAATCTTTTGTTTGATTTCAAAATTCTTATGAATTTTCTTGTGTTTATAAATACATGTTTTTCCTGCTTCCGCAACAAAAAAAACATCGACTTAATTTGTGTATTTTGGTATTCTCCAAAACAATCTGTATATAAGAATTTTGTCTATCTATGTAGAAATTGCCTTCACCAACTGGTAGTACAATTAATTTGATGAAATGATCGCTCCCCATGGAGTAGCAAAGGGTGCTTTTTGCATATCGTACGGCACTGCCTTTACATTTCATTTGATCAAATTAGCGCTCCATATGAGGGAGCAAAGGGTGCTTTCTGCATATCGTACGGACTAGTTTGTTGCTCACTTAACTTCGGTGCGGTAGGAGAGCAGCGCCGCCCTTCTCGTCCTCGCTTTTGCGGACGTTTCGACAACACGGCGTTCGTGCTCCTTACATCTAGTCTCCCACAGTCTTTGTGTCCCACCTTCATGTTCGTTCCACGGATATTTTTTATGCGTTCGAAACACTGTTAAGAGGTCAGGAAAAGGCGTTAGCTCTGTCAGTTTCGATTGATACAATAAAAAAATATATGATCCTAATCGTAATCAAACAAACAAACGTTCTAAAGCCAAACGAGCGTGACAAGCATATACGTACGATTTTGAAGCTGTCACATTGCATGTGAACTTTGACGGAATGGTTCCGTACTCGCCTCATACGCGCGTTGTTGTAGGTCCAAAGCCTACTTGTCCTAACTTGTCTTAATTTTTGTTCTTCCATCCCTCATTCCCGTGTTTTTTATGCAATTTAATAAAAATACAAATGTAGAAAATAGTCTAATATTTTTTATTTTTGTACGTGCATCTGTTTTCATATCGAGGTAAGCAGCATGAAGCCTTTCAAATTTTTTTATGTTGCCCCTTCATGCGCCGTACGGCGCACCACATCACCATTTTGAAAAAAATATGCTTTCAATTAATCGAAAACGTACTGTGTCCAAAACGAAGAAAAAACAACAGTTATCAGCGACTCAGCGACGCACGTTTTCAACCGCTCACTCCGTTGTTCGCCGTATTGAAGTTATGTATATGCCGGGTTTCGGAACCGCAGCGACAACTAGTGGCGGCGCTGGGACCAAAATTTGCCACGCTACTGATCCATCGGATCGCGGCTGCCAACATTAGAGTTTCCAGACCTGTAGTTTCCAGACCGTGGCGTTGACAACTTCCATTATTCTTGATGAATTAACGTTTATATTTCCAACATGACAATTCGAAAAAACTCCCGATATGTATGGTTGAATGACCTACAGGGATGGTCGGTTCATCCAACTGTGGAAGATGCGCCGGAAATATTTAATAAAATTAATACTTTCAGGAAAAAAATCTTCCTAGAAACGCCTGCTCGGTGAATTTTTTTAGAATTAATTATGCGTTAAGAAAAAAACACCATAACAAATAGTGCGAGGCAACTATTTCAGTTAGTAGAAAAAATTAATTTTTCATACGAACTTTCGTTTCGGCAAAATTAGTGAAGAAAAATTCTTAGTTCGTTTATTGCTCATTTGGCGCTTCCTATGCATCCTACCAATTAGTATCGTGTCGTGAGCCCGATTTTCGTTGATGCTAAAAATGACACTTTTCTTTTGGGTACTTTTGCGTACAATCTTTCATGCATTTCGGGGGCTCGCATCGACTAGCGAAATTATGTTGGCAAGCGATGTCAGTTTTTCACAATTTTGTTTTCCGCAGGTTCACAGCATGCGTAATGATCAACTTCGTACGAGCCAGATCTTAGAAGCTAGTGGGCCATTGTATTGGTTCTTATCATAGGTCTTTGCATATGTCAATGGTGTTTTCTTATTTACATCCACTCACAGGCGCCAAGGACGATTTGAATAAAGATTTTTCCAGTGCGCTCAGTTTTCATTTCCTCGTGAATACAAAAGCTGGCGTGAGTTGATTGTCTGAAAATAACTATTCTGTAGGACTGTCGCTGATTTTCCGATAGCGATGAGACACAACGAAAACAATGAGGCGGTGCTGCGTAAACAGCGTTGCACAAATCTCTCTTTGTCTTTCTCTATCTATCTTTATCCTTTTCGCGCGCTCTTCTATGTTTACGTAGTATGAACTCTTATTACTAGCACAAAAGCGGCCGCTGCAACAAGTGTTCCTAATCGATATGTTGGGGAGGTAAACCCTCGCGGTACACTAGAGCCCATCGAGCCTCAGTTGTCTGCCATATGGTACGGCACAACACAATTTCGTCACGAAACGTATCATTTTTTTCTAGTCTTAACTTTCGCTTGCCAAATTTCGAACATTGTTCCTCCTTAAGCGCGACGATCCCTTCATAACGTAAAGAAGAGCTTATAGCCGAAAATGAACTCCACGAAGAACCTGAGGGACTACTTTACGATCCCAATTTCGCAAATTCATTGGCAGTTCGAACTTCGTACAAGATAACTCGAAAACTAGTAAATCGAACCTTTTAAAATTTCCCGTACTTTTAGATCACGTAAGTACCGTCTATGTGAACCGAAAGTTCTTTGAAAATTATTTTAAAAAACTACTTTTTTATTAACACATGCTGTGGTAAAAATTTCATCGAAAATAGACCATTTTTCAGTCACGTACGATTTATCGAATTTTCACTTTTCTTTCAATTTTTAGGTTCACATGGAGCGTGCGAGTCTTAGAAATTTAAAACTTCGTGGCTCTGGTGTTTCAGATTAGTGCACCAGGCGCTAGGTTGTACGCCGTGGAACAACTGAGACGGCAACTCTCTCTGAAGCAAGTGTCGTACAGTCGCCAAATTAAATTTAAGAATTAAAAATAAAATATTATATATATATATATATATATATATCCATATTGAAACATTTTTAAAAAATTGTAAAATGAAATATGTAATATTATGTAGATAACATTTTAGTTACATAGAATAAATACTTTCAACACAAAAAATCTTCCCCGCAATGCTTTTGAATTATAAATGTATATTCACGTTCCATAGAACAAAGCGGTACAAAAATGAACTCTGATCGTTCGTTGAATAAAAACATCGCTATTGGCAAAATAATGACCCCCGGAAGTAGATACTTTGAATCTTCGGTTCTATTGTATATTTTATTGATGTCGAGGCGGCTATCTTGGAGAAATAAGCACGGCGAAGCCCGGTCAATTCGGGTGGCGGAAAAAATTGTAAAAAGAGGAAGGAAAACGTAAAACGACACTGCAAGTCGCGTTCTGCGCGTGTGGATGTGTGTACACACACCTACACCTACACACCCCTACACCTACACACACACACACACACACACGCGCGCGCGCGCGCACGCCAACACACACACACACACGCACACGCACGCACGCACGAGCGCGCGCATGCACGATCGCGCGCACGCACGCCAACATACACACACACACACACACACACACACACACACACACACACACACACACACACACGCACGCACGCACACACGCACACGCACACGAACACGCACACGCGCGCGCACACACACGCACACACACACACACACACACACACGGGCGCGCACGCACGCCAACACACACACACACACACACACACACACACACACACACAGAGTTGATTTCCAGTGTTGTCAGCGTGGAAAAAGCAGCATCTCGTGGGCGATGTGGGGGTAACCCCCTGAAGATTGTATTTTCTATCTCGCTCTTGCCCCTATATACCACGCGGCGTTCCACGCAAAATGGACCGGCGTTCGACCCTTAACCGTTTCAAAATTCGAATTCGCATCCCTTCCACCCTTCTATCGAGTACCAATATCTAATTTTATTCGTTCAATCGAATCTCATTAGTTAAGGGGCACGTCCACTTTGAAAATTTCAAAAAATCGAAAGCAAGCAAGACTTGAAGAAATTGACGATGATGAGCAATCAGAAGGGATTTTGTACGGTGCAGGAATTGCCGATTGAGTTTAGGTAAGAGTTTTTCATAGTATAAACTTCAAATGCGTTTTTCTCGAAACAACGTTTTCAAAATTTAGCTCCATCGTATCTCTAAAACTAATAAACCGATTCTCTTGAAATTTGAGCCAAATGTTGTAAACATGATTCGCAACAAGATGACCTTCGATAGTTTTAAAATTTTGATTTTTACTCTTTTTTGCGAAAAACTGGGAAAAGTCGCGTTTTTTGTTACTTTTTTCGTTTTTCAATTGCTATTTTTTTATTTTTTTGATCAAACTTTATATTCGAGGGTCATTTTGTAGCTGGTGTCATACTGAATCTAATGGACTTCAATTTTTTTGTGTCAGATAAGCCGTTGCCGAGTTGTGATGGAGCTACCTAGCCCATCTATTTTTGAGGCGTTACGTTGAACTATAGTTTCTGTACTTAAAAATGAATAAAAATGAATTTAATTTTTTTTGAAATGTATTTCACGGCTTTATTTATCAAGCCCAACAACGTTTATATTCCTATTTTTTATAAAATCGCAAAAATAGCCTTTTTTTCGTGACTCCAAAGTGGACTGGCCCCTTAAGGCCTTAGGCCATACTAACGGGTATAAAATAATGTGCGAATTTAACAATTTTATTTGCGCATGAAAAAGTGATTCACTCATAAAATTAATTACACATATATTTAGTATGAATATCAAGCAGTTCGAATTTTTTTTTCGATTTATAAAATAGTCGACTACTCGAAACTTCTCGAAACAGCTTTTTTCCAATTGGCGTGACAAATAACTTCAACAATTTTCACTCGATTTACTTCAAATTTAAGAGTTATGTTCCTAATTGCATTTCGCAGAGAAGTACGTACGGAATTTCTGATTAATGGAAAACTTTTCATTTTATGAGTAGCTTATGAGCAACTATAACGCATAAGCATTTTCATCGAAAAAAATGTATATATATTTTCTAACCGCTTGATATTCATACTAAATAGATGTGTAATTAATTTTATGAGTGAATCACGTTTTCATACGAAAAAAATGTTAAATTCGCACACGATTTTATACCTGTTACTGTGGCTTAAGGCGTTAATCAGCGCTTTTCGCAAATGTCTCAATGAAAAAACAATCCGCCTACCAAATTTGATGCTGTGGCGGCTCGAGACGGACTCTTTATTGTTGCGCGAAAGTCCCTGTATACATACACACACATTTGCACGCACACAGAGCCGTATCTATACGTGCGTCGATGTTTTGTGCGATACTTCGAGCGTCCGCCGTAGGGGGTGTTGGGGGTTGAAAACAGGGTCGCGCACGAGCGGGTGGTGGCAGTCGGGGCGGAAGAAGAGGGGAAGCCGGCTTGTATAATCGATTCGAAATCCAACGCACGCCCTCTCGGCCGCACTGAAAAGCAGTCGGTGTCCTTCTCTCCAACGTCAAACATCGCTATCCACGTGTATCCTTTCCTCCCACTCAACAAAACAACGAAAAATACACCATAAAACTAAGCACGGCGAATACAGAAACAAAAAAATCGTCAATTTTTTTTCGGAAAATGTTTGATTGAAGATACGGAGTCTAGGAGGGAAAAGAGTAGAGAATTTAGTATTGAAAAATCGGCAGCTCGCCACCGGAATTAAAAAACGTGACAGGATTATGCGCAACTGAGCAAAAAAAAATCGAATCACCGTTCAATACAGCCCAGGTGAGAATGAACGATAATAATTATTATATGATGATGGAAATCATAATGATGAGAATAATTTTAATAACAACAACAATCATAATGACGACGAAGAAATTTTACTGAGTAAAAAATTCGAAAATTCGAAATACACGATAATTTTATTGTTATAAATACGATGAGGGCAAATTCTCATAATTCGGGACGGTAAAAAAATAAAAATGGCCTCACGACTGTGGCATTATTCTTTTACCGTTCCAATTCATACACGATTGTGTATATTTTGTTGAGCAGCGTAAGTATTACGGTCACCGGATTTCCATTTAGTATGGAATAAAAGTGTACTTGCAACATTTTTTTTCCTCTGAAAAATTCGTTCCACAAATAAGTATTAAGGATGACCTGTCTAAGTAAAGGAAAATACCGTTGGAGGTTTTCATTAATGATGGTATCCGAGGATGGGAGAAAGAAAAATACGGCCGTCCACCGTGGGATTATCGTTGCGTGGGTTGAATGTGGGACAGGCAACCTGATGCTTTTTCGTGAAAGTCGCGACCCCCCTCCTGTGTTCACCATTCGCCATACCCCCGCTTCTTTTTCACCATGCAAAAGCTCATCATCGTGAACCAATATCCGATTATTACCTGTGGACAGGCTCGACGGGTTATCTTCATTTTTTTC